>CM046794.1:39145493-39162993 GCA_025617405.1 Perca schrenkii | reverse complement strand
AAAAGTCCCAGACCAGTACTAGTCGAGACCGAGTCAAGACCCAGACCACAGAGGTTCAAGTCCACGTCAATACAGATATACTGATACACATATACAGTACAGGCCAAAAGTTTGGACACACCTTCTCATTCAATGCGTTTCCTTTTTATTTTCATGACTATTTACATTGTAGATTCTCACTGAAGGCATCAAAACTATGAATGAACACATATGGAATTATGTACTTAACAAAAAAGTGTGAAACAACTGAAAACATGTCTTATATTTTAGATTCTTCAAAGTAGCCACCCTTTGCTTTTTTTATTAATAAGGTAAATAATTCCACTAATGAACCCTGACAAAGCACACCTGTGAAGGTAAAACCATTTCAGGTGACTACCTCATGAAGCTCATTGAGAGAACACCAAGGGTTTGCAGAGTTATCAAAAAAAGCAAAGGGTGGCTACTTTGAAGAATCTAAAATATAAGACATGTTTTCAGTTATTTCACACTTTTTAGTTAAGTACATAATTCCATATGTGTTCATTCATAGTTTTGATGCCTTCAGTGAGAATCTACAATGTAAATAGTCATGAAAATAAAAAGGAAACGCATTGAATGAGAAGGTGTGTCTAACTTTTGGCCTGTACTGTACAGATATACTGATACAGATATGCAGTAGAATCGTCAAAATCTTGATTTCTTTGGAGCTGGGTTTTCTCCATAATTCCAGGGTCGATATGGACATTCTGGGTTGAGTTATCTCGAGACACTTTACAGATAGAGTAGGTCTAGACCACACTCTATAATTTACAAAGCCCCAACAATTACAGTAATTCAAGAGCAAGCATTGATACAGATATGGAGAAATATGACTCATAATAATGAAAGCAGTCGTGGTGAACAGTAGCAAGTACAGTACCGATAAAGATAATAGAACCATGACTTGAAGTAATAGTAGTAGTGGTAGCAGTGGTGTAGTCTACTTGATACCTTGTATACCCAGTATACCCACTAAGACAGCTCCAGGATTTCCATATACCCACTTACAACATACTTTATATTATATGTTTGATATATATTGAATTGTCATTTGTTCTTTTTCTTCACATAGGCTAAATAAAGGGATTTCCACCGTAAATTGGTGCATTAAAGCGTATCCAAATGCAACCAAAATGAAGTTGCTGATGCTCAAAACTTCCCTGGGGGAATATGGACCAAAAGTCATATCCCGATATATTTTGGCTGAATATCGATATACGATATATATCCCGATATTTTTTCCGCAAAGTGAGACCAAATGTTCAGTCAAAGTAAAAGCCAAATATGACATGTCACATGTAGTTTCATAGAAACCGGCTATTTCAGTGAACAGTTGCAAAATCAAATGAATAAATAATAAACAGGTTTCTTCACCTGGTTCAATGCTCAGCTGTTCAAATAACAATAAAATGTAAACATAAATACTGTATAACAACAGGAGTACCTTTTTTGAAATCAAAGCTCCATAAGGTTTGTTTTAGTTTTTTTCCAACGTTTTAAATTGTTAAATTTTTTCTTCTACACATTTTCAGCTTATTTCTACGTCCCATATTTTCTGATATAGGGCTGGGCGATATAGAGAAAATCAGATATCACGATATTCTTGACCAAATACCTCGATATCGATATTGCGGCGATATATTCTAGAGTTGACAGTTGGTGCTCTCGCAAAATATCTTCACACTTAGATTTTAGATAAATAATCATTAATAACAGAACAGCTAGAACAGTCTGGTAAGTTCAGAAAAGTTCATCACTTCACTGTAATGCAGCCTTTAAAACCAGGAAAAGACACTTATGTCATATCACGATATCACAATATCCAAAATCTAAGACGATATCTAGTCTCATATCACGATATATCGATATAATATCGATATATCGCCCAGCCCTATCCATATATATAGACCAGTATATATACAGTACAGTATACCCACTACAATACATTAGACTACACCACTGGTAGTAGCAACCACATCTGGCTCTGCCCCTGATATCTGTTATGTATGTGTGTGTGTGTGTGTGTGTGTGTGTGTGTGTGTGTGTGTGTGTGTGTGTGCTGTGTGTGCAGGGATGGAGCCTCTCTCGCCCCCCCCACCCCCACAGGACTTGGGCCGGTCCGACGCGTGGCCTGAGCAGGACGTGGACACGCACCACCGGCCCAAACCACCACGCTGCCCGCCTCGTCGTTGCTTCCGGAAGGCGTGGCTGAAGAAGTTCTGGTTCCTGCGCTACTCGCCGGACCTGAACCAGATGTGGTGCCACGTGTGCCGCCTCCACTCGGACAGCCTGCAGCCCTCGAACGGCCTGGTCAGAGGGTCCCGCGTCTTCAAGTTCCACAACATCAAGGTGCACAACGCCAGCAGCTACCACCAGGACAACGTGAAGCGCCACATGCTGCACATATGTGGCCTGCAGCTGGGAGGCGCAAGGCGCCAAAACAGCCCGCTGTGAGGAGTCATCGCGTTCGGACATTTCGGACGGTGATGCATTCAGTTTTGGGGGGTGGGGGGAATGCCCTGTTTACCCCACCAAACAGGTTTGACAGGTTTTAGTTGTGTTTGCAATGTTTTTTGTTGCTTTTTTCAGAGTTTTTGATGACAACATTTTCTGTGTTTTTGTCGCCTTTTTTAAAATAATATTTTTTTTAGAATTTTTTAGGCCTTTATTTCTATAGGACAGCTTAGATTGGAAAGGAGAGAGAGAGACAGAGACAGAGAGTTTGTTCTGAATGAATAATATATTATATAATAATGAATAAACTCGTAAAAACAGGGCTTTTCTTCTCTCAAGTGAATGCATTGGAAGCTGTTTCATCCACATCTCGTCCTTCATGTAAACATCCAGAATCTGATTTCTAAAGTTGAACAATGAATGAATGTGGAGATGTTTTGATGGATTTTAAATTAAAGGTCCCATGGCATGAAAATGTCACTTCATGAGGTGTTTTTGTCGCCTTTTTTTGAATGTCATATTTTTTTTTGTTGCATTTTTTAGGCCTTTATTTCTATAGGCCAGCTTAGAATGGAAAGGAGAGAGAGAGACAGAGAGAATATTTTCACAAATTACTGTCAGCAGCCATAAGAATCCTGAGGACTGTCTGCATGTTTCTCTGAATGAAATGTCGTATAAATGAGGCTGTGAATGATATCTGAACAAAGCCCTGTGTAAAGAGCTTCAGAATATAGAATATGGGGATTTATTGTCATGTCTTTTATGTAGATTTAAACTTATATGAGCTCATATGCAGAAACTTGTGAACCATACAGGAGAATACATACATAATTCAAGACGTTTGCACCATAAATTGTTGCAGAAAAGGTATAAATTGTGCAGAAAATGTACACATTGTTGCAGAAAAGGTACAAATTGTTGCAGAAAAGGTATAAATTGTTGCAGAAAAGGTACAAATTGTTGCAGAAAAGGTACAAATTGTGCAGAAAATGTACACATTGTTGCAGAAAATGTACACATTGTTGCAGAAAAGGTATAAATTGTTGCAGAAAAGGTACAAATTGTTGCACAAAAATTTACCAGGATGCAGGAAATGAATATTTTTTATTCCTTATACAGATCATTACAGTCAAATACAACACAAAATATACAGAACAAATGACATACAACATTACATCAGATACACAACATACAGGGCTACAGCCACAGTCACAATAGGCCTAAGTGGACAGGCTGGTATAGGCAGAGAAAGAAGATAAAAAAATCTATGTATCATACACTTTCTATGGCAGGGGTCTTCAACGTTTTTTAAGCCAAGGACCCCTTAACTGGAAGTGAGTTGTAGCAGGGACACCCTACTACATATTGTATCAAATTAAGTTGCATATTAAACTGGGCCTACAATAACTGTTAGGGCAACCTAAAGCCTTCTTACATACCCTTTTCCATAAGCTGTTAAGCTATAATATTAATTGTTGGCATTAATCATATTTGAATGTTACACATGTGGAACAGTGACTCTAGGAGTAACTGTAGTATCTGTGGGCTGATCTCTTAGTGACTACCTTACATATAGGCCAGTAAGCCTATCATCACTGGGGATTTATATTTGCTAATAATATGTTGGAATTATGTTAAGGCATTTTCATTTTTTTTTTTTTTAAGACTCAAATTTACAATAATTTTGAGGCCCCCCTGCAATGACTCTGAGGACCCCCCTAGGGGTCCCGGACCACATGTTGGAGATCTCTGGTCTATGGAAAAAGATGGATAGAGCAAAAAAAGTTGTCGGGGGCTAAAAATAGAAAAAGAAAGAGGGAAAAGGAGATAGCACGTCAAGGGATGGACAGCAGTTAATAAGATGATGGTGAAAGGCACAGGTGTCAAACTCAAGGCCAGCGGGCCAAATCTGGCCCCTTGCAGATTATGATCCAGCCCTCATGTCAATTTAGGGTCAGAATACATTTTGGCCCACCTAGCTTTTGCCACTTTTTCCAACATTTTTGCCACTTTTTACGACGTTTTTGTCACTTTTTCCGACGTTTTTGTCACTTTTTCCAACGTTTTTGCCACTTTATCTGACATTTTTGTCACTTTATCTGACGTTTTTGTCACTTTTTCCGACGTTTTTGTCACTTTTTCCGACGTTTTTGGGCGCTTCTTTTCTCTGATGGCTGAGGAACTTTCTCCTGACTTCTTCAGGACTTTATGTCGACCAAACTTTTAGTAAGAAGACTATATGACACATCCAATAATACAGTCAAATATATTTTACTTTTTCGATTAAGTAAAAGCCTATCAATAAACTAAACATGTCTGGCCCTTGATGTGATTCTTATTTTCCAGTGTGGCCCTCTGGGAAGTTGAGTTTGACACCCCTGGTGAAAGGCAAGAGGATTTAAAGTGGGACGTCTGTGCTTGGAGGCTTCCAAATATTCCTGTTAACAGACCAGCTAGCGTTAGCTAACACTGGGAATGTAGCAGCCAGATGGGGGTTTACTTAGGGCTAGCTTAGAATATGCAGAACCCAGGTTGCTGAGCTGAAAACTGGAAAATATAAAAGGTAGCATGTACAATGTCATGTACATGACAAGAATCTGGACATAACTAATGCTATAACTCTGGTACTATGCAATCATGCATATATTTAGTTTTAACCATCAGCTGTCAGACATTTACAGGCTATAGATACATGTAATTACAATTACTCCTGATGACATCATGTAGAGATGAAACCAGTGATGACATCAGGTAGAGATGAGCCCAGTGATGACATCAGGTAGAGATGAGACCAGTGATGACATCAGGTAGAGATGAGACCAGTGATGACATCAGGTAGAGATGAGAGCAGTGATGACATCAGGTAGAGATGAGACCAGTGATGACATCAGGTAGAGATGAGACCAGTGATGACATCAGGTAGAGATGAGACCAGTGATGACATCAGGTAGAGATGAGACCAGTGATGACATCAGGTAGAGATGAGACCAGTGATGACATCAGGTAGAGATGAGACCAGTGATGACATCAGGTAGAGATGAGACCAGTGATGACATCAGGTAGAGATGAGAGCAGTGATGACATCAGGTAGAGATGAGACCAGTGATGACATCAGGTAGAGATGAGAGCAGTGATGACATCAGGTAGAGATGAGACCAGTGATGACATCAGGTAGGAGTTCTGTTAGACCACACTAAACTAAAGGTCCAGTGTGGTTTGAAGTTCTGTTGACCAACCTATTCACTGTGTTTTTTTTGGGGGGGAAATAGTGCAGACAGAGATGGAAAATATCACAATATATGTCTATATGTCTGACAGCGGGGACGTTGTAAACAAATCAGAACACAAATTTAAACATCCGCAACGCATATGCTCGAATGCCTCATACATGATGATTTATTTAATGTTATGAAAATACAGTACAAGAAAGAAGTGGGCTACAGTAATGTGGTTAATGTGGCAACCAGGGGTGATGATTAGGTTGCCAAGGGCAACTTTAATGTTGAGCCCGTATTTATATATATATATATATATATATATATATATATATATATATATATATATATATATATATATATATATATATATATATATATATATGTATATATGTATATATACTTTATATATACATACGTTGTAGCCTATATATACATATACATACGTATGTATATATGTACATATATACCATATCATTATTTATAAAGTGGCTGATATACTTTTAAAATAAACCTTTATTATTTAAATCCCATATATGATGATATTTATTTTGTTGTTTTGTTTTTTTGGGGGGGGGGGCTCTGCATACCCCTCTGACACTGGGTAGTTGCGCCCCTGGGGTGCCCCCCCTTGATAGTTGTGGTATGATCTTGTGTAAAGTCCCCTGCAGGTGAAACCGTCTCACTGTCCCGCTTCACACTCACACAACTTCACTTTTTTTTTTTTTTTGCACACCGTCTTTTTCTTCCGTTCTTTATGTCATTTCCTGTGATGAAAAATGGTGGTCCAAGCTGCTCAGGGAGGCGACTGAGTCTCTGCTGAAAAACAAATTAAATTCAGCCCAGAAACTTGAAGCATCGGCGAGGAAGCCGCGGAGCCGTGCAGCCGCCGGGGGGGGCTCGGTGCTCCGCAGCCGGAGGAGGGAGAGTCGAGCTTCACCCGGGCCGGGACAGGGGCTCCGTGTCCCCGCTGCGTCTCTGCACACGGTGGGTCTCTGTGTCTGTGTGTGTCTGGGTGTCAGTAGCCACCGTGGCCAGCAGCGAAAATGGCTTCCGAAAACAGCAGGCAGATTGCCAGCAGTCTGCAGACCGAGAGAAACATGGCGCAGATTAATAAAAAACTCAGCCGCTGAATGTATTCTCACATTAATCCCACATTTCTCCGACATGTGAAGACACCGAGACAAAGTTAGACATAACTTCAGTTTGTGTAAAGTGTTTGTGTTCAGACTGCAGAGAGGATAGATAGATAGATAGATAGATAGATAGATAGATAGATAGATAGATAGATAGATAGATAGCCTACTTTATTCATCCAGAAGGAAATGAAGGTGTCCAATATCTTATTATACACAACATACAGACATGTGACATCCACACAGACATACTGCAAAAATACAAAGGCTGATATCAGTAGTGTGCCTTTACAGTGAAGTTAGACTGTAGCATGTTTAAAGGAGCAGTGTGGAAAAAATGCAGAAAGGTGCAATATGGTATCATAGTGCAAGAGAGTGCCAGTGCAGACATCCACACCTTATTATGAAGTGAATATATTTGCAATGTACAGATTTAAATATAGAAAGAGAAGGAGAGAAAAGAGCTGCAGTGAGAGTGTGTAAGGAGAAGTCTCTAAACACACAAATACATAATTTATCTACTGAGACTTTTAACATATTTGTACCTCTGCTGGTTGTTCTATCTTTTGTTTTTCTGCTGTTTTTAATTGCTGTTTTATTGTCTTATCATGAATGTTATAATTAGGCAATCTGTGTTTATGTGAAGCACTTTTATTTAGCATTTTAAGTATGAATTGTGCTATATAAATTAAAAAAATGATTACCAGGTTAATGTCAATATGGGGAAATTTAAAGCCGATATAAATAAAAATATACATAGATGGGTTTGCATGCAGTTTGGTGTCCCAAATCCCACTATGGCCACGCCAAGACCCGCCCTACGAAGCAGCCTGATTGGTTGGGGTTAGGCATTTCACCTCGAGTGGTTAAGGTTAGGAAAGCCGATTGGTCAGGGGATAGGACCTGAACACATGGGGTTACGTTACGGGGAATTTGGGACATTAAGCTGCACGTATACCTATATAGATATATATTTTGTTTAGATTAAGGGCCAGTTTAAGATCTATAGGTTGCACAGAAGTCTTAAAGTTTTTCGGGCTGAATTTGTAAGAGTTTGTTAAAGTACGTCCCCTGGAATCAGTGAAAACATGCACTAAAATTGCACAGTAAATGCAAAATCACTGAATTCCTGTTGGGTTTATGGTACACCCCCAAGAGGCTTTTTTGTCTGTCTCAACATGTTATATATGCGTACTAATTTTGGTTAGTCTACGTGAAAAGTTAAAGGAGGGGGCTTCAACTTTGAATATTTGTATGGGGCGCTATTTTGTTAAACCAGAGCACAAAACTTGAAATATTAAATATTTACCAGTCTTGATGCGTGTGCAAAATTTGGTGAGTATTTCGAGCACCTTAAGGCCCTCAAAAATGAGATTCATAGGAGAGAATGGAGTTTTAGTTAAAGAGAAAGATCCTTTTAGTTTAACATGAAACAGCCCCGAACTCACCATCACCAAACTCCACCAGACTCCATGTAAATAATTGGGACTTTTATCATCGTATAACACACTTCATTCAAAGTGGACAGAAACTAAATAAAACTATCAAAACCTGTCTTGGTTCATCTTTCCATTGTTCCAACAATCACCACTCTGGTTTGGTTGAAATTAACCCTTAATTCACCCATTTACATGTGGAGATATGCTGGCTCTATACACGCTAAAAGTCCTGATTATTTACATGGAGTCTGGTGGAGATATGCTGGCTCTATACAAGCTAAAAGTCCTGATTATTTACATGGTGTCTGGTGGAAATATGCTGGCTCTATACACGCTAAAAGTCCTGATTATTTACATGGAGTCTGGTGGAAATATGCTGGCTCTATACACGCTAAAAGTCCTGATTATTTACATGGAGTCTGGTGGAGATATGCTGGCTCTATACACGCTAAAAGTCCTGATTATTTACATGGAGTCTGGTGGAGATATGCTGGCTCTATACACGCTAAAAGTCCTGATTATTTACATGGAGTCTGGTGGAGAAATGCTGGCTCTATACACGCTAAAAGTCCTGATTATTTACATGGAGTCTGGTAGAGATATGCTGGCTCTATACACGCTAAAAGTCCTGATTATTTACATGGAGTCTGGTAGAGATATGCTGGCTCTATACACGCTAAAAGTCCTGATTATTTAAATGGAGTCTGGTGGTGATATGCTGGCTCTATACACGCTAAAAGTCCTGATTATTTACATGCAGTCTGGTGGAGATATGCTGGCTCTATACACGCTAAAAGTCCTGATTATTTACATGGAGTCTGGTGGAGATATGCTGGCTCTATACACGCTAAAAGTCCTATTGTGTGTTCTGTTGTTCTGCAGAGTTGTGACGGGCTGATTTCCACCAACATGGTTCCACCATGAGCGAGCCGTCATTGGACCTCTGGTGTAAGTTTCTTCTTCTTCTTTCAGAGAACAGGACTGAAGAGACGGTCCTCCAGGGGCGGTCCTAGGATCAGACCTTTAGGGGCGGTCCTAGGATCAGACCTATAGGGGCGGTCCTAGGATCAGACCTTTAGGGGCGGTCCTAGGATCAGACCTATAGGGGCGGTCCTAGGATCAGACCTATAGGGGCGGTCCTAGGATCAGACCTATAGGGGCGGTCCTAGGATCAGACCTATAGGGGAGGTCCTAGGATCAGTCCTTTAGGGGCGGTCCTAGGATCAGACCTTTAGGGGCGGTCCTAGGATCAGACCTATAGGGGCGGTCCTAGGATCAGACCTATAGGGGCGGTCCTAGGATCAGACCTTTAGGGGCGGTCCTAGGATCAGACCTATAGGGGCGGTCCTAGGATCAGACCTTTAGGGGCGGTCCTAGGATCAGACCTTTAGGGGCGGTCCTAGGATCAGACCTATAGGGGCGGTCCTAGGATCAGACCTTTAGGGGCGGTCCTAGGATCAGACCTATAGGGGCGGTCCTAGGATCAGACCTATAGGGGCGGTCCTAGGATCAGACCTATAGGGGCGGTCCTAGGATCAGACCTTTAGGGCGGTCCTAGGATCAGACCTATAGGGGCGGTCCTAGGATCAGACCTATAGGGGCGGTCCTAGGATCAGACCTATAGGGGCGGTCCTAGGATCAGACCTATAGGGCGGTCCTAGGATCAGACCTATAGGGCGGTCCTAGGATCAGACCTATAGGGGCGGTCCTAGGATCAGACCTATAGGGGCGGTCCTAGGATCAGACCTATAGGGGCGGTCCTAGGATCAGACCTATAGGGCGGTCCTAGGATCAGACCTATAGGGGCGGTCCTAGGATCAGACCTATAGGGGCGGTCCTAGGATCAGACCTTTAGGGGCGGTCCTAGGATCAGACCTATAGGGGCGGTCCTAGGATCAGACCTATAGGGGCGGTCCTAGGATCAGACCTATAGGGGCGGTCCTAGGATCAGACCTATAGGGGGCGGTCCTAGGATCAGACCTATAGGGGCGGTCCTAGGATCAGACCTTTAGGGGCGGTCCTAGGATCAGACCTATAGGGGCGGTCCTAGGATCAGACCTATAGGGGCGGTCCTAGGATCAGACCTTTAGGGGCGGTCCTAGGATCAGACCTATAGGGGGGCTCAGCCCCTGATGGTTATAATGCTATTGCCTGATCTGATTGGTCAGTGTATTCATCCTTAATTTGTATTCACTCCTTTTATATTTACATTCGATCCTGAAAAAGGTTTTAAATATTAATATAATATTTAAACATTTTTTTTTAAATGCTTTTGGGGCTTTTTAGATAACTTTTTTTCGAAGTTTGACTTTTTTTTGTTTTAAAGTGTCCGTCTGTGTGTGTGTGTGTGTGTGTGTGTGTGTGTGTGTGTGTGTGTGTCTGTCTGTGTGTGTGTGTATGTTTCTATGTGTGTGTGTGTTTGTCTTTCTGTCTGTCTGTGTGTATATGTGCGCGTGTGTGTGTCTGTGTGTGTGCGTGTGTGTGTGTCTGTGTGCGTGTGTCTGTCTGTCTGTGTGTGTGTGTCTGTGTGTATGTGTGTGTGTGTGTGTGTGTGTGTGTGTGTGTGTGTGTGTATATATGTGTCTGTCTGTCTGTGTGTGTATGTGTGTGTGTGTGTGTGTGTCTGTCTGTGTGTGTATGTGTGTGTGTGTCTGTGTGTGTGTCTGTGTCTGTCTGTGTCTTTCTGTGTGTGTGTGTGTGTGTGTGTGTGTGTGTGTGTGTGTGTCTATGTGTGTGCGTGTGTCTGTCTGTCTGTCTGTGTGTGTATGTATATCACTATTTTAAACGTTAACACCTAGACCCTGTCCCTGTGGTGTTTTGTCCTGCAGTCTGCGAGGACTGCCAGGACTACTTCCACGAGTGTCCGTCCCACGGGCCGCCTCCGCTCGTCCCCGACACGCCGGCGCCGCCGGGCTTGGCCAATCGGGCGGCTCTCACGGTCCCGTCCGGCCTGGAGGTCTTCACCGAGGGGGGGCAGGTGGACGTTCGCTGCCTGGAGCCAAACTTCCCCAAGGGGGCGGTCTTCGGCCCGTACGAGGGACAGCTGGTGTCCAAGGACCAGTCCTCCGGATCCTTCTCCTGGATCGTAAGTCCAACCTCCATCAGACCAGCTAGAACCAGTTACAACCAGTTATAACCAGTTACAACCAGCTAGAACCAATTAGAACCAGTTACAACCAGTTATAACCAGTTACAACCAGCTAGAACCAATTAGAACCAGTTAGAACCAGCTAGAACCAGTACGAGGGACAGCTGGTGTCCAAGGACCAGTCCTCCGGATCCTTCTCCTGGATCGTAAGTCCAACATCAGACCAGCTAGAACCAGTTACAACCAGTTACAACCAGTTAAAAACAGTTAGAACCAGCTAGAACCAGTACGAGGGACAGCTGGTGTCCAAGGACCAGTCCTCCGGATCCTTCTCCTGGATCGTAAGTCCAACCTCCATCAGACCAGCTAGAACCAGCTAGAACCAGTTAAAACCAGTTAGAACCAGCTAGAACCAGTACGAGGGACAGCTGGTGTCCAAGGACCAGTCCTCTGGATCCTTCTCCTGGATCGTAAGTCCAACCTCCATCAGACCAGCTAGAACCAGCTAGAACCAGTTAGAACCAGTTAGAACCAGCTAGAACCAGTTTAGATAAGTAAGTCCAACCTCCATCAGACCAGTTAGAACCAGCTAGAACCAGTTTAGATAAGTAAGTCCAACCTCCATCAGACCAGTTAGAACCAGCTAGAACCAGTTTAGATAAGTAAGTCCAACCTCCATCAGACCAGTTAGAACCAGCTAGAATCAGCTAGAATCAGTTTAGATTAGTAAGTCCACCCTCCATCAGGTTAGTTAGAACTAGTCTGAACCAGTTTAGATTAGTAAATCCACCCTCCATTAGACCAGTTAGAACCAGACTGAACCAGTTTAGATTAGTAAATCCACCCTCCATCAGACCAGTTAGAACCAGACTGAACCAGTTTAGATTAGTAAGTCCAACCTCCATCAGACTAGTTAGAGCCAGACTGAACCAGTTTAGATTAGTAAATCCAACCTCCATAAGACCAGTTAGAACCAGTCTAAATCAGTTCAGATTAGTAAATCCAACCTCCATCAGACCAGTCAGAACCAGTCTAAACCAGTTTAGATTAGTAAATCCAACTTCCATCAGACCAGTCACAACCAGTCTAAACCAGTTTAGATTAGTAAATCCAACTTCCATCAGACCAGTCACAACCAGTCTAAACCAGTTTAGATTTATGTCGACCTTACACCAAACTTTTCAAGTGAAAAACTGACGTTTTCAAAGTTTTTATATCAGAAATTTGGGTTTCTTTGAACCAAAATGCCCAAAAATAACCTGGATGCATGGGATCTTTGCACGTAAAATTAATGATTACTTTTATTGAATTTTGGGTGTTTTTATTCAATTTTATAAACACATACTTTGATCTTAACTATTAGTCAAAATAATTCATAATTTCTGCTATTTTATCTCAAAAATTAGGTCTAATGTCATATAAATTTGGTTTATTGACCATGAATTTAAAAATAAAACGTTGAAAAAAAGTGACAAAAGCATTAAAAAAGAGCCCAAAAAGCTGGAAAAAACACCAAAAAATTCAAATTGACCAGGATGGACAACAAGTTCACGGTCGACAGGACGAAGACGCGATGATTACACCCGTCCAGCTGTGAAATGGTTTCTGCTTCTTCTTCTCCAGATTGTTGATGTCAACAACTCGTACGAGTCCATCGACGGCAGCGATGACACCAGAGCCAACTGGATGAGGTAACGCTCTGCATGTGTCTGCACTAATTACTCAAACAACATAGATACAGATAGCTTTATTTATCCCCGACACAGTCCACCCAAACATATATACAGTATATACTGTACTCTACTTTACATAGACCTTTTCAATGGAATTCCATTGCTAGGCAACAGCCTGGCCCCTTGTTAACTTCCAGTTGAGATATATATATATATATATATATATATATATATATATATATATATATATATATATATATATATATACACACACACACAGTACAGGCCAAAAGTTTGGACACACCTTCTCATTCAATGCGTTTCCTTTTTATTTTCATGACTATTTACATTGTAGATTCTCACTGAAGGCATCAAAACTATGAATGAACACATATGGAATTATGTACTTAACAAAGAAGTGTGAAATAACTGAAAACATGTCTTATATTTTAGATTCTTCAAAGTAGCCACCCTTTGCTTTTTTTTGATAACTCTGCAAACCCTTGGTGTTCTCTCAATGAGCTTCATGAGGTAGTCACCTGAAATGGTTTTACCTTCACAGGTGTGCTTTGTCAGGGTTCATTAGTGGAATTATTTCCCTTATTAATAAAAAAAGCAAAGGGTGGCTACTTTGAAGAATCTAAAATATAAGACATGTTTTCAGTTATTTCACACTTTTTTGTTAAGTCCATAATTCCATATGTGTTCATTCATAGTTTTGATGCCTTCAGTGAGAATCTACAATGTAAATAGTCATGAAAATAAAAAGGAAACGCATTGAATGAGAAGGTTTGTGTTTGTTTTTTTTTAAACGCTAAAAAAAGTGAGGAAAAAAAATCAGAAACATCGCCAAAACTTGTTTAAAAAAAGTGACAAAAAAATTTGAATGTAATCAACAGAAAATCGTCAAAGTGTAGAAAAAGAACAACAAAATGTTGAAATAAACAATCATTATATATATATATATATATATATATATATTATGAAAGCATTCTTAGTTTACAGCATTTTTTCACAGGAATGGAGGAAACTCCTCATTATCCAGTATTTTTGGCCATGAATTTTGACATTTTTCTGTACTTTGTTGCTGGTTTGATTCCCTCCCAGAGCCCTTAAAGGACTCGTGGCTGTTGGTGGAAACCTTCCGGTTAATGATGAGTGTTTGCAGGTTTGTGCGGACGTCTTCGGAGGAGAGCGACAGGAACTTGACGGCGTTCCAGCGCGGTAGAAACATTTACTTCAGCGTGTGTCGGCCACTGGCGGCGGGAGAGAGGCTGAGGGTCTGGTACCGCCAGGACTACATCCAGAGCCTCCACAGGGTCTCTCAGGACCGCATCGGACAGAACCTGGACTCAGGTAGGGGTGTGTGTGTGTGTGTGTGTGTGTGTGTGTGTGTGTGTGTGTGTCTGTAAAGGAGAGACTCGTGGGTACATAGAACCCATTTTGTGTTGAACCCAACATGTGTTAGCATGTGTTAGCATGTGTTGGCATGTGTTGGCATATGTTAGCATGTGTTAGCATGTGTTGGCATGTGTTAGCATGTGTTAACATATGTTAGCATGTGTTGGCATGTGTTAACATATGTTAGCATGTGTTAGCATGTGTTGGCATGTGTTGGCATGTGTTGGCATGTGTTAACATATGTTAGCATGTGTTAGCATGTGTTGGCATGTGTTGGCATGTGTTGGCATGTGTTGGCATGTGTTAAAGGGGTGATAGAATGATTATATAGAGTATTTCACACTGTTCCTTATGGTCTCCTAATGGGATATGTAACATTGGTTGGGCTGAAAATGGTCTGGTTGATATTTTATTGGCCCTTATGCATCCCTGTGTTTTGGCCCTATTTGTAACAAGAGCTTTTCTTCCAAATATGGTATGCTCGTGAATATTTTGATGAGCTGCGCGCTGATTGGTTGAGCGACTTGCCATAGGCAGACATTAGAGATGCGCGCTGATTGGTTGAGCGAATCCCCAATACACAACCATTAGAGAAGCGACAGAATCTCATATTCCAGACACTGCAATGTTTCATTACCAAATTCACTTCTGAGACTTTTTTATGTGAGAAATCAACTATATAAAGCTCAAATATGGGCCGTTTTACGAAAATTGATGGCTAATAGAAAATATGGTAAGACTGTGTGTCGGACTTCAGCGGCGGTGCTGCTGCCTCGCCGCCCACCCAGCCTTCCTTCACAGACCCCGGCCTGCTGTGAGCTCTGTTAGGCTGGCAGCCCTGACAGAGCTCCAGGGCCTGCTGTGAGCTCCGTTAGGCTGGCAGCCCTGACAGAGCTCCAGGGCCTGCTGTGAGCTCCGTTAGGCTGGCAGCCCTGACAGAGCTCCAGGGCCTGCTGTGAGCTCCGTTAGGCTGGCAGCCCCTCACAGCGCTCCAGGGCCTGCTGTGAGCTCCGTTAGGCTGGCAGCCCTGACAGAGCTCCAGGGCCTGCTGTGAGCTCCGTTAGGCTGGCAGCCCTGACAGAGCTCCAGGGCCTGCTGTGAGCTCCGTTAGGCTGGCAGCCCTGACAGAGCTCCAGGGCCTGCTGTGAGCTCCGTTAGGCTGGCTGCCCTGACAGAGCTCCAGGGCCTGCAGCTCCCCTCTTCCTGCTAGCTAAATGGCCCGTTGTGTGAGAGTGAGAGCGCGGTCAGCGAGCTTGTTACACCAGCAATCTCTTACCACATGTTACACACAATGTCACGCCACTTAGCTATACAACATCTAAATGTCTTATAAAGCTAACAACGGTGTCCGATTTCAAGTTAATATTTGTGAAGTTTAGCTAGCTAGGTGTTTCGTTAGCTGCGACGGTCCCTTCAATCCTATCTATGTGTAGCTACAAATCACAGATAGTTAGCTTCATTTTTGGTCGTAATTCGAGTATTTACAGTTTGAATTTCGTCACGCCAGTTATACAACATCTAACTAAATGTTTTATAAAGCTAACAACGGTTTCCGATTTCAAGTTAATGAATATTTGTGAGCTGTAAGGGTTTCGTTAGCTGCAACTGTCCCTACAATCCTATGTGTACAGATTGCGGCTAGTTAGCTTCATTTTTGGTCGTAATTCGTGTATATTTACAGTTTGAATTTCGTCACGCCACTTACACATCTAACTAAATGTCTTATAAAGCTAACAACGGTGTCCGATTTCAAGTTAATGAATATTTGTGAACTGTAAGGGTTTCGTTAGCTGCGACTGTCCCTACAATCCTATGTGTACAGATTGCGGCTAGTTAGCTAGCTAGCTTCATTTTTGGTCGTAATTCGAGTATATTTACAGTTTGAATTTCGTCACGCCAGTTATACAACATCTAACTAAATGTTTTATAAAGCTAACTACGGTGTCCGATTTCAAGTTAATGAATATTTGTGAGCTGTAAGGGTTTCGTTAGCTGCAACTGTCCCTACAATCCTATGTACAGATTGCGGCTAGTTAGCTTCATTTGTGGTCGTAATTCGAGTATATTTACAGTTTGAATTTCATCACGCCAGTTACACATCTAACTAAATGTCTTATAAAGCTAACAACGGTGTCCGATTTCAAGTTAATTAATATTTGTGAGCTGTAAGGGTTTCGTTAGCTGCGACTGCCCATTCAATCCTAGCTGTGTGTAGCTACAAATCAAGGATAGTTAGCTAGCTTCATTTTCGACGTAATTTCCGAGTATATTTACAGTTTGAATTTCGTCAATCCAGTTATACAACAGCTAACTAAATGTCTTATAAAGCTAACAACTTTGTCCGATTTCAAGTTAATGACTTTTTATCAATTCCAGAGGAATTCTAAGAAGAGGCTAGCTATAGCTAGCCTCCTCTAGCTATAGCTCCATCCAGCCGCAGGCTCTATCAATGAGACTCGCGGACAAGAGGTGTGTATTTCACCGATCGTTTGTTTAAATAACTCAACACATTATAATTACACACATTATAAGATTAAATGGAACCTGTGGTAAGAGATTGCTGGCGTAACAAGCTCTCTGACCGTGCTCTCACTCACACACACCTGGCATTAGGAAGAGGGGAGCTGCAGGCCCTGGAGCTCCGTCAGAGCACCAGCGTTTAGTAATCCATTTGCCAAAAACCGGTGACTTTGCGCGGGTATGGAGTGCTGTCGGCTGCTAGCCCTAACGGAGCTCAATCGAGCTCAGAGCAGGCCGGGGGTGTGTGAAGGAAGGCAGGCTGGGCGGCGAGGCAGCAACACAGGCAGCACCGGCGCTGAACTCCGACACACAGTCGGACAACATTTGCAATTAGCCATCCATTTTCATAAAGCGGCCCATATTTGAGCTTTACATAGTTGATTTCTCGCATAAAAAAGTTTCAGAAGTGAATTTTGTAATGGAATAGCAGAGATCTGCGCGACCTAGATTCAGAAGACTACCTGATCTCAGGTCAGTTGTGTAGCCTATGTAAATGTTGGGGCGTGACCGTTCTCTTAATACACCCATGGGCTGACAAAGGTTCCGGTTTTTG
>CM046794.1:39130493-39142993 GCA_025617405.1 Perca schrenkii | reverse complement strand
CTGTGTGCATGTGTGTGTGTGTGTGTGTGTGTATTTCTATAGTATCATGTTTTTCTAAATTAATTAATTTAATTTTTAAAAAATGTATCAGAGATTCCACCTGCGTACCACTAGAGGGAGCCTGCGTACCAGCAGACATTATGAGACATTATGTCTGATAATAATAAACCCTCCCACTGATCTGTACCTTGTTGCGTGTGCAGGCGGCCTCACCGTGCTGAAGCTAAAGGAGGAGGAGAAGGAGGAGGAGAACCAGAGCAGCCAGGAGCCCTGCACCTCCTTCTGCCCAAACTGTGTCCGACTGAAGAGGAGGATCCAGGAGCTGGAGGACGAGCTGTCCCGAGTCAGGGGGGAGAGACGGGAAGCACCCATGTCTGGACAGACCCAACGCGATCAGGGTCCCGGGACCCAACGCGATCAGGGTCCCGGGACCCAACGCGATCAGGGTCCCGGGACCCAACGCGCTCAGGGTCCCGGGACCCAACGTGATCAGGGCCCGCCCCACCCCGAGCAGGGTCCCGTCGAGGACTTTCAAGGTACTGAAACATGCAGATGGTTGGACTCATCACACGGTGAGCTTTACTTCTTCTAGGGATGTCCTGGTCCTATCAGAGCTGATATGTGCATTTTATAACTGATCAGGGATTGGATATCATCCCATCATCTACGTCAGCTGAGCACAATTTGAGACGGAACTTAAAACTCGTAACTAATTTGATTTCATATCGAGTTTTACAAAGGTTCTAGCTGCACGAAGACATCTTTTAGTTACGTTGTTTACTTAGTTACGTTTCCATCCGTAGAGTCTTACTGCTCACATGTTTCTGAACATGCTGTGAACTTAAAGCAAAGTAAATAAACGTCAGACTCACTGACTGACATGTGGTGTCTTTGTTTCTTAGAAAACATGTCAGTTTTTAGAAATGTCTCATGATATATTGTCTCTAGAAGTGTTTTGTTTTTGTTAAAGAAGGAAAAGAAAATTGCAATACTCAATACTATCGAATCGCAATAAATGAAAATCGCAATACAAATCCAAAACTCCACCGCTACCTTGTTCTTATAGCTAGCCGGTTACCGGATGTGTGTGTGAGTGCCGTGAAGCAAAAAGTTGCAAGGATGGTTTTTCTGTTCACAGGCGCTAGAGGGGAGCGAGATGCACTTTTTTCAATGTTTTTGTCACTTTATTTCGATGTTTTCAATGCTATTTTTCAGAAACACCAACTTATTACCACTAGTTTGACACTTATTTTTGAAAAGCATGGACAATACATTTCACTTATGGGAAATGATACCTAATTTTGAAATGATTAATTATTTTACTAATATAAGAGGAGGGGGGTGTGTGTGTCTCTGTTTGTGTGTCTGTGTGTGTTTCTCTGTGTGTGTGTGTCTCTCTTTGTGTGTGTGTCTCTCTTTGTGTGTGTGTGTGTGTGTGTGTGTGTTTTTTAACTGATCAGGGATTGGATATCATCCCATCATCTACGTCAGCTGAGCACAATTTGCGACAGAACTTAAACTCTCAACTAATTTGATTTTATATCGAGTTTTACAAATGTTCTAGCTGCACGAAGTTAAATGTATTATTCTGAAGACATCTTTTAGTTACGTTGTTTACTTAGTTAGCCCTACTGCTTACATGTTTCTGAACATGCTGTGAACTTCAAGCAAAGTAAAATAAACGTCAGAGTGACTGACTGACATTAGGTTTTTATTACCACTAGTTTTACACTTATTTTTGAAAAGCATGGACAATACATTTCACTTATGGAAAATGATACCTAATTTTGAAATGATTAATTATTTTACTAATATAAGAGGAGGTGTGTGTGTGTGTGTGTGTGTGTGTGTGTGTGTGTGTGTGTGTGTGTGTGTGTGTGTGTGTGTGTGTGTGTGTGTGTGTGTGTGTGTGTGTGTGTGTGTGTGTGTGTGTGTGTGTGTGTGTATTTTTTAACTGATCAGGGATTGGATATCATCCCATCATCTACGTCAGCTGAGCACAATTTGCGACAGAACTTAAACTCTCAACTAATTTGATTTTATATCGAGTTTTAAAAAAGTTCTAGCTGCACAAAGTTAAATGTATTATTCTGAAGACATCTTTTAGTTAAGGTGTTTATGATATAAAATTGAATACCCAAAATTCAATAAAAGTAACGATCAAGTACTTGCAATTGTACTTGACGTTTTGGGTAATTTGGTTAAAAAGAAACCCATATTTCTCTTATAGAAGTTTTGAGAACGGGTGAACACAAGGGATACAGCTGGTGGCAGAGGCTGAATGTGTTTCTCTGTGCAGGGATGGAGCCTCTGACGCCCTCTCAGGCGGTCCTAGACGAAGACGACCCGGACGTGGACTCGGCCGACGAGTCGATCGCCGCGGATCTCGTGATTTCTCCGGAGGACTCGCTGAAGCTTTCGTCGGCCGGCGGCCGGCGCATTCGCCGCTTCAAGCAGGAGTGGCTGAAGAAGTTCTGGTTCTTGCGCTACTCGCCCACCCTCAACGAGATGTGGTGCCACGTGTGCCGCCAGTACACGGTCCAGTCGTCCCGCACCTCGGCCTTCATCGTCGGCTCCAAGCAGTTCAAGATCCACACCATCAAGCTGCACAGCCAGAGCAACCTGCACAAGAAGTGCCTGCAGCTGTACAAGCTGCGCATGCATCCCGAGAAGACGGAGGAGATGTGCAAGAACATGCTGCTGCTGTTCAACGCTGCGTACCACCTGGCCACCGAGGGACGGCCCTTCTCCGACCTGCGCGCGCTCGCCGAGCTTCTGAAGCGCTGTGAGCTCAAAGTGGTGGACCAGTACATGAACGACGGAGACTGTCAGATCCTGCTGCACCACATCGCCCGCTCTTTGAAGGAAGACCTCGCGGAGAAGATGCGCCTGTCGCCCTTCCTGAGCGTCATAATGGACGCCCAGAACGACGATCTATTCTCAGACATGGTGGCGGTCTACGTCCAGTTCATCACCAACGAGGGCTCCCCGAGCACGGAGTTCCTGTCCCTGCAGAGGCTGAGCGTGGCCAGCGTGGACGGCTATCTCCAGGCATTGGATCGAGCCTTCGGTGTCCTCGGCTTCCGGTTCCAGGATCTGCTGGTGGTCGGTCTGGGCGTGGACGGCACCAACATGTCCTCGGGGATGCGAGCGAGCTTGTACGTCGCGGTGCAGAAGAGTTTCCCGTGGATCCTGTGCCTTCCCGTGATGATCCACCGGCCGCATCTGGAGGTGTTGGACGCCATCAGCGGGAAGGAGCTCTCCTGCCTGGAGGATCTGGAGAACAACCTGAAGCAGCTGCTCAGTTTCTACCGCTACTCGCCGCGCATGATGGCCGAGCTGCGATGCACGGCGCCCACGCTGTCGGAGGAGACGGAGTTCCTCGGAGACATCCGAGCCGTTCGGTGGATCATCGGGGAACCAAACGTCCTGAACGCGCTCATCAAAGATTACCTGGAGGTAAGCTGAATAAGATGTTGACCCAGGCCTTGTGGCAGTCATAAACGTACATATATATATATATATATATATATATATATATATAAGCGTCTTTGAGTTTGTGAAAAGCACTATATAAAAAAGCGCTATATAACTAAAGTTATTCTGAATGTGTGCAGCTCTATATATAACTAACATTATTCTGAATCTGTGAAGCTCTATATTTAACTAAAGTTGTTCTGAATGTGTACAGCTCTATATTTAACTAAAGTTATTAGGATTCTGTGCAGCTCTATATATAACTAACATTATTCTGAATGTGTGCAGCTCTATATATATATTTATATATATATTTTATATATATTTAACTAAAGTTGTTCTGAATCTGTGCAGCTCTATATATAACTAAAGATGTTCTGAATCTGTGCAGCTCTATATATAACTAAAGTTATTCTGAATGTGTGCAGCTCTATATTTAACTAAAGTTATTAGGATTCTGTGCAGCTCTATATATAACTAACATTATTCTGAATCTGTGCAGCTCTATATATAACTAAAGTTATTCTGAATCTGTGCAGCTCTAGATATAACTAAAGTTATTAGGATTCTGTGCAGCTCTATATATAACTAAAGTTATTCTGAATCTGTGCAGCTCTATATATAACTAAAGTTATTCTGAATCTGTGCAGCTCTATATATAACTAAAGTTATTCTGAATCTGTGCAGCTCTAGATATAACTAAAGTTATTCTGAATCTGTGCAGCTGTAGATATAACTAAAGTTATTCTGAATCTGTGCAGCTCTATATATAACTAAAGTTATTCTGAATCTGTGCAGCTCTAGATATAACTAAAGTTATTCTGAATCTGTGCAGCTGTAGATATAACTAAAGTTATTCTGAATCTGTGCAGCTCTATATATAACTAGTTATTCTGAATCGTTGCAGGTAGTGTCCCATCTGAAGGAGATCAGCAGCCAGACGCAGAGGGCCGATGCTGCAGCCATCGCCCTCTCCCTCCTCCAGTTCCTGCTGGACTACCAGTCGGTGAAGCTCATCTACTTCCTGCTGGACATCATTGCTGTCCTGTCGCGGCTCGCCTTCACCTTCCAGGGCGAGCACCTGCTGGTGTCGGCCGTGGAAGCCCGGATCCAGGACGCCATCCTGGAGATCGGCCAGCTGGCGGACTGCCCCGGGGAATACCTGCAGGAGTTTGAGGAAAACTTCCGGGAGAGTTTCAACGGCGTGGCTCTGAAGAACCTGCGCGTCGCCGAGTCCAAGTTTCAGTCGATCCGGGAGAAGATCTGCGACCGGAGCCGGGGGATTCTGTCTCAGCGGCTGGACCTGCAGAGCCGCGCGTTCGCCAAAGCCTGCAAGGTCTGGACCCATCCGCCCGGAAAAAACACCAAAGCTACATTTACATTTCTACGTTTTGGTTTATAAACGAATATCTTTGGCTATGTTTACACCTCTCATTCACACTGTTCTGGCGTCTCAGAGCCCCTGGTGTGATCTATATATATATGTGTGTGTGTGTGTATATATATATATATATATATATATATATATATATATATATATATATATATATATATATATACATACACAGTGGCACTCATCATTTTATGAACCCATGCTAAAGTTGACTAAAAAAAAGGAATAAATCTTAATGCCTTAATTATAAAAAAATGAGGAAAAAATCCAACCTTCAAGGACACCAATTTTCTTCGTGAATGAATAATGTATCGTAAATAAATAAATGTTCTTCCTTAAAATACAGGGGGCATAAGTCACTCCACCCCTATGTTAAATTCTCATAGAGGCAGGCAGATGTTTATTTTTAAAGGCCAGTTATTTCATGGATCCAGGATACTATGCATCCTGATAAAGTTCCCTTGGCCAAAATAGTCCCCCCCACATCATCACATACCCTTCACCATACCCCCACATCATCACATACCCTTCACCATACCCCCACATCATCACATACCCTTCACCATACCCCCACATCCTCACATACCCTTCACCATACCCCCCACATCATCACATACCCTTCACCATACCCCCCCCACATCATCACATACCCTTCACCATACCCCCCACATCATCACATACCCTTCACCATACCCCCCACATCATCAGATACCCTTCACCATACCCCCCACATCCTCACATACCCTTCACTATACCCCCACATCCTCACATACCCTTCACCATACCTAGAGATTGGCATGGTTTTATTTCAGTTAGCCTCATAGCTGGTCTGATTTGCATTGAGAGATGATTTTATGGAAATTACCCCATGCCAATCTCTAGGATGCATAGTATCCTGGACATTGGCATCGGCTGTGTGCTCGGCCATCAGCTGAGTGCTTGGCCATCAGGTGGTATTTCTGTGTTAGGGAACGGATTCAAACACAGTTACTGTAATATATTAACAGCTTTTTATCTTTTATCTTATCTTATATCTTATCTGTTATGTTATCTTAAGGTCCTGGATCTGGCCGCCTGGCCGCCCAACCGGGAGGAACTGCAGGCCTACGGCGAGGAAGAGATCCAGGTGATATTCAACCATCTGGATTCTGTCCCGTGTGGCGGTGCGGAGGGTTCCCAGGCGCGCACCGAGGCGAGGGGCAGCCTGAACGTGGAGTGGAAGGATCTGAAAGCCGACTTCTGCGGCATGAACGGTTTCAAAGAAGTGGTGGGTCACATCTGCAGGTACAAGCAGCGTTTCCCGCTGCTGAACCGCGTGGTGCAGGCCGTGCGGGTGCTGCCCAGCTCCACGGCGTGCTGCGATAAAGGGCGCGGCGCTCTGACCAAGATGTGCAGAAACAACCGCTTGCGGCTGACCCTGGAGCAGATGAACGACCTGCTGGCCGTGGCCGTCAACGGGCCGCCCATCGCCAGCTTCGACGGGAAGCGAGCGCTGGACAGCTGGTTCGAGGAGAAGTCGGGCGGCAGCTACTCTCTGGCGGCCGAGGTGTTGACCAGGAAGTCGGAGCAGAAGTCAGTCCTGCACAGCGTGGACGTCAACACGGAGTTCTACCCCGACATCTGAGACAGGCAGACGCTACGTTAATACCATTGTCACTGCCCGATGTGAGTCGAGTGCAGATATGAGTTGCGCATGCATCACTTTGCGACAAGTAGCCTCCAACGGCTTTTTGAGCTAACGCACAGTCTATGAGCTAACGTTAGCAATCAGACAAACATGGCATCATGACTTTGCGTAAATATACACGCCACTTTCATAAAGCAAAATGTTGCGTTGTTATTGTACGCATTTTCAGCTCTCCACGTGTATGCCTACGCTGTATACAGCTGATGTAAACATACACACCACGTGGCCTCGCCACGTTGCGTGTTATCGCGAGAACGCGACGTACTATCGCGAGAACGTCACACGCCTGTAAAAAATAAATAAATAAAATTGTTGGGTTTAGGAAAAGAACACAGGGAAAGGCTTTAGTAACAAAACAGTGACAAAAACACGGAAAATAATGACAAAAACACGCTTAGGAACACAATAAATGGTTGGGTTTAGGAAAGAAACATTGGGGAAGGCTTATTAAAACAAAAAATGTAAAAATAAAAACGGCGGATCAGTCTGATCAGACAATCATAGATCGCTAAAACGTTTTTTTAAATGACTGCCAGATACAAGTTAGCAATCAAACCCAACAAAGGCTGTCACTTGAATGGCGTTTTGAGCTAACGTTAGAAATCAAACAATCATAGAGAGCTGATACGTTTTTGAAATGATTTCCATCTTCTGTTATTGTGTGTAAAGAGAAAAGTTTATTATTTTATGGATTTCATAAATTTCAGTAAGACACGTTATGCCGTAAACCGTTCAAATCTGAGCATGCACGACTCACATCTACACTCGACTCACATCGGGCAGTGACACCGTCAGAGAATGTCTAATAAGGGGAGAACTTCCTCTCTGGATACTTCTGGCTTCTGAACTGGTTGCGGTTCCACTCTGGTTCCACTAGAGGGCGCTCACAAGCCAGTGCAGAATGAATGGAGGTCTGTGGAGCTATACCCCTTAAAATCCACTTTTCTCAGGATTTCATTTTTTGTCTAGTAATTTGAATGTTGCATTCGAAATGGGAGGCTAAGAAAGTACACTCTCTGGTCGTAATCAGTCCTTCACTGACCAATCAGCATCCATTAGCAGAATGCTAACGTGTTACGGGCAACAACGACTCAACCTGTAAGAAATCAAAAGGACATAAGTACTCGTTCATTCAACTTTTGACCTATAACCCATGTTGAACTTGCAAAAACTACAATCAAATCTGAGATTTCTCCACGGCAGTGAGGCGAAAGAGACCAATTTAGCCATCTAGCTCCATAGACTCCCATTCATTTTGCACTCCGCCTGCGATCACCCCCAGTGGAACTGCAACCAAATTCAGTACAATGGGGCTGAATAGGGAGTGAACAGGCTCTCTGTAGACCGGCTCTGATACCGTATTAACCTGAACATGTGACTCTGTCTGTGATAAGTGCTATATAAGTAAACTTTACTTACTTTCACAAAGAGACCACAAAGATGCAGAACAACCACAACGAGACAAAACGACTACAACAAGCAATATGCAAAGGAACTATTGACTACAAAATGACACAAAATGACCAGAGAAAGATGCAAAACAATCACAAAGAGACATGCTTTGACTAAAAAAATGACAGGAAACGACAAAAAAACTACACCTTCATGGCGTTTGGACCCTAGGAGAAGACTTAAGTGACTGAGTCTGCGATAAGTGCTGAATAAATAAACTTTATTTACTGACACAAAACTACAACGAGACACAAGACGACCACAGAAAGATGCAAACAATCACAAGGATCCACAAGATAAGCACAGAGTCAGGAAGCCATGTTGTTGTTGTTGTCGTCTTTATTATTTTCGGAGCTTGTTTTGCAACACAAATGTCCCTGCCTACGGACAATAAAGAAACCAATATTAACCACAAGAACTGACCACGGAGACGTGCAAGGAGGACTACAAAAAGATGCAAAAGGGTGAAAAACAACACCAAAAAAGAGACTTAAAATGGCTAAAAAGAGAAGCAAACAACCACAGTAGGACACAAAGGAACTGAAAAGAGACACAGAACAGCCATAAAAAGACACAGGACATCCACAGAGATGCAATATGACTGACACAAAACAACAAAGAGACACATATTAACCACAGAGACGTACACCGGCTACAAAGAGAAGCAAAAGCCCACGAACTAGCGTGCAGCTGTCATTGTTTTGCTGTTACAGGTGTGAGTGCGGTGTGCCCGGGGAGCTCAGTTGGTAGAGCGGGCGCCCATATATAGAGGGTTTGCTCCTCGACGGAGCGGGCCCGGGTTCGACTCCGACCTGCTGCACCTCTATGGTCCCACAGCCCAATGTTCCCACAGCCCTATGGTCCCACAGTTCTATGTTCCCACAGCCCTATGGTCCCACAGTTCTATGTTCCCACAGCCCTATGGTCCCACAGTTCTATGTTCCCACAGCCCTATGGTCCCACAGTTCTATGTTCCCACAGCCCTATGGTCCCACAGCTCTATGGTCCCACAGCCCTATGGTCCCACAGCCCTATGGTCCCACAGCCCTATGGTCCTACAGCCCAGTGGTCCCACAGCCCTATGGTCCCACAGCCCAATGTTCCCACAGCCCTATGGTCCCACAGCTCTATGGTCCCACAGCCCTATGGTCCCACAGCCCTATGGTCCCACAGCCCTATGGTCCCACAGCCCTATGGTCCCACAGCCCAGTGGTCCCACAGCCCTATGGTCCCACAGCCCTATGGTCCTACAGCCCAGTGGTCCCACAGCCCTATGGTCCCACAGCCCTATGGTCCTACAGCCCAGTGGTCCCACAGCCCAATGTTCCCACAGCCCTATGGTCCCACAGCCCTATGGTCCCACAGTTCTATGGTCCCACAGCCCTATGGTCCCACAGCCCTATGGTCCCACAGTTCTATGGTCCCACAGCCCTATGGTCCTACAGCCCTATGGTCCCACAGCCCTATGGTCCCACAGCCCTATGGTCCCACAGCCCTATGGTCCTACAGCCCTATGGTCCCACAGCCCTATGGTCCCACAGCCCTATGGTCCTACAGCCCTATGGTCCCACAGCCCTATGGTCCCACAGCCCTATGGTCCTACAGCCCAGTGGTCCCACAGTTCTATGGTCCCACAGTTCTATGTTCCCACAGCCCTATGGTCCTACAGCCCAGTGGTCCCACAGTTCTATGGTCCCACAGCCCTATGGTCCCACAGCCCTATGGTCCTACAGCCCAGTGGTCCCACAGTTCTATGGTCCCACAGTTCTATGTTCCCACAGCTCCATGGTCCCACAGCCCTGTGTTCCCACAGCTCTATGTTCCCACAGCCCTGTGTTACCACAGCCCTATGTTCCCACATTTCTAAGATTTTTCTTAAAACATTAGGCCCTAGGTTAGGGTCAGGGTTACATTCCATCTGTAGTCCATGTCTTATGGATAATAGGTTGGGTGTAATTGGATACCAAATTGGGAGAAAGGGGGATCAAATCTGATACAAATTTATGAAAAAGGACATGAGGGAACATTCGGCCTAATTTTGGAAAAGAAATCTAAGAAATGTGGGAACATAGGGCCTAATTTTGAAAAAATCGTAGAAATGTGGGAACATAGGGCCTAATTTTGAAAGAAATCTTAGAAATGTGGGAACATAGGACCTAATTTTGAAAGAAATCTTAGAAATGTGGGAACATAAGGCCTAATTTTAGAAATAAATCTTAGAAATGTGGGAACATAGGGCCTAATTTTGAAAAAATCGTAGAAATGTGGGAACATAGGACCTAATTTTGAAAGAAATCTTAGAAATGTGGGAACATAGGACCTAATTTTGAAAGAAATCTTAGAAATGTGGGAACATAGGGACCTAATTTTTGAAAGAAATCTTAGAAATGTGGGAACATAGGACCTAATTTTGAAAGAAATCTTAGAAATGTGGGAACATAGGACCTAATTTTGAAAGAAATCTTAGAAATGTGGGAACATAGGACCTAATTTTGAAAAAATCATAGAAATGTGGGAACATAGGGCCCAATTTTGAAAAAATCATAGAAATGTGGGAACATAGGGCCCAATTTTGGAATCAAATCTTGGAAATGTAGGAACATAGGGCCTAATTTTGAAAAATAAATTTTAGAAATGTGGAAACATAGGGCTTAATTTTGGAAAGAATCTTAGAAATTTGGGAACCGTGGGAACATAGGGCTTAATTTTGGGAAAAAAATCTTAGAAATGTGGGAACATAGGGCCTAATTTTGGAAAATAATCTAAGAAATGTGGGAAATGTGGGAACATAAAGCCTAATTTTGGAAAATAATCTTAGAAATGTGGGAACTGTGGGAACATAGAGCGTAATTTTAAAAAAGAAATCTTTAAAAAATGTGGGAACATAGGGCCTAATTTTGGGAAAAAATCTTAAAATTGTGGGAAGATAGGGCCTAATTTTGGAAAAAATCTAAGAAATGTGGGAACATAAAGCCTAATTTTGGAAATAAATCTTAGAAATGTGGGAACATAGGGCCTAATTTTGAAAATAAATGTTAGAAATGTGAGAAATGTGGGAACATAGGGCCTAATTTTGAAAATAATCTTAGTGCTTAATGCTGTGTCCCAGTCCGTCCACACTCAGCTGAAAGCCTTCTCCTCTGACTGACTTCTTCCACTGAGGGACACAGGACCCTGCTGGTGTGATATATGTGTAATAATTAAGCTTGTGTGATACACAGTACAGGCCAAAAGTTTGGACACACCTTCTCATTCAATGCGTTTCCTTTTTATTTTCATGACTATTTACATTGTAGATTCTCACTGAAGGCATCAAAACTATGAATGAACACATATGGAATTATGTACTTAACAAAAAAAGTGTGAAATAACTGAAAACATGTCTTATATTTTAGATTCTTCAAAGTAGCCACCCTTTGCTTTTTTTTGATAACTCTGCAAACCCTTGGTGTTCTCTCAATGAGCTTCATGAGGTAGTCACCTGAAATGGTTTTACCTTCACAGGTGTGCTTTGTCAGGGTTCATTAGTGGAATTATTTCCCTTATTAATAAAAAAAGCAAAGGGTGGCTACTTTGAAAGAATCTAAAATATAAGACATGTTTTCAGTTATTTCACACTTTTTTGTTAAGTACATAATTCCATATGTGTTCATTCATAGTTTTGATGCCTTCAGTGAGAATCTACAATGTAAATAGTCATGAAAATAAAAAGGAAACACATTGAATGAGAAGGTGTCTCCAAACTTTTGGCCTGTACTGTATATGTAATAATTAAGCACTTGTTGGAAGAATAACAGTCAGTTATAAGTCGGGAACAATGGGTCAGTGTGAGCCCGTTGACATTGGGGGGTGTAGCGCCTGACGGAAACACGTACGGATGTATAAAGGCTCTATATTTCTACCAGAAATGCTTGTGTGTGTGTGTGTATATGGTGTATAAACTGTACAGATTGTTAACTGTTTTTAAGGAGAGTATTTTTCTCTTGAATTTGAAGATTGTGCCATGATGATTGAATGCAAAAAAAAGTAAAAAAAACAACTAAAAACAGGTGCTACCCTGCTATGCCAGACTTTACTTTGCCATGTTTGTTTACATGTTCTCCGGCTGCAAGTTTTTTATATTTGTATGATTATAAGTTTTATTTACTGATGCATCGGCTTCATGGAGCTGAATCTGAGCCAAACGTTCCCTTCACTTAGAAAAGGACATTTACATCTGAAAGATCAAGATCTGATCTTCAACTTTCTCATACACGTGTGTGTGTCTGTGTGTGTGTGTGTGTGTGTGTGTGTGTGTGTGTGTGTGTGTGTGTCTCTGTGTGTGTGCGTGTGTGTGTGTGTGACTGTTTTCAAACTAAAAAATAAGTGTAGAAAAACATGAATAATGATTTTTTGTTGCACTTCTTAAATCCTTTTTGAATAAATTATCTCTTATATTTTCTACCTTGGTATATATTTAGATATTTGTGGGTTTAATTTCTTCTGGTTTCA
>CM046794.1:39112993-39125493 GCA_025617405.1 Perca schrenkii | reverse complement strand
TGTAAGATTGGGAATGATTGAGATTTCTCTCGGCACAGCTACCAGAAGACTTCACACTTTCAGACAGGTTGCTCACGTCACACCTACGTTGTCTCTCTCAGTTGGAGGCTGCTCAGTAAAGCAAGAGATCGCCGGAAAGATAAGATAAGATAATACTTTATTGTCTGTTACACAGGGTTCCAGAAAATTGTCTTTGACAAGGCTCCAGTTACAAAGAGACATTCATACATACATATAAAAACAAGACATGGGGGTGAATTGAGGTATCAGCTGACTGTGGTGTTCATTTTGTGCTATTGCAGATGGGATGAAGGGTTTCTTGTAGATGTTTTTCCGGGCCAATGGTACCCTAAAACGCCTGCCTGATGGTAGTAGCTGGAAGGAGTGATGGAGGGGGTGAGAGGGGTCCTCTGGGATCAGGTTGGCTTTCCTGATCACTGAGCAGCTGTACAGCTCAGATAGGGGAGCATGGGATGAGCCAGTTATTTTGGCAGCATGATTCACTATGCGTGAAAGTCTTGTTGTGTGTTTGAGGGTGAGTTGATTCGATGAGGGAGCGGTAAACCAGAGTTAGCACGTCCTCACTGATCTCAAAGGTTCTGAGTTTCCTGAGCAGGTGTAGACGCTGTTGTGATTTTTTTTTTTGTATATTATGTCTGTGTGTTGTGAAAAGGACAGGGAAGTGTCTACTTCTGTGCCCAGGTACCGAAATACCTCCACTTGTTCCACTGGCTGACCCTGGATGCTGAGTGGCTGGAACAGAGGTGATGCCTTGCCTCTGCCCCCACAGCAGAGCTCCTTAGTTTTTGTAATGTTGAGCTCCAAGGAGAGCTCAACAAAAGTTTGAGAGAGATTGTTTACAACCTGCTGGTAGCGGGTTACAGCGTCAATGTTGGCCATGTGTACAACCAAAGCAATGTCATCTGCACATTTAAAAAGTGCCATAGCTTCACTGTTACACAATATATTGTTAGTATACACAGAGAAGAGGATTGGGGATAAAACACAGCCAAAGTGCAAAAAGTGACTTCTAATATCCTTCACTGGTCTATCACCAGAGACACAGGGTCTATTGGTCCATTATTTATTTATATATATATATATATATATATATATATATATATATACATATATATATATGTATATATATATATATATGTATATATATATATATATATATATATATATATATATATATATATATATATATATATATATATGTATATATATATATATATATATATATATATATATATATATATATATATATATATATACATATATATATATATGTATATATATATATATATATATATATATATATATATATATATATATATATATATATATATATGTATGTGTATGTATATATATATATATATATATATATATATATATATATATATATGTATATGTATGTATATATATATATATATATATGTATGTATATATATATGTATGTATGTATGTATATATGTGTGTATATGTGTATATGTATGTATATATGTGTGTGTGTGTCAATGAAAACATCCTGCAGTAGGCCTCCATTAGTTATAGAAATACTTCTCTTTACCCAAAATCCATTCTGAAGTAGAGCTGGGCAATTTGTTTCCCTAAAAAAATCTGTGATTTATTTTATTTTTTTATAAAAAAACTCGATTTTTGATTTGATCCCCCCCCTTTCCATTTAAAACCAAATTAACTGTGAACTGTAAATATATTTTAAAAAATATATATTTATTGTATTTAATTAAAGTGCATCAACATAAACAAAATTGCAAAGGCAAACCCTTTCTCTGAGTGAAAAGTCACTGTGCAATGTGCAACAAATATTGTTAAACATCCAAATTATTCGATATTATATCGATTTTTTTGAAAATATGAATCGATTTGACCTACCAACTCGATTTTTAAATGAAATAGATTTTTTTCCAGCCCTATTCTGAAGTGAGTAAAAGCTGGCCGAGATTGGATATGAAATGTTCCCTTTTAACAGGTCGACAACCCTACTTATGTATTGTTCGTGGGTTTTTTGTTATCATAATTAAGAATAAACTTATTTTGCTTCCAATTTAAATTTGTGATTCTTTTGAATATTGAAATTGAAGTTTTCAATATTAGTTTTCAAACCGCGCGCAGATCCCCAGTTTTTGTCTCCGAGCGAACAGACCAGTACAAAAACTACAAATCCCAAAACGTTGAAACCATCAAAAGGTGCTAACGAGTAGGGGCTTTTATTTTGAAAATAAATATCAAGTGTGAGACTGTGTGTGTGTGTGTGTGTGTGTGTGTGTGTGTGTGTGTGTGTGTGTGTGTGTGTGTGTGTGTGTGAGAGAGATGGGGTGTGTGTGTGTGTCTGTCTCTCTGTCTGTGTGTGTGTGTGTGTGTGTGTGAGAGAGACAGTGTGAGGGATGGGGTGTGTGCGTGCGTGTGTGTGTGTGTTTGTTTGTGTGTGTGTGTGTATGAGAGACAGTGTGAGAGACGGTGTGTGTGTGTGTGTGTGTGTGTGTGTGTGAGAGACTGTGTGTGTATGAGAGACGTGTGTGTGTGTGTGTGTGTGTGTGAGAGACTGTGTGTGTATGAGAGACGTGTGTGTGTGTGTGTGTGTGTGTGTGTGAGAGACTGTGTGTGTATGAGAGACGTGTGTGTGTGTGTGTGTGTGTGTGTGTCTGTATTGTAAAGGCAGCAGAAAGAAAACCTCAGCTCAACTGTGTAAAATCAATCTAAAAACAGGCACTTTTGGCTCCAAACACATTAAAATCTTCAGAGTATTATGGGATGTCAGAGCTCTTCTTGCAGTCTTTTGATATTGCCAGTTGACCCGTGTTAGCTGACACACTTCCTTCCTTTTTTCCTATTCACTCGAGTCTGACGATTATTTAACTTCGCAGGAGACATTTCCTCTTTTCAGACTTTTCTTCCTGCCACACAAAGGAAATGACTCAAGAGAGAAATTGCAGCTTTGATGCATAATTGAGATTAAATTCTCCATTTATGAACAGCCTCTCTACCCCTGGTCTGTTTCCTGACTCCCTTGACCGCCTGCTGGCTTCCTCTGCAGACTTCTGGCTTTATTTAAAGAATAGTTCAACATTTGAATACGTCTATTTGTTTACTTTAGTGCTGAACTGTAAAAAAGCATATTTCCACCAGACTCCATATAAATAATCAGGACGTTTAGCGTGTATAGAGCCAGCATATCTCCACCAGACTCCATGTAAATAATCAGGACTTTTAGCGTGCATAGAGCCAGCATATCTCCACCAGACTCCATGTAAATAATCAGGACTTTTAGCGTGCATAGAGCCAGCATATCTCCACCAGACTCCATGTAAATAATCAGGACTTTTAGTGTGTATAGCGCCAGCATATTTCCACCGGACTCCATGTAAATAATCAGGACTTTTAGCGTGTATAGAGCCAGCATATCTCCACCAGACTCCATGTAAATAATCAGGACTTTTAGCGTGTATAGAGCCAGCATATCTCCACCAGACTCCATGTAAATAATCAGGACTTTTAGCGTGTATAGAGCCAGCATATCTCCACCAGACTCCATGTAAATAATCAGGACTTTTAGCGTGTATAGAGCCAGCATATCTCCACCAGACTCCATGTAAATAATCAGGACTTTTAGCGTGTATAGAGCCAGCATATCTCCACCAGACTCCATGTAAATAATCAGGATTTTTAGCGTGTATAGAGCCAGCATATTTCCACCAGACTCCATGTAAATAATCAGGACTTTTAGCGTGTATAGAGCCAGCATATCTCCACCAGACTCCATGTAAATAATCAGGACTTTTAGCGTGTAGAGAGCCAGCATATCTCCACCAGACTCCATGTAAATAATCAGGACTTTTAGCCTGTAGAGAGCCAGCATATCTCCACAAGACTCCATGTAAATAATCAGGACTTTTAGCGTGTATAGAGCCAGCATATCTCCACCAGACTCCATGTAAATAATCAGGACTTTTAGCGTGTATAGAGCCAGCATATCTCCACCAGACTCCATGTAAATAATCAGGACTTTTAGCGTGTATAGAGCCAGCATATCTCCACCAGACTCCATGTAAATAATCAGGACTTTTAGCGTGTATAGAGCCAGCATATCTCCACCAGACTCCATGTAAATAATCAGGACTTTTAGCGTGTAGAGAGCCAGCATATCTCCACCAGACTCCATGTAAATAATCAGGACTTTTAGCCTGTAGAGAGCCAGAATATCTCCACCAGACTCCATGTAAATAATCAGGACTTTTAGTGTGTATAGAGCCAGCATATCTCCACAAGACTCCATGTAAATAATCAGGACTTTTAGCGTGTATAGAGCCAGCATATCTCCACCAGACTCCATGTAAATAATCAGGACTTTTAGCGTGTATAGAGCCAGCATATTTCTATACACGCCAAAAGTCCTGATTATTTACATTTAGATCAAGATTTTATTTTGAACTTTGGAAAAATAAAACAATATTCAAACTAAAAAATAAGAGTAGAAAATAAGTTTTTTGTTGTCAGGTTAAATCTGATTTTTGTTTCACTTCTTAAATCCTTTTTGAATAACTTATGTGTTTCATTTACTACCTTGGTATATATTAATATATTTGTTCATTTGTGGGTTTTATTTCTTCCAGTTTCAGATCTTGTGTGGGTGTATCGCTGTGTGTGTGTCTCTGTGTGTGTCTGTGTGTGTGTGGTTGTGTCTCTGTGTGTGTGTGAGTGTGTCTCTGTGTGTGTGGGGGGTTGTGTCTCTGTGTGTGTGTCTGTGTGTGTCTGTGTGTGTCTGTGTGTGTCTGTGTGTGTGTGTGTGTGTGTCTCTGTGTGTGTGTGAGTGTGTCTCTGTGTGTGTGGGGGGTTGTGTCTCTGTGTGTGTGTGGTTGTGTCTCTATGTGTGTGTGTGTGGTTGTGTCTCTATGTGTGTGTGTGTGGTTGTGTCTCTATGTGTGTGTGTGTGTGGTTGTGTCTCTATGTGTGTGTGTGTGGTTGTGTCTCTATGTGTGTGTGTGTGGTTGTGTCTCTATGTGTGTGTGTGTGGTTGTGTCTCTGTGTGTGTGTGGTTGTGTCTCTCTGTGTGTGTGGTTGTGTCTCTGTGGGTGTGTGTGTGTGTGTGTGTGGTTGTGTCTGTGTGTGTGTGTGAGTTTGTCTCTGTGTGTGTGTGTGTGTGTCTGTGTGTGTGTGTGTGTGGTTGTGTCTGTGTGTGTGTGTGAGTTTGTCTCTGTGTGTGTGAGTTTGTCTCTGTGTGTGTGTGGTTGTGTCTCTCTGTGTGTGTGTGTGTGTGTGTGTGTGTGTGTGTGTGTGTGTGTGTGTGTGTGTGTGTGTGTGTGTGTGTGTGTGTGTGTGTGTGTGTGTGTGTGTGTGTGTCTCTCTGTGTGTGTGGTTGTGTCTCTGTGGGTGTGTGTGTGTGTGTGTGGTTGTGTGTGTGTGTGTGTGTGTGTGTGTGTGTGTGTGGTTGTGTCTGTGTGTGTGTGTGTTTGTGGTTGTGTCTGTGTGTGTGTGTGAGTTTGTGTCTCTGTGGGTGTGGTTGTGTCTCTGTGGGTGTGTGGTTGTGTCTCTCTGTGTGTGTGGTTGTGTCTCTGTGTGTGTGGTTGTGTCTCTGTGTGTGTGTGTGTGTGTGTGTGTGTGTGTGTGTGTGTGTGTGTGTGTGTGTGTGTGTGTGTGTGTGTGTGTGTGTGAAGAATTAGAGCACAGCCACCAAATGGCGAACACTATATATAGTGCACTGTTTCCGTGATAAGAAACGGTTTCCTAATAACAGATAAAGAGTGCCAGCTCCACCAGCGTCCATTCACTTTCTGACTGATTGTAGAGGCAGCAGAAAGAAGGATTCTTCTCTGGTGACGCCTGGGAACGTGAAGTAGTTCAAATGTTTGGACAGAAAGGCGTTCACGCAGCTTCAGACAGCAGCTGGACGCACATACAGTCGCCCCTCTGTGTGCAGCTGTCTGTCACTCCCTGGGACCGATACATGACACACACACACACACACAAACACACATCCCAACCAAAGCCCTGCACACAAAACGCTGCTTTCTGCTGCACTGTGTGAGGCTCTCTGCTGCGTGACACCACGCTGACAAAGAGTCCTAAAGACACACAAAACAAACTCAAGAACGGCTTTTGGTAGTTTTATTTAGTTTCTGTCCACTTTGAATGAAGTGTGTGTTGTTTAAGATGATAAATGTACTGATTAGTTAGTAAGATCCTTTTAGTTTAACATGAAATCACCAACTCCACCAGACTCCATGTAAATAATCAGGACTTTTAGCGTGTATAGAGCCAGTATATCTCCACCAGACTCCATGTAAATAATCAGGACTTTTAGCGTGTATAGAGCCAGCATATCTCCACCAGACTCCATGTAAATAATCAGGACTTTTAGCGTGTATAGAGCCAGCATATCTCCACCAGACTCCATGTAAATAATCAGGACTTTTAGCGTGTATAGAGCCAGCATATTTCCGCCAGACTCCATGTAAATAATCAGGACTTTTAGCCTGTAGAGAGCCAGCATATCTCCACCAGACTCCATGTAAATAATCAGGACTTTTAGCGTGTATAGAGCCATGGAGTCTGGTGGGAACGCATTTAGTTGTTATCTCAACCGGTTGTAATCTATTTACACATTGATATCAATTTTCAACCGATTCAACATGCAGCGTTTTCTCTTCCTGTTTGGTACATTTGAAATTTTTGTACAATAAAGAGTAAAAAAAATTGCAAAAACATGTTATTAAAATGGGAAAATATCTCGTTACAATGTGGAAATACGTGGGTATTTTTTGGGAGGGGAGGACAGTTCAGTTCAGAGACATGTTGATCACACTGAATAAACAAATGATAATCACTATTTAAATCACTTTAAAGCCGAGACAGAATGTGCCCACAGAAGACCTTTTAAACACAATCATGAACCCAGCGATGCTTCAGCCGAGGGATTGTTTGGGAAGAGGAGGAGGAGGAGGAGGAGGAGGAGGAGGAGGGACATTTAGACAGACAGGGAGTCTTTGTGGTCCACTGGACAAAGAGGCGTTCTCCGTTTACTGCTGCCAGCCTACCAGAGACAAAGTCTAATGTTTTGGGACCTTAAACTCAGCTGGACTCCGACCTCACGGCTGTTTTTATTCCCCTTTTGTTTGCAGACGGACGCCATGCATCGCTGGCTGGGATTCTTCCTGCTGTTCTTCTGCGCGACGCTGCAGATGGGTGAGTGGACCTAAATGCATCACTAATATAAGCTTCCTTTATATGCTTAAGGTCCCATGACATGCTGCTTTTTGGATGCTTTTATATAGACCTTAGTGGTCCCCTAATACTGTATCTGAAGTCTCTTTTATATAGACCTTAGTGGTCCCCTAATACTGTATCTGAAGTCTCTTTTATATAGACCTTAGTGGTCCCCTAATACTGTATCTGAAGTCTCTTTTATATAGACCTTAGTGGTCCTCTAATACTGTATCTGAAGTCTCTTTATATAGACCTTAGTGGTCCCCTAATACTGTATCTGAAGTCTCTTTTATATAGACCTTAGTGTTCTCCTAATACTGTATCTGAAGTCTCTTTTATATAGACCTTAGTGGTCCTCTAATACTGTATCTGAAGTCTCTTTTATATAGACCTTAGTGGTCCTCTAATACTGTATCTGAAGTCTCTTTTATATAGACCTTAGTGGTCCCCTAATACTGTATCTGAAGTCTCTTTTATATAGACCTTAGTGGTCCCCTAATACTGTATCTGAAGTCTCTTTTATATAGACCTTAGTGGTCCTCTAATACTGTATCTGAAGTCTCTTTTATATAGACCTTAGTGGTCCCCTAATACTGTATCTGAAGTCTCTTTTATATAGACCTTAGTGGTCCCCTAATACTGTATCTGAAGTCTCTTTATATAGACCTTAGTGGTCCCCTAATACTGTATCTGAAGTCTCTTTTATATAGACCTTAGTGGTCCCCTAATACTGTATCTGAAGTCTCTTTTATATAGACCTTAGTGGTCCTCTAATACTGTATCTGAAGTCTCTTTTATATAGACCTTAGTGGTCCCCTAATACTGTATCTGAAGTCTCTTTTATATAGACCTTAGTGGTCCCCTAATACTGTATCTGAAGTCTCTTTTATATAGACCTTAGTGGTCCCCTAATACTGTATCTGAAGTCTCTTTTTATATAGACCTTAGTGGTCCCCTAATACTGTATCTGAAGTCTCTTTTATATAGACCTTAGTGGTCCCCTAATACTGTATCTGAAGTCTCTTTTATATAGACCTTAGTGGTCCCCTAATACTGTATCTGAAGTCTCTTTTATATAGACCTTAGTGGTCCTCTAATACTGTATCTGAAGTCTCTTTTATATAGACCTTAGTGGTCCTCTAATACTGTATCTGAAGTCTCTTTATATAGACCTTAGTGGTCCTCTAATACTGTATCTGAAGTCTCTTTATATAGACCTTAGTGGTCCTCTAATACTGTATCTGAAGTCTCTTTTATATAGACCTTAGTGGTCCCCTAATACTGTATCTGAAGTCTCTTTTATATAGACCTTAGTGGTCCCCTAATACTGTATCTGAAGTCTCTTTTATATAGACCTGCAAAGTAAAGCAGAGAAAGGGGAGGTAACCTTTCCCCTTATGACCTCATAAGGAGAAGATTCCTGATTGGTCCATCTGAGCTTTCATTTTCTCTAAGGTAGAGCAGGATACCCAGGGCTCGGTTTACACCTATCACCATTTCTAGCCACTGGGGGGACCATAGGCAGGCTGGGGGTACTCATATTAATGTTAAAAAACCTCATAAAGTGACAACAACAACAGTTTTTATTAACTTCCTACACACACACACACACACACACACACACACACACACACACACATAACGTCTTTCCGGTGTTGTTTTGTCTTTGTAACTTGACTCGATGTTGTTATAAATGATTACTGATCTCTCAGGTATGAATTAATATGTAATGAATGCATTTTGCCTCAGTCTTCCCCGAGTGAAGACACAGTTTCTGTTTATCAGCTCGGCACTCAACATACCAGGATGTAAACAAAGACGGGTCACATGAGCGGGCCATATGTGAGATCATTACCTCGTCTAATGCTTCTGTACGCAGATACAGCTGCACCCAGCTGTTAGGATAACTGAAATAACAAGTCTGTAAGAACATACACATGTTTAAAAGTGTGTGTGTCTGTGTGTCTGTGTGTGTGTGTGTGTGTGTGTGTCTGTCTGTGTGTGTGTCTGTGTGTGTGTGTGTGTGTGTGTGTGTGTGTGTGTGTGTGTGTGTGTGTGTGTTAGCTCCAGTTCTGGAGAAGCAGGCAGGATGTTATTCTACGTTCAGACCAACAAAAGCCATCTGGTGATTTGCCGCGAGTACGAGCGCATGATCTTAGATCGTACCAGATGCACGTATACTGACGTCAACACTGGGGCTTCCTGGCAGTCATGACACACACACACAGACACACACAAAGACAGACAGACAGACACGTTTGTTTCACTATCTTTTTGGGGACCCGTCATTGACATAATGCATTCCCTAGCCCCTTACCCTAACCTTAACTATCCCAACTAAATGTCTAACCTTAACCCTTACCCTCACCTTAACTATCCCAACTAAATGTCTAACCTTAACCCTTACCCTAACCTTAACCATCCCAACTAAATGTCTAACCTTAACCCTTACCCTCACCTTAACTATCCCGACTAAATGTCTAACCTTAACCCTTACCCTAACCTTAACTATCCCAACTAAATGTCTAACCTTAACCCTTACCCTAACCTTAACCATCACAACTAAATGCCTAACCTTAACCCTTACCCTCACCTTAACCATCACAACTAAATGTCTAACCTTAACCCTTACCCTCACCTTAACCATCACAACTAAATGTCTAACCTTAACCCTTACCCTCACCTTAACTATCCCAACTAAATGTCTAACCTTAACCCTTACCCTAACCTTAACCATCCCAACTAAATGTCTAACCTTAACCCTTACCCTCACCTTAACTATCCCGACTAAATGTCTAACCTTAACCCTTACCCTAACCTTAACTATCCCAACTAAATGTCTAACCTTAACCCTTACCCTAACCTTAACCATCACAACTAAATGCCTAACCTTAACCCTTACCCTCACCTTAACCATCACAACTAAATGCCTAACCTTAACCCTTACCCTCACCTTAACCATCACAACTAAATGTCTAACCTTAACCCTTACCCTCACCTTAACCATCACAACTAAATGCCTAACCTTAACCCTTACCCTCACCTTAACCATCACAAGTAAATGTCTAACCTTAACCCTTACCCTCACCTTAACCATCACAACTAAATGCCTAACCTTAACCCTTACCCTCACCTTAACCGTCACAACTAAATGCCTAACCTTAACCCTTACCCTCACCTTAACCATCACAACTAAATGCCTAACCTTAACCCTTACCCTCACCTTAACCGTCACAACTAAATGCCTAACCTTAACCCTTACCCTCACTCTAACATCACAACTAAATGCCTAACCTTAACCCTTACCCTCACCTTAACCATCACAACTAAATGTCTAACCTTAACCCTTACCCTCACCTTAACCATCACAACTAAATGCCTAACCTTAACCCTTACCCTCACCTTAACCATCACAACTAAATGTCTAACCTTAACCCTTACCCTCACCTTAACCATCACAACTAAATGTCTAACCTTAACCCTTACCCTCACCTTAACCATCACCCATTTATATGATGTATTTTAAATTATTTATGTTATTTATTGTGTGGCACTTTTTTATTTACTTATTTTTTACTTCTTAAAGCACTTTTAACATAGCACTTATTATTAACCCTGAATGGTATGTGTATGGATATTTTTAACCTCAAGAGCAAGTAACGCAGACAGTATTTATTTTTTAATTTTTTAATTTAAATGACATGCTTTTAAGATTATAATAGAGTTTATATTTTATATTGGGACACAAGGCTTTTTATAATGGTATTTATCACACGACTGTGTGTTTTTAAATTTCTTTTTAAAAACATCTTCTGGGAGAGACACAGGAGTTTTGTGGAGTTGACCTTTTATTCAAAGTTTTAAATTCCCGCTGTCCTTCCTTTCCAGTGGTTCTTTTAACCTCCTTTTAATATCTAATAACCCCCCCCACCACCCCCCCATTTTTATTCAACCAAACCGTTTTTTTTAAGGAATTTTTTTAAATTGTTTTTATTCACACCAGTGGTCCCCCTGTGCCCGTGCCCCTCGCAGCACCCATTCTGGGTGCTGCGTTTTAACCCAAACCTAACCTTAACCATCACAACTAAATGCCTAACCTCAACCCTTACCCTAAAACAAGCCCACACACACACACACACACGTCTCTCTGTCTCTGTGTCACTGTCTCTGTGTCTCACTGTCTCTGTCTCACTGTCTCTGTCTCACTGTCTCACTGTCTCTCTGTCCCTGTCCTGTCCCTTCAGGCTCTGGACTCAGCTGCTATAAGTGCTCTGATTACACGGGACAGTGTGAGGAGGTGCAGCAGTGCACGTCTGAAGACTCGTGTATCTCTCTGAGTGAGAAAGGTCAGTTTACCTTTAATACGCTTCCTGTTGACTTACACATGTTAGAATATCACGGTTTAAACAGGTCAGTTTACCTTTAATACTGTTAGAATATCACGGTTTAAACAGGTCAGATTACCTTTAATACTGTTAGAATATCACGGTTTAAACAGGTCAGTTTACCTTTAATACTGTTAGAATATCACGGTTTAAACAGGTCAGTTTACCTTTAATACTGTTAGAATATCACGGTTTAAACAGGTCAGTTTACCTTTAATACTGTTAGAATATCACGGTTTAAACAGGTCAGTTTACCTTTAATACTGTTAGAATATCACGGTTTAAACAGGTCAGTTTACCTTTAATACTGTTAGAATATCACGGTTTAAACAGGTCAGTTTACCTTTAATACTGTTAGAATATCACGGTTTAAACAGGTCAGTTTACCTTTAATACTGTTAGAATATCACGGTTTAAACAGGTCAGTTTACCTTTAATACTGTTAGAATATCACGGTTTAAACAGGTCAGTTTACCTTTAATACTGTTAGAATATCACAGTTTAAACAGGTCAGTTTACCTTTAATACTGTTAGAATATCACGGTTTAAACAGGTCAGTTTACCTTTAATACTGTTAGAATATCACGGTTTAAACAGGTCAGTTTACCTTTAATACTGTTAGAATATCACGGTTTAAACAGGTCAGTTTACCTTTAATACTGTTAGAATATCACGGTTTAAACAGGTCAGTTTACCTTTAATACTGTTAGAATATCACGGTTTAAACAGGTCAGTTTACCTTTAATACTGTTAGAATATCACAGTTTAAACAGGTCAGTTTACCTTTAAAACTGTTAGAATATCACGGTTTAAACAGGTCAGTTTACCTTTAATACTGTTAGAATATCACGGTTTAAACAGGTCAGTTTACCTTTAATACTGTTAGAA
>CM046794.1:39095493-39105493 GCA_025617405.1 Perca schrenkii | reverse complement strand
TGTATACAGGAGTAACTCTCTCTGCTCACGCATGTAAACAGGTTATTATATTCCATGTATACAGGAGTAACTCTCTCTGCTCACACATGTAAACAGGTTATTATATTCCATGTATACAGGAGTAACTCTCTCTGCTCACACATGTAAACAGGTTATTATATTCCATGTATACAGGAGTAACTCTCTCTGCTCACACATGTAAACAGGTTATTATATTCCATGTATACAGGAGTAACTCTCTCTGCTCACACATGTAAACAGGTTATTATATTCCATGTATACAGGAGTAACTCTCTCTGCTCACACATGTAAACAGGTTATTATATTCCATGTATACAGGAGTAACTCTCTCTGCTCACACATGTAAACAGGTTATTATATTCCATGTATACAGGAGTAACTCTCTCTGCTCACACATGTAAACGAATGTTTCAGAAACCCGAATAGTGACCTTAACCCGACCATAACCCGAATATTGGCAGCTTGTAAACGTAGTCTGTGTCTTTCCCAAACCAGAAAGGTGTCTGATTCTGCTGCTGCTGCTGCTGCTAGCCTCGTCTGGACACATGGATGTTTCCCATAAACATAAATATATTCTGATCTGATTACAGCAAAGACAACGTCTGCAGTATTGACGGCAGAATAGGCTCCAGAATATTTCCTTCTGGATTGACAGGTGACATATTAGAAAATCAATAATTATTATTATTATTATAAATTACATTTATATATATCTGCATTTATGTCAAAACCTCGAGACTTTCAAACATCAACATGTCATTTATTAATATGTATTTGTGTCTAAATGACACCGACACACACACGGTGGGATGCAGGAAAAACCGGAGATGAGACGACATGATGACCTAAATTGAGGACAGCTACGCTCGTTATTGTAAGATCAATGTTAAGTTAAAGTTCAATAATTACTTTATCAAGCCGTATGAATGTGTGTGTGTGTGTGTGTGTGTGTGCTGTGTGTGTGTATGTGTGTCCCAGGCCAGGATAGTAAATTAACTAACAATGTAAAGATCAACAACACACTGACAGATATGTTCAAATGCAGCCAGTGTGCAGGAGGCCTTAGCCGGCCTTCTCTGATTGGTCTTTTACTCCAGCCTTCTCTGATTGGTCATCTACTCTGGCCAGGCAGGAACTACTGGAGTGTTTTTTGAGCTACTTGCTTGTGTTAACATTGTAGCATGTAGCTACATGCTAATGGCAGTAAAAGATGTCATCCTGGCCTTTACTGGGGATTTTTCACGATACAAAATCCTGCTGTGTACTAAGTTGTATGTTTTCACAAGAGATTTGAGAAATATTTCTGCTTTAGCGCCAACTTATCTCTTCACACGTTGCTCTGGAACAATGTTGGACGTCACTCTACAGAAAGCTGAGTTTGTTCTGAACATTTAGATATGAAACACACGGGGATCAGTTATATACAAACACATTACAAAGAGAAGTATAGAAGATGTCTAAAAATAAAATGCCTCAGAGGGTTAAACCTGAAATAAAGCTTCATTTTACTTTTTTTTGAGCATGTGTGTGTGTGTCTGTGTGTGCGTGTGTGTGTGTTTGTGTGTGTGCGTGCATGTGTCTGTGTGTGTGTGTGTGTGTGTGTGTGCATGCGTTTGTGTGTGCGTGCGTTCTTGCGTGTGTGCATGCATGCATGCTAGCGTGTGTATGTGTGTGTATGTGTGTGCATGCATGCGTGCGTTTGTGCGTGTGTGTGTGTGTGTGCGTGCGTGTGCGTGCATGCGTGCGTGTGTCAGTGTGTGTGTGCGTGCGTGTGTATATTAGGTCCTGTCCTCGACTAAAGAACTCCTTAGTGGACTAACACTTATAGGATTTAGTCGACTAATGGATTAGTTGATTTAATTGACAGAGCTGTGCTCTTTGAGAGGTGGTTAAGACTAGAAAAGCACAATATAAATGTAGTTAATTAACCATCTGTAAAACTGAGTTTTCTCCACAATTAATCCTGCAAAAGCACCCCTTTAAATCTTGTGTTTACCATAAATGTTAACAGAAGTTTCTTGGAAATAAGTAATTAAGCATGAATAAGCATAAAAAATGACTAATGGACTAAAGAAATCTTAGTCGACTAAGACCAAAACGACTGATTAGTCGACTAATCGACTAAGAGGTGGCAGCCCTAGTGTGTATGTGTGTGCGTGCGTGCGTGTGTGCATCTGTGTGTGTTTGTGCATGCGTGTGTGTTTGTGTGTGTGTGTGCGTGCATGAGTGCTAGCGTGTGTGTATGTGTGTGCGTGTGTATGTGTGGGCGTTCGTGCGTGTGTGTGTGCGCGCGCGTTTTTATGAAATCTCAGTTCACCACGAATATGTCTCCCTGCTTATTTAACTCGTCACATCCCATAATAACCCGTCTGTCATCAGTTCTCAGTCGCTGGCTTCCTCTTCCGTCTGTCGTCCAATCACCTCCAGCTGCACCTTCTTGTCCCGCCCCCTGCTGTGCTCCCCCTCTCTCTCCGCCAGTGGCGTGCAGGAGAGGTGTGTTTGTGTGTGTGTGTGTGTGTGTGTGCATGAGTGTGTGTTTGTGTTTGTGTATGTATGCGTGCGTCTGTGTGTGTTTGTGCGTGTGTGTGTGTGTGTGTGTGTGTGTGTGTCGTGCGTCTGTGTGTGTTTGTGCGTGTGTGTGTGTGTGTGCGTGCGTGTGTGTGTGTTTGTGTGTGTGTGTGTCCGTGCGTCTGTGTGTGTTTGTGCATGCGTGCGTGCGTGTGCGTTTGTGTATGTATGCGTGCGTCTGTGTGTTTGTGTGTGTGTGTGTCCGTGCGTCTGTGTGTTTGTGCGTGCGTGCGCATTTGTGTATGTGCGCGTGCATGTTTGTGTGTATGCATGCGTGTGTATGTGTGTGCGTGCGTGTGTGTGTGTGTCTGCGTGCGTGTTTTTGTGTGTGCGTGCGTGCGTCTGCGTGTGTGTTTTCATGAAATCTCAGTTCACTACAAATATGTCTCCCTGCTTATTTAACTCGTCACATCCCATAATAACCCGTCTGTCATCGGCTTCTCAGTCGCTGGCTTCCTCTTCCGTCTGTCGTCCAATCACCTCCAGCTGAACCTTCTTGTTCCGCCCCCTGTGCTCCCCTTCTCTCTCCGCCAGCGGCGCCACAGGCTCTGATTGGGCGTACCACGGCTGGGGGGCGGAGCCTCCGTCGCAGGCACGGCCCCCCCCCCTGCGGAAGCCCCCCCTCCCGGCGCGGACCAGCCCCCAGCCCTGAGGGTGCGCTGCGTCCGGGCCTCCCTCGTGCACGCCCCTGATCTGGTCCAGCTCCTTGGCGCTGAGCGAGGACATCTTGACGGGGAGCGTGTTGCCGAACTTGGAGTAGTCGACGCAGTAGCGGCCGTCCTCCTCCGTCATGATGGAGACGAAGCGGCGCCCCCACAGGATCTCCTCGGGGGTGTAGGAGGTCCTAGCCTGCATGGTGATCCCCGTCGTCTCCACCACGCCTGAGAGAGGAGGAGGAGAGGAGGAGAGGAAGAGGAGGAGGAGGAGGAGAGAGGAGACGAGAGGAGGAAAGAGGAGGAGAGAGGAGACGAGAGGAGGACAGAGGAGGAGAGAGGAGACGAGAGGAGACGAGAGGAGGAGAGAGGAGACGAGAGGAAAAGAAAGGAGACGAGAGGAGACGAGAGGAGGAAAGAGGAGGACAAAGGAGGAGAGAGGAGAAGAGAGGAGGAGAGAGGAGGAGAGAGGAGACGAAGGGAGGAGAGAGGAGGAGAGAGGAGGACAGAGAAGGAGAGAGGAGACGAGAGGAGAAGAAAGGAGACGAGAGAAGAGAGGAGACGAGAGGAGACGAGAGGAGACGAGAGGAGGAGAGAGGAGACGAGAGGAGACAAGAGGAGACGAGAAGAGGAGACGAGAGGAGACGAGAGGAGACGAGAAGAGGAGAGAGGAGAAGAGAGGATACGAGAGAAAAGAGGAGACGAGAGGAGACGAGAGGAGGAGAGAGGAGACGAGAGGAGGACAGAGGAGGAGAGAGGAGACGAGAGGAGACGAGAGGAGATGAGAGGAGGAGAGAGAAGACGAGAGGAAAAGAAAGGAGACGAGAGGGACGAGAGGAGGAAAGAGGAGGACAGAGGAGGAGAGAGGAGACGAGAGGAGGAGACGAGAGGAGAGGAGACGAGAGGAGGAAAGACGAGGACAAAGAAGGAGAGAGGAGAAGAGAGGAGGAGAGAGAAGAAGAGAGGAGACGAGGGGAGGAGAGAGGAGGAGAGAGGAGGACAGAGAAGGAGAGAGGAGACGAGAGGAGAAGAAAGGAGACGAGAGACGAGAGGAGACGAGAGGAGACGAGAGGAGACGAGAGGAGACGAGAGAGGAGGAGAGAGGAGGAGAGAGAGGAGACGAGAGGAGACGAAGAGGAGACGAGAAGAGAGACGAGAGGAGACGAGAGGAGACGAGAGGAGACGAGAAGAGGAGAGAGGAGAAAAGAGGATACGAGAGAAGAGAGGAGACGAGAGGAGACGAGAGGAGACGAGAAGAGGAGAGAGGAGAAGAGAGGATACGAGAGAAGAGAGGAGACGAGAGGAGACGAGAGGAGACGAGAAGAGGAGAGAGGAGAAGAGAGGATACGAGAGAAGAGAGGAGACGAGAGGAGACGAGAGGAGGAGAGAGGAGACGAGAGGAGACAAGAGGAGACGAGAAGAGGAGACGAGAAGAGGAGACGAGAGGAGACAAAAGGAGGAAAGAGGAGGACAGAGGAGGAGAGAGGAGACGAGAGGAGAAGAAAGGAGACGAGAGGAGAAGAGAGGAGAAAGAGAGGAGGAAAGAGAAGCACTTACAGTCAGGGTGGACATTTCTCTCACTTTTCTCAACGTTTTTGTCGCATTTTTCAAGCTTTTGTCAAATTCTTTTACATTTTTGGCCTAAATGAACATACATTATCATTTAGACAACCAATCCTGGTGTGTCAAGCTCCTTATTGTTTTAACAGACGTTTTGATTATGCATATATTGCTAATAATTGGTTGCCTTATATAAATAACATTTTAGTTTATATGCACGCATACTTTAGCTGTGCAGTAGGTCCCTATGTTGGGGTATAGTCTGGAGGTGGCTGTGCAGTAGACCCTATATTGGGGTATAGTCTGGAGGTGGCTGTGCAGTAGGCCCTATGTTGGGGTAGAGTCTGGAGGTGGCTGTGCAGTAGGCCCTATGTTGGGGTAGAGTCTGGAGGTGGCTGTGCAGTAGGTCCTATGTTGGGGTATAGTCTGGAGGTGGCTGTGCAGTAGGTCCTATGTTGGGGTAGAGTCTGGAGGTGGCTGTGCAGTAGACCCTATGTTGGGGTATAGTCTGGAGGTGGCTGTGCAGTAGACCCTATGTTGGGGTATAGTCTGGAGGTGGCTGTGCAGTAGGCCCTATGTTGGGGTAGAGTCTGGAGGTGGCTGTGCAGTAGACCCTATGTTGGGGTAGAGTCTGGAGGTGGCTGTGCAGTAGGCCCTATGTTGGGGTAGAGTCTGGAGGTGGCTGTGCAGTAGGCCCTATGTTGGGGTAGAGTCTGGAGGTGGCTGTGTAGTAGGCCCTATGTTGGGGTAGAGTCTGGAGGTGGCTGTGCAGTAGGCCCTATGTTGGGGTAGAGTCTGGAGGTGGCTGTGCAGTAGGCCCTATGTTGGGGTAGAGTCTGGAGGTGGCTGTGCAGTAGACCCTATGTTGGGGTAGAGTCTGGAGGTGGCTGTGCAGTAGACCCTATGTTGGGGTAGAGTCTGGAGGTGGCTGTGCAGTAGACCCTATGTTGGGGTAGAGTCTGGAGGTGGCTGTGCAGTAGACCCTATGTTGGGGTAGAGTTTAGACACACCGTCAGCTCAGCTGGGGGAGGAGCGAGTGAGTTTTTAAAAGGAGACCGAGGTAGAGTGGTCTGCAGAATACAGAGCCTGTGTAACATAGTATCTCTAGACTCTTCGTGGACCGTGGACCCCCCCAGCACCCCAGCACGCCCTGCCGAAAATATCTTTCCGCGCCTCTGCTCCAAAGTTAGGAGACATTTAGGAGGGAAAAACTGGCATGGCCGTTTTCCACAGATTTGTCTGTCTTTCCACTCAACGTTTATGTTGTTTTTCTGTCTTATTCCCCAATATGTGGCTTATGAAAAACCTGCAGCTAATCTCCTACAGGAAGTTCCTCTGAGAGAGACAGGAAGTGGAGTGTCTGGTTGTGGTTCCTGACCTTCCAGGATGACGATGATCTCCAGGTCGTCGGTGGCCAGCGACTGGGCCGACAGCTCGTACAGCGGGCTGCCCCGCTCCATGGTGTGGCTGATGATCAGCGGGGAAACCAGGAAGATGCCATTACTCCTCAGAGGGTTCTCCACCTGGATGTCCAGCTGGCACACGGGGATCACCTCGCCCTCCGCCGTCACCGTCCGCCGGATCACCTGCACCCAAAAATCACTCAACATCCACACAAAGCTGCACCCAGAACCCCAAAATCACTCTCAACATCCACACACAGCCGCACCCCAAAATCACTCTCAACATCCACACACAGCCGCACCCCAAAAATCACTCTCAACATCCACACAGCTGCACCCAAAAATCACTCTCAACATCCGCACACAGCTGCACCCAAAAATCTCTCAACATCCACACAGCTGCACCCCAAAATCACTCTCAACATCCACACACAGCTGCACCCAAAAATCACTCAACATCCACACAGCTGCACCCCAAAATCACTCTCAACATCCACACAGCTGCACCCAAAAATCACTCAACATCCACACACAGCTCCACCCAAAACCCCAAAATCAGTCTCAGGCTATGTTTACACGGAAACGATCTGAAGAGAAAACGCAAAAGTGGCGTTGCGTTATCACTTTTTATTCTGCGTTTAGACGAGCGTTATGGAGGGGAAATCTGCGTGCATATGGTGACGCAAAAGTGTGTGAAATTCGATGTAGTATGCACTCCAGGTGACTAGGTGGCACTGCCACACAACACCACCAAGGCACCCACCTGCGCAGAACATTCATTCTACTTCTCTCCTTAGTAGCGCGAAACCAAAACATGCCGAAGCGAACAACAAAAGCTCGTCTGGAAAGACGAGGAGGTGGAGTTGCATGTTTGTCTGATGATGACCGGCACAGTTGACCGTGATAAGCCACAACACAGCACCCACGGGAGCACTACCAATACCCTGAGCCTCAACACAGCACCCACGGGAGCACTACCAATACCCTGAGCCTCGCGGCCCTTCAGCCGCTGCTTGAGAGCGAGAGGCAGCGGACAGAGGAGGCTGAAGCAGACCCTCCTCTGACCGCTGACCTCTGACCTCTGCCCGCTGACCGCTGCCACTCGCTCTCTCTCTCTCTCTCTCTCTTCATCCGTAACGTTGTCGCCTGCTCTGGCTCAAATGAATAGCCTACATATGGTCATCGAACTATAACAACCTTATCCACATTGTTGAAATCATTTAAATATTGAGCCATTACATTGAAATTCTAACAGGAGCCTATAATTTCTGTATCCTACTCCGTAACAACAGACGCCTTTTTCTCGTCTCTCTCCACACCGCTGTCTTCAGACTTTTGCGTTTTTACCCTTTAGACGGTAACGCGACGATGGAGCGTTTTTAAGATTTCCACTCTGGAGGGTGGTTTCACTTTTTTGCGTTTTTAAGCCCCAAAAACGCCGTCGCCGTATAAACGAAAGGCACATCCGATAAAATATTTTTTCGTTTTCACCCGAGAGCGTCATCGTGTAAACAGGGCCTCAACATCTACACACAGTGCTACGGTGGCCCTGAGAGGCCACAGCACGCACTAATAAGACAACACGTGCAAATAGCCCACACCACAATGGAAGTGTTTCCAGGGGACACTTTTAAGTGATGCACACGTGCCTCAACCGTTGGCTTTCCGGTACATAGACACACTTGTCAGTACCCGATCCGTTCCACCGGCACGATCCGTTCTGCGCATGTGAAAGATGACACGTATGCCATGACGTAGGCGCAGATGATAATGCTGCCTTCATTCCACCTCGGAATAACGGCACAGCTTCCACCTGCACGATCCGTTCTGCGCATGCGCAAGACTACCCGATCTGTTCACACGCTAGCCTCCAGCTATAACGTTAGTTTAGCTAACGGGTAATTTGGCTAACCGCTAGCTGATTGTAGCGGTCTGCCGTTAGCCTCCACCGGGAAGCTAACGTTAGTTTAGCTAACGGTTAATTTGGCTAACCGCTAGCTGATTGTAGCGGTCTGCCGTTAGCCTCCACCGGGAAGCTAACGTTAGTTTAGCTAACGGTTAATTTGGCTAACCGCTAGCTGATTGTAGCGGTCTGCCGTTAGCCTCCACAGTTAAGCTAACGGTAGTTTAGCTAACAGCTAATTCGGCTAACCGCTAGCTGAGACAGCATGTAAACTTTAAAAGACCCTCAAAATAAAACTTTGAAAATAAACGTTAACATATATAACAGCTGTTAGCTACGTCAGCTCTACTTTACTTGTGCTCATTTAAAATACAATCACTCAATACTTGTCTTTATTGTTGTTACTGTAAAGTCTTAATGTAGCTGTGGTGCCTGTTATTCCGAGGTGGAATGAACGCAGCGTTATCATCTGCGCCTACGTCATGGCATACGTGTCATCTTTCACATGCGCAGAACGGATCGTGCCGGTGGAACGGATCGGGTACTGACACACACCAACAACAGGACAATTTTAACAATTTTCGCCATTTTATTCATCACTAAATTCACTTCTGAATACGTTTTAGGCAAGAAATTAACTCTGTGTGTGTGTGTCTGTGTGTGTGTGTGTGTGTGTGTGTGTGTGTGTGTGCATGTGTGTGTGTGCGTACATGTGCGTGTGTGTGTGTGTGTGTGTGTGTGTGTGTGTGCATGTGTGTGTGTGTGTGTGGGTGTGTGTGCGTGTGTGCATGTGTGGGTGTGTGTGTATATATCTGTGTGAGTGTGTGTGTGTGTGTGTGTCTGTAGTGTGTCTCTGTGTGTGTGTGTGTGTGTGTGTGTGTGTGTCTGTGTGTGTGTGTGTGTGTGTGTGTTTGTGTGTGTGTGTGTGTGTGAGTGTCTGTGTGTGTGTGTGTGTGTGTGTGTGTGTGTGTGTGTGTTTGTGTGTATATCTGTGTGTGTGTGTGTGTGTGTGTGTGTGTGTGTGTGTGTGTGTGTGTGTGTGTGTGTGTGTGTGTATATCTGTGTGTGTGTGTGTGTGTGTGTGTGTGCGTGTGTGTGCTGACCTGCAGCTGCACCGTGGCCGAGATGATCATGCTCTTCCTCAGGTCTCCCACCCTGAACATGAAGGTGGGCCGGCCGTTGCGCGGGGCGATGACAGCGTTGCGGGAGAAGATGAGCGTCTCTGCGCGCCGGTTGGCCTGCGCCGTCTTCATGAACACGCAGCCCAGCATCACGGCGTTGATGATCAGGCCCAGGATGTTCTGGATGATCAGCACCACGATGGCCAGCACGCACTCCTCCGTCACCATGCGCCCGCCGAAGCCGATGGTCACCTGCAGAACACAGACGGACAGAAAACTTTATTTATAAACCAGAGTTACAGGGAGTTTAGATAGATAAGATATAAACAACCTAATATACAAAGTAGATTAGTATTACCTTTGATTGAGTGTAGTAGTAGTGTGTAGTAGTGTGTAATAATAGTGTCTATATAATAATAATAATAATAATAATAATATCTAATAATATATACATAGTAATAGTATAGCGTCTAATAATAATAGTATTTATAATAATAATAATATCTAATAATAATAATATATAATAATAATGTGTAATAATAATAATAATAATAATAATAATAATATATAATAATAATATCTAATAATAATATATAATATCTATGTAATATGTACATTAATAATAATAATATCTAATAATAATGTGTATCTAATAATATCTAATAATAATAATAATAATAATAATAATAATAATAATAATAATAATAATAATATATTTAATAATAATAATATCTAATAATAATAATAATAATAATATATATCTAATAATAA
>CM046794.1:39000493-39070493 GCA_025617405.1 Perca schrenkii | reverse complement strand
GTCTCTCCTCATGTCATGCTGTATTTTCTTTACCCCATATTTGTTTGTATGTACCTTGTGAAGCGCTTTGTTGATTTGTTTATCTGTGAAATGCGCTATATAAATAAAATTGGATTGGATTGGATTGACCCCTGACCTGTTGACCTTTGACCCTGTTGCCACAGTGACGGAGGAGGATGTGAAGCGGCTGATAGAGTTCAGGGCCTCCAACGAGGCTCTGTTCACGGGGAAGAGGAACTCCGCCAAGATAGCCTGGAGGTAAGAGCCGCTCCTCAGCCAATCGCACAAATCAAACGCACTAAAACGCCCGAAAAAGTGCCAAAAACTTAGGTGGGTCCCAAACCTGTTGGCTGTAAAGCAGGGGTGTCAAACTCAGTTTCCCAGAGGGCCACACTGGAAAATGAGAATCACATCAAGGGCCAGACATGTAGATTATTATTGACATGCTTTTATTTAAGAGAAAAAGTGAAATATTTTGACTGTATTATTGCATGTCTCATAAACTGTCGTCTAAAAAGCATCAAAATTGTCTGAAAAAGTGACAAAAACTTCAATGAAAGTGGCAAAACATTGAGTAAAGCATCAAAAATGTTAAAAACAAAGTGCCTAAAGCAGGGGTGTCAAACTCAACTTCCCAGAGGGCCACACTGGAAAATAAGAATCACATCAAGGCCCAGACATGTTTAGTTTATTGATAGGCTTTTACTTAATCGAAAAAGTAAAATATAATTGACTGTATTATTGGATGTGTCATATAGTCTTCTTACTAAAAGTTTGGTCGACATAAAGTCCTAAAGAAGTCAGGAGAAAGTTCCTCAGCCATCAGAGATAAAGAAGCGCCCAAAAACGTCGGAAAAAGTTACAAAAACGTCGAGAAAAGTTACAAAAACGTTGAAAAAAGTGACAAAAACGTTGAAAAAAGTGACAAAAACGTTGACAAAAGTGGCAAAAATGTCGGAAAAAGTGGCAAAAGCTAGATGGGCCTAAATGTATTGTGACCCTAAATTGAAATGAGGGCCGGATCATAACCTGCAAGGGGCCAGATTTGGCCCCCGGGCCTCGAGTTTGACACCTGTGTTGTAAAGACTGGCTCCCTCTCTCCTCAGCACCATCCTGAAGGGTCTGGGTCTGGAGGGGAAGCTCACAGCAGACCAGATCGCCAAGAAGTGGGACAACCTGAGGACCAAATACAAGGTAACGTGTGGGGATCCTCCCACAGGGACTCTTATAGGGTGTGTGTGTGTGTGTGTGTGTGTGTGTGTGTGTGTGTGTGTGTGTGTGTGTGTGTGTGTGACACACTGTAATTTGAAGTGTGTGTGTGTGTCTTTCTTTGTATGTGTGTGTGTGTGTGTGACTGTGATTTGAAGTGTGTGTGTGTGAGTGACACTGTAATTTGAAGTGTGTGTGTGTATGTGTCTTTCTTTGTATGTGTGTGTGTGTGACTGTGATTTGAAGTGTGTGTGTGTGTGTGTGTGTGAGTGACACTGTAATTTGAAGTGTGTATGTGTCTTTCTTTGTAAGTGTGTGTGTGTGACTGTGATTTGAAGTGTGTGTGTGTGTGTGTGTGTGTGTGTGTTTGTGTGTGTGTGTGTGTGTGTGTGTGTGTGTGTGAGTGACACTGTAATTTGAAGTGTGTGTGTGTGTGTGTGTGTGTGTGTGTGTGTGTGTGAAAGTGTGTGTGTGTGTGTGTGTGTAGTGACACTATGTAAGTGTGTGTGATGTGTGTGTGTGTGTGTGTGTGTGTGTGTGTGTGTGTGTGTGTGTGTGTGTGTGTGAGTGACACTGTAATTTGAAGTGTGTGTGTGTGTATGTGTCTGTCTTTGTAAGTGTGTGTGTGTGTGAGTGACACTGTAATTTGAAGTGTGTGTGTGTGTGTGTGAGTGACACTGTAATTTGAAGTGTGTGTGTGTGTGTGAGTGACACTGTAATTTGAAGTGTGTGTGTGTGTGTGTATGTGTCTGTCTTTGTAAGTGTGTGTGTGTGTGTGTGTGAGTGACACTTTAATTTGAAATGTGTGTGTCTGTGTCTGTCTTTGTAAGTGTGTGTGTGTGTGTGTGTGAGTGACACTGTAATTTGAAGTGTGTGTGTATGTGTCTGTCTTTGTAAGTGTGTGTGTGTGTCTGTGAGTGACTATTGAGGTAAATGTTTTTGACTATGTTGTATATATTTTAGGCTGTGATGGTTTTTTGATTAGTTTTTTATTTAAACATCTGATAAGTGTAATCTTGCATGTATTTCTTATTACTATTGACAGTTATTTGTAATATAATGTTTTAATATTGTGTGTGCACCTGCCCGGGGACAGCAGATGGAAACTAGCATTAGCTAACTCTGGTACAAGACATCTTTTCGTAAGATTAATGTATTTTGTACATTGTCCCTGACAAATAAACTACTAAACTAAACTAAACTATTTGAAGTGTTTGTGTGTGTGTGTGTGTGTGTGTGTGTGTGTGTGTGTGTGTGTGTGTGTGTGTGTGTGTGTGTGTGTAACACTGTAATTTGAAGTGTGTGTGTGTATCTGTGTCTTTGTAAGTGTGTCTGTGACTGTGATTTGAAGTGTGTGTGTGCCCGTGTGTGTGTCTGTGTCTTTGTCTTAGTCGACTAAGATTTCTTTAGTCCATTAGTCATTTTTTATGCTTATTCATGCTTAATTACTCATTTCCAAGAAACGTCTGAGCACATTTCTGGTAAACACGAGATTTAAAGTGGTGCTTTTTGCAGGATTAATTGTGGAGAAACTCAGTTTTACAGATGGTTAATTAACTACATTTATATTGTGCTTTTCTAGTCTTAACCACCTCTCAAAGAGCACAGCTCTGTCAATTAAATCAACTAATCCATTAGTCGACTAAATCCTATAAGTGTTAGTCCACTAAGAAGTTCTTTAGTCGAGGACAGCCCTAATCGTGATGATATGGTATCGCGACGATATGGTGATTCCCACCTAGGGCTGCACAATTAATCGAATTTTAATCACGATTTTGGCTTCCCACGATAAAATTTGCGTGATCCAGCGATATTTAAAATGCGTCATAGAACGCTCATTATCAAAGTTTTTGCAAAGCCACTCTAGCGCTCCATAAACCACTGTCTGATCACATGCCTCTGTGAGCCAATTAGAGTTGTCCCCTGCACCGCGCAGCTTAGTTTCTAGATGTAGACACAGAGGACAGAGGAGTAACGGGAGGAAAACTCCACAACAGGTAGCAGTCGGTCATTATAAGCCAGTCCCGATGTTTACCAGTTTACAAGTAAACACAACATTATGTCCCGTCTGTTTTGTTTTTCAGACAACAGCTGTCAGCTCTTTAGCTGTGTTTAATCCAGTTACTACTGTGGCTAACGTTACCTGCTGTGTAACGTGTTATTAGTGTTTACTGTAGCTAACAGTAGGCTAACGTTACCTGCTGTGTAACGTGTAATTAGTGTTTACTGTGGCTAACGGTAGGCTAACGTTACCTGCTGTGTAACGTGTTATTAGTGTTTACTGTGGCTAACGGTAGGCTAACGTTACCTGCTGTGTAACGTGTTATTAGTGTTTACTGTGGCTAACGGTAGGCTAACGTTACCTGCTGTGTAACGTGTTATTAGTGTTTACTGTGGCTAACGGTAGGCTAACGTTACCTGCTGTGTAACATGTTATTAGTGTTTACTGTAGCTAACAGTAGGCTAACGCTACCTGCTGTGTAACGTGTTATTAGTGTTTACTGTAGCTAACGGTAGGCTAACGTTACCTGCTGTGTAACGTGTTATTAGTGTTTACTGTGGCTAACGGTAGGCTAACGTTACCTGCTGTGTAACGTGTTATTAGTGTTTACTGTGGCTAACGGTAGGCTAACGTTACCTGCTGTGTAACGTGTTATTAGCGTTTACTGTGGCTAACGGTAGGCTAACGTTACCTGCTGTGTAACGTGTTATTAGTGTTTACTAGCGTGACATGCAGCAATGTTTATGTTGCCTCTAACGTTGGTTTCGTAGCATCAGAGCGCAACGCAGACATGTAAGTAGCAGTGTAATGAGCCAATGAAATCCACGTTGCTATTTCGTCAGGTAGATACCATAACGTGCATGTGCATGTGTGGAAAGCGGTCGCACAACAGCTGAAATGGCTCCTTCACAGTATCCTTCAATAAAGGAGGAATGTAGCACAATATGGATGTAAAAGCAGTTATAATTGGCCTATGTGAGAATAAAATTAGTTTTGGTTAAATCATCAAATAATCGTGATAATTAATCGTGATCTCAATATTGATCAAAATAATCATTTTGGCCATAATCGTGCAGCCCTATTCCCACCCCTACACTACCGATTGTGTTTGTTGTTGTTCCAGGACCTGAAGCAGACCTACCTGGGCCCAGACAACAACGGGGGCATCTTGGAGTCCTGGCCCTGGTTCCACATCATGGACGACGCCATGAACGGACGCCTCTACAGCAGCAGCCTGGTGCTGAGCCCCGAGACGGCCGCTAGCGCCGCTCCCCGCTACAGCAGCCAGAACCAGAACCAGAACCAGAGCCAGAACCAGAGCCAGGAGAACACAGACATCCTGGAGTTCCTCATCAAGACGGAGATGGAGGACACGGTGGCGCAGGAAGCCGTGGCGGCCGAGGCTCCGCCCCCTTCGGAGGGAGTCCCCATGGGCTGGAGGAGGATGAGCGAGTGCTCCTATAAGAGTAGGCTCTGTGTGTGTGTGTGTGTGTGTGTGTGTGTGTGTGTGTGTGTGTGTGTGTGTGTGTGTGTGTGTGTGTGTGTGCTCCTATAACAGTAGGCTCTGTGTGTGTGTGTGTGTGTGTGTGTGTGCTCGCTCCTATAAGAGTAGGCTCTGTGTGTGTGTGTGTGTGTGTGTGTGTGTGTGTGTGTGTGTGTGTGTGTGTGTGTGTGTGTGTGTGCTCCTATAAGAGTAGGCTCACTGTGTGTGTGTGTGTGTGTGTGTGTGTGTGTGTGTGTGTGTGTGTGCTCCTATAAGAGTAGGCTCAGTGTGTGTGTGTGTGTGTGTGTGTGTGTGTGTGTGTGCTCCCTATAAGAGTAGGCTCACTGTGTGTGTGTGTGTGTGTGTGTGTGTGTGCTCCTATAAGAGTAGGCTCACTGTGTGTGTGTGTGTGTGTGTGTGCTCCTATAAGAGTAGGCTCACTGTGTGTGTGTGTGTGTGTGTGTGTGTGTGCTCCTATAAGAGTAGGCTCACTCTGTGTGTGTGTGTGTGTGTGTGTGTGTGTGTGTGTGTGTGTGCTCCTATAAGAGTAGGCTCACTGTGTGTGTGTGTGTGTGTGTGTGTGTGTGTGTGTGTGTGTGTGCTCCTATAAGAGTAGGCTCACGTGTGTGTGTGTGTGTGTGTGTGTGTGTGTGTGCTCCTATAAGAGTAGGCTCACTGTGTGTGTGTGTGTGTGTGTGTGTGTGTGTGTGCTCCTATAAGAGTAGGCTCACTGTGTGTGTGTGTGTGTGTGTGTGTGTGTGCTCCTATAAGAGTAGGCTCACTCTGTGTGTGTGTGTGTGTGTGTGTGTGTGTGTGTGTGTGTGTGTGTGTGTGTGTGCTCCTATAAGAGTAGGCTCACTCTGTGTGTGTGTGTGTGTGTGTGTGTGTGTGTGTGTGTGTGTGTGTGTGTGTGTGTGTGTGTGTGTGTGTGCTCCTATAAGAGTAGGGTGTGTGAGAGAGAGAGAGACTGTGTGTGTGTGTGTGTGTGTGTGTGTGTGTGTGTGTGTGTGTAGAGTAGGCTGTGTATATATAAGTGTGAGTGCTCCTATAAGAGTAGGCTGTGTATATATAAGTGTGAGTGCTCCTATAAAGAGTAGGCAGAAATAACTAAAAGCTGTTGTTGTTGTTGTTGTTGTTGTTGTTGTTGTTGTTGTCCACAGTGACCGAACCTGAAACGGAGAGAATGATCAAACTCCGAGCTGCCAACGAAGCTCTCTTCACCGGCAGGAAACATTCAGCCAAACCGGCATGGAGGTGAGACAGGTTTGGTTTTTGGGGCCACTGGGAAACTGTCTGTCTGTCTGTCTTACCCACCGGATACACTGCACGCATAACGTAAGAGGAGCAGATGCTCCAACACTACGCTAACACTATAATCAGTGGAACTGGTGACACACACACACACACACACACACAGAGACACACAGACACACAGAGAGACACACAGACACACATATACATACATATACACACACAAACATATACACACACTCACATACATACACATACACACACACACAGACATACACACAAACAGAGACAGTGGTGCGTGTGTGAGTGTGTATAGTAAGTAAGTAAGTAAAGTTTATTTATAGAGCGCATTTCACAGATAAAAATCACAAAGCGCTTTACAAGGTACAAACACATCACCCTGACCATACATATACAAACATACAATGTGACAATGGGGTAGACAGGGCAGGAAGACAGGGTATTAAGATTATGCATGTGAGAGTGTGTGTGTGCACTCCTATAAAAGTAGACAGACTTTGTGTGTGTGTGCGTGCGTGTGCGCGCACACTCCCTATAAAAAGTAGACCGATGTGTCTGTGTGTGTGTGTGCGCTCCTATAAAAGTAGGGTGTGTGTGTGCACTCCTATAAAAATAGACAGACTTTGTGTGTGTGTGTGTGCACTCCTATAAAAGTAGATTGTGTGTGTGTGTGTGTGTGTGTGTGTGTGTGTGTGTGTGTGTGTGTGTGTGTGTGTGTGTGTGTGTGTGTGTGTGTGTGTGTGTGTGAGATTCAACCTGTGTGTGTGTGTGATTGTGTTTCAGAGCCATCCTGTACGAGCTGGGTCTTCAGGGGAAGCTGACCACGGATCAGCTGGCCAAGAAGTGGGACAACCTGAAGAGGAGATACAAGGTTAGTCCAACCGCCCGCAGCTCTGCAGACCACGTATCCACCACTCAGAGGGACGCCTCGGTTCAGGGGACACTGGGGGGACACCAACAGACTCCTTCCTCCGCAGAACGTACGAGACATTTAAGCAAACTTTCTCCAGGGACAAATATTCAGAGGAACTTAGTTTAATTTCCTCAGACGTAGTGGAGTACAGAGGCCTTTCTCCACTGAATAAAATCACCCCTTTGACTTATTATAAGGTCTTAAACTGAATAAAATATACATAGTCTATGAAATAAACTTCTTATGGTGCACTAATTAAAACTGAAAACATTTAATTTACTACACTTTGTCTATTTGTGTCTGTAGATTTTTCCTAAAGTTAGCATTAGATATAATGCCTCATTTAAAGCTAATAGGACAATTGTCCAGCTTGTGTTTACCTTCACACAAGTGCTTGTTTTTGCCGCTGACAGGCTCAGATTAATATTCTAAGTGTCTGACAACATTATGGAAAGGATTTCTAAGGAGGTCGACCTTTCTGTTAAAGAGTAAGATCCTTTTTTTTAAACATAAAAACATCTGCGTAATTGCGTTCGCTAAACCCACCAGACTCCATGTAAATAATCACTACTTTTAGCATCGTAAAATACGCTTCATTCAAAGGCGACAGAAATGGAATAAAACTATGAAAAGCCGTTTTGGGTCGTCTTTCCACTTTAACCAACCATCACAACTCTAGTTTTGGTTGACATAAACACATAGTTTACAAATTTACATGAAAATGTGTTGGCTCTATACACGCTAAAAGTCCTGTTTTTTTAAATGGAGTCTGGTGGGTTTAGAACTAGTGACCTCCGAGCTGTTTCTGTTTAAACAGAAAGGTTTTAAAAAGGTCTTTCTCTGTAGGGATCCTCACAAGCCTCACAGGTCTGATGTCGGAGGGTTAACTCCTCTCGTTACGTTGAAATAAACTATTCTCTACGGTGCACACATTTAAACCCAGATGTCATGGCGTAGAAAAGCAGAGGTGTCCCTGTGAGTTGTGGGTAATGGGAGTTGGTGGTGTTACGACCCCTCCCTTTTCTGCCTGCAGTTGGCTTCTTTGGCTTTATTGGCTGAGCTGGCAGTTTGGGAGGGGTCATTAGTTGATTGGTGGACACCTGGGTAGGCCTCAACCAAGACGTTAAAGTGCCACTTTAGGGTTTATTATTAACTAAACAGAAATAACTATTTGCAACAGAATCCAAAACATGTAGAATCAGTGGTATCAGTAGTGTGAGTGGTGTGTGTGGGTGAGTGTAGATGTGTGGATACATGACAACTGTAACAAAAGAGACAAACCAAACCCAAACCAGGAGATGTGGAGCCTAGGAGGAAGGGGAATTCAGAGAGAGACCAATCAGACTAGGGCTGTCCTCGATTAAAGAACTTCTTAGTCGACTAACACTTATAGGATTTAGTCGACTAATGGATTAGTTGATTTAATTGACAGAGCTGTGCTCTTTGAGAGGTGGTTAAGACTAGAAAAGCACAATATAAATGTAGTTAATTAACCATCTGTAAAACTGAGTTTCTCCACAATTAATCCTGCAAAAGCACCACTTTAAATCTCGTGTTTACCATAAATGTGCTCAGAAGTTTCTTGGAAATGAGTAATTAAGCATGAATAAGAATAAAAAATGATATATATATATATTAGGGCTGCCACCTCTTAGTCGATTAGTCGACTAATCGGTAGTTTTGGTTTAAGTCGACTAAGATTTCTTTAGTCGATTAGTCATTTTTTATGCTTATTCATGCTTAATTACTCATTTCCAAGAAACTTCTGATCACATTTATGGTAAACACAAGATTTAAAGTGGTGCTTTTTCAGGATTAATTGTGGAGAAACTCAGTTTTACAGATGGTTAATTAACTACATTTATATTGTGCTTTTAACCACCTCTCAAAGAGCACAGCTCTGTCAATTAAATCAACTAATCCATTAGTCGACAAAATCCGCCCTAAATCAGACATGACATGTATAAATAGTCTTGGTTGAGGCCTACCCAGGTGTCCACCAAATCGGCTAACGAGCCCTCCCAAACTGCCAGCTCAGCCAGGAGAGGAAAGGGAGGGGTGGTAACAGTGGTTGGCAGCGTTGACGGGAGGACACGGTCCCTCCGTGGACGATCTGTAGAACTTTCTGTCTCTGCCAGGAGCTGAAGTTCCCCGCCCGCGGCGCCGAGACCAACCCGAGCTCCTGGCCCTGGTTCTACCGCATGAACGACGCCATGGAGGGGCGCTTGGCCGGCGCGGCGCCCATCCTCACGCCCATCGTGGAGGACGAGGACGAGGACTGCGAGCCGCTATCGCCCACGCCGAAGAAGAGAGCGCGCCGCAGCCGGGGGGGGATGGCCGAGTTCCTGACGGAGTCGGAGATGGACCTGCTGGTGGAGAACGAGGACAAGAACGAGGACAAGAACTCGTCAGCGGCGCTGGGGGAGCTGCAGCGCATGGCCGAGTTCACGTACAAACGTAAGGCTGGAAACTAGGTTTACTGTGTACACACACACACACACACACACACACACACACACACTGCAGTACACAACCACAGGTACACACACACACACACACACACACTGCAGTACACAACCACAGGTACACACACACACACACACTGCAGTACACAACCACAGGTACACACACACACACACACACACACACACACACACTGCAGTACACAACCACAGGTACACACACACACACACACACACACACACTGCAGTACACAACCACAGGTACACACACACACACACACACTGCAGTACACAACCACATGTATATACACACACACACTGCAGTACACAACCACAGGTACACACACACACACTGCAGTACACAACCACAGGTACACACACAGACACACACACTGCAGTACACAACCACACACACACACACACACACACACACACACGCTGCAGTACACAACCACAGGTACACACACTGCAGTACACAACCACAGGTACACACACACACACACACACGCTGCAGTACACAACCACAGGTACACACACTGCAGTACACAACCACAGGTACACACACTGCAGTACACAACCACAGGTACACACACTGCAGTACACAACCACAGGTACACACACACAAACACACTGCAGTACACAACCACAGGTACACACACACACACACTGCAGTACACAACCACAGGTACACACACACTGCAGTACACAACCACAAGTACACACACTGCAGTACACAACCACAGGTACACACACTGCAGTACACAACCACAGGTACACACACACAAACACACTGCAGTACACAACCACAGGTACACACACACACACACACACACTGCAGTACACAACCACAGGTACACACACACTGCAGTACACAACCACAGGTACACACACACTGCAGTACACAACCACAGGTACACACACTGCAGTACACAACCACAGATACACACACTGCAGTACACAACCACAGGTACACACACACACACACTGCAGTACACAACCACAGGTACACACACACTGCAGTACACAACCACAGGTATACACACACACACTGCATTACACAACCACAGGTACACACACACACACACTGCAGTACACAACCACAGGTACACACACACTGCAGTACACAACCACAGGTATACACACACACCGCAGTACACAACCACAGATATACACACACACTGCAGTACACAACCACAGGTACACACACACACACACACTGCAGTACACACACACACACACACACACACACACACACACACACACACACACACTGCAGTACACACACACACACACACACACACACACTGCAGTACACAACCACAGATATACACACTGCAGTACACAACCACAGATATACACACTGCAGTACACAACTACAGATATACAGATACACACACTGCAGTACACAACCACAGATACACACACTGCAGTACACAACCACAGATACACACACTGCAGTACACAACCACAGATACACACACTGCAGTACACAACCACAGATACACACACTGCAGTACACAACCACAGATACACACACTGCAGTACACAACCACAGATACTCACACTGCAGTACACAACCACAGATATACACACTGCAGTACACAACCACAGATATACACACTGCAGTACACAACCACAGATACACACACTGCAGTACACAACCACAGATATACACACTGCAGTACACAACCACAGATATACACACTGCAGTACACAACCACAGATACACACACTGCATTACACAACCACAGATACTCCCACTGCAGTACACAACCACAGATACACACACTGCAGTACACAACCACAGATACTCACACTGCAGTACACAACCACAGATACACACACTGCATTACACAACCACAGATATACACACTGCAGTACACAACTACAGATATACACACTGCAGTACACAACCACAGATACACACACTGCATTACACAACCACAGATATACACACTGCAGTACACAACTACAGATATACACACTGCAGTACACAACCACAGATACACACACTGCATTACACAACCACAGATATACACACTGCAGTACACAACCACAGATATACACACTGCAGTACACAACCACAGATACACACACTGCAGTACACAACCACAGATACTCACACTGCAGTACACAACCACAGATATACACACTGCAGTACACAACCACAGATACACACACTGCAGTACACAACCACAGATACACACACTGCATTACACAACCACAGATATACACACTGCAGTACACAACTACAGATATACACACTGCAGTACACAACCACAGATACACACACTGCATTACACAACCACAGATATACACACTGCAGTACACAACCACAGATACTCACACTGCAGTACACAACCACAGATACACACACTGCAGTACACAACCACAGATACACACACTGCAGTACACAACTACAGATATACAGATACACACACTGCAGTACACAACCACAGATATACACACTGCAGTACACAACCACAGATACACACACTGCAGTACACAACCACTGATACACACACTGCAGTACACAACCACAGATACACACACTGCAGTACACAACCACAGATATACACACTGCAGTACACAACCACAGATACACACACTGCAGTACACAACTACAGATATACACACTGCAGTACACAACCACAGATACACACACTGCATTACACAACCACAGATATACACACTGCAGTACACAACCACAGATATACACACTGCAGTACACAACCACAGATATACACACTGCAGTACACAACTACAGATATACACACTGCAGTACACAACCACAGATACACACACTGCATTACACAACCACAGATATACACACTGCAGTACACAACCACAGATATACAGATACACACACACACTGCAGTACACTCTCTCACACACACACACACACACACACTGCAGTACACAACCACAGTCTTTTTCCTGACTTTTTGACCCTATCATCCAGACCAGTGATCCAGTGATTGAGTGATCCAGTGATCGAGTGATCCAGTGATCCAGTGATTGGGTGATCCAGTGATTGGGTGGCCCAGTGATCGAGTGATTGTGTGATCCAGTGATTGAGTGATCCAGTAATTGAGTGGCCCAGTGATCGAGTGATTGGGTGATCCAGTGATTGAGTGATCCAGTAATTGAGTGGCCCAGTGATCGAGTGATTGTGTGATCCAGTGATTGAGTGATCCAGTAATTGAGTGGCCCAGTGATCGAGTGATTGGGTGATCCAGTGATTGAGTGATCCAGTAATTGAGTGGCCCAGTGATCGAGTGATTGGGTGATCCAGTGATTGAGTGATCCAGTGATTGAGTGTTTTTCCTCTCGTTCCAGTGACAGAAGAAGACATAAAGCGTCTCATCGAGCTACGAGCTTCTAACGAGTCTCTGTTCACGGGGAGGAGGAACACCGCTAAGCCAGCCTGGAGGTAAAGACCCACTAACGCAAATCCTCTGGGATCTACCTGTTACTTCTCCAAATCCTCTGAGATCTACCCGTTACTTCTCCAAATCCTCTGAGATCTACCCGTTACTTCTCCAAATCCTCTGGGATCTACCCGTTACTTCTCCAAATCCTCTGAGATCTACCCGTTACTTCTCCAAATCCTCTGGGATCTACCCGTTACTTCTCCAAATCCTCTGAGATCTACCCGTTACTTCTCCAAATCCTCTGAGATCTACCCGTTACTTCTCCAAATCCTCTGAGATCTACCCGTTACTTCTCCAAATCCTCTGGGATCTACCCGTTACTTCTCCAAATCCTCTGGGATCTACCCGTTACTTCTCCAAATCCTCTGGGATCTACCCGTTACTTCTCCAAATCCTCTGGGATCTACCCGTTACTTCTCCAAATCCTCTGAGATCTACCCGTTACTTCTCCAAATCCTCTGGGATCTACCCGTTACTTCTCCAAATCCTCTGGGATCTACCCGTTACTTCTCCAAATCCTCTGAGATCTACCCGTTACTTCTCCAAATCCTCTGAGATCTACCCGTTACTTCTCCAAATCCTCTGGGATCTACCCGTTACTTCTCCAAATCCTCTGAGATCTACCCGTTACTTCTCCAAATCCTCTGAGATCTACCCGTTACTTCTCCAAATCCTCTGGGATCTACCCGTTACTTCTCCAAATCCTCTGAGATCTACCCGTTACTTCTCCAAATCCTCTGAGATCTACCCGTTACTTCTCCAAATCCTCTGAGATCTACCCGTTACTTCTCCAAATCCTCTGGGATCTACCCGTTACTTCTCCAAATCCTCTGAGATCTACCCGTTACTTCTCCAAATCCTCTGGGATCTACCCGTTACTTCTCCAAATCCTCTGAGATCTACCCGTTACTTCTCCAAATCCTCTGAGATCTACCCGTTACTTCTCCAAATCCTCTGAGATCTACCCGTTACTTCTCCAAATCCTCTGGGATCTACCCGTTACTTCTCCAAATCCTCTGAGATCTACCCGTTACTTCTCCAAATCCTCTGAGATCTACCCGTTACTTCTCCAAATCCTCTGGGATCTACCCGTTACTTCTCCAAATCCTCTGAGATCTACCCGTTACTTCTCCAAATCCTCTGAGATCTACCCGTTACTTCTCCAAATCCTCTGGGATCTACCCGTTACTTCTCCAAATCCTCTGGGATCTACCCGTTACTTCTCCAAATCCTCTGGGATCTACCCGTTACTTCTCCAAATCCTCTGAGATCTACCCGTTACTTCTCCAAATCCTCTGGGATCTACCCGTTACTTCTCCAAATCCTCTGAGATCTACCCGTTACTTCTCCAAATCCTCTGAGATCTACCCGTTACTTCTCCAAATCCTCTGAGATCTACCCGTTACTTCTCCAAATCCTCTGGGATCTACCCGTTACTTCTCCAAATCCTCTGGGATCTACCCGTTACTTCTCCAAATCTTCTGGGATCTACCCGTTACTTCTCCAAATCCTCTGAGATCTACCCGTTACTTCTCCAAATCCTCTGGGATCTACCAGTTACTTCTCTGAGATCTACCCGTTACTTCTCCAAATCCTCTGAGATCTACCCGTTACTTCTCCAAATCCTCTGAGATCTACCCGTTACTTCTCTGAGATCTACCCGTTACTTCTCCAAATCCTCTGGGATCTACCCGTTACTTCTCCAAATCCTCTGAGATCTACCCGTTACTTCTCTGAGATCTACCCGTTACTTCTCCAAATCCTCTGGGATCTACCCGTTACTTCTCCAAATCCTCTGGGATCTACCCGTTACTTCTCCAAATCTTCTGGGATCTACCCGTTACTTCTCCAAATCCTCTGAGATCTACCCGTTACTTCTCCAAATCCTCTGGGATCTACCAGTTACTTCTCTGAGATCTACCCGTTACTTCTCCAAATCCTCTGAGATCTACCCGTTACTTCTCCAAATCCTCTGAGATCTACCCGTTACTTCTCTGAGATCTACCCGTTACTTCTCCAAATCCTCTGGGATCTACCCGTTACTTAGCTCGTAGCGCTAACGTTAGCATGCTACCTCGTTCTCAAGTTCAAGATAAAGTTCAAAACCTTTATTTGTCCCCGAGGGGCAATTGGTTGTGCTGCAGTAGCAAAGTAGTACACAAACAATAGATGACAACAAAACCACATTCAACAGCATTTAATTTTACAATACACATCCGACAAATTTATATATTAATACCCCTAACATATAAATGTAGAATTCAGTTAAGTGCTTATGTTACCTCTTTTTTTCAGAATTTATCAAAGAGATAGCAAAGGGTACAAAGGAGAATTTATATCTATTTGTTTTGGCGTATGGCTGACTAAGTCGGGAACCGGAAGGCAACATCTTAAATTCTGCATGCAGGGGATGAGAACTACAAGACATGATGGATTCCGCCTTTTTCAGTACATGTCTATTATGCAGTTCATTTAGTTTTACCCGTGGAATCCCAATAATTTTGCTGCTAACTTTATTTACCATGGCTAATGTGTTCTTCTGTTTTAAACTAAGAGAAGCATACCAGCAAATACATGAAAAACGTTAAGCAAAGCACTGCTACAACACACACTAGTTCATCATAATCTACCAAAAGAACTACTTCCATGTGCTCCCTGGTTTAGAAGAAGTCTCCCAGCTAATCCTGAAGGTGGAGAAACAGCCTTTCTTTTACTGTCTATGGAGCTAGCTGACATGAGCTACGATCTGAGCTACTGAGCATGTGCGAGTGCAATCAAAGATAGTACAGAAGAAGAAAAGATGTCTCACTCTGTAGCTAAAACATAGACCTGAACACAGGGTGAAAAGAGGAGCTGCAGCAATGTGCAGTACAACAAAAATATGGTGGTTTTTTTTGATCATTAAACCATGTAAACCTATTTTGGTACAAACTTAAAATACAATTATGAATCATGAAAATGAGCAGAATATGGGCGCTTTAAAAAGAAAATACTAGGGCTGTGCTCGATTGCAGAAATTCTTAGTCGACTAACACTCATTCAATTATATCGACTAATCGATTACTTGATTTAATCGACAGATCTGTAAATCTGAGTTTCTCCGCAAATGGTCATGCAAAAGCACCACTTTAATTCTTGTGTTTACTAGAGATGTGCTCGTACGTTTCTTGGAAATAAGTCATTCAGCATGAAAACAGCATCAAACATGACTAATGGACTAAAGAGATCTAAGTTGACTAAGACCAAAACCACCGATTAGTCGACTAACCCACTAAGAGGGAGCAGCTCTAGTAAATATGTCACTTTTTTAAAGCTTGTTGGCCAGTTACTGTAGCATTTAAAACAGAGTCCCGTAAAGTCCAGGTCAGACCAAAGATTATATTTGGTTTTATATTTGGTTATATAGGTTTTTAAGTCATTAATTAGTTTTGTGTCGTCCACAGGGGGATAGTGAAGGGGATGGGTCTGACGGGGAAGATAACACCAGACCAGGTCGCCAAGAAGTGGGACAACCTGAAGACCAAATTCAAGGTAGGGCTGGGAAAAAAATGGATTTGATTTAAAAATCGAGTTGGTAGGTCAAATCGATTCAAATTTTCAAAAAATCGATATACAGTATAAATAATTTGGATGTTTAACAATCTTTGTTGCACACTGAACAGTGACTTTTCACTCAGAGAAAGGGTTTGTCTTTGCCATTTTTTTTATGTTGATGCACTTTAATTAAACACAATAAATATATATTTTAATAAAAATACAGTACAGGCCAAAAGTTTGGACACACCTTCTCATTCAATGTGTTTCCTTTTTATTTTCATGACTATTTACATTGTAGATTCTCACTGAAAGGCATCAAAACTATGAATGAACACATATGGAATTATGTACTTAACAAAAAAAGTGTGAAATAACTGAAAACATGTCTTATATTTTAGATTCTTCAAAGTAGCCACCCTTTGCTTTTTTTTGATAACTCTGCAAACCCTTGGTGTTCTCTCAATGAGCTTCATGAGGTAGTCACCTGAAATGGTTTTACCTTCACAGGTGTGCTTTGTCAGTGTTCATTAGTGGAATTATTTTCCTTATTAATAAAAAAGCAAAGGGTGGCTACTTTGAAGAATCTAAAATATAAGACATGTTTTCAGTTATTTCACACTTTTTTGTTAAGTACATAACTCCATATGTGTTCATTCATAGTTTTGATGCCTTCAGTGAGAATCTACAATGTAAATAGTCATGAAAATAAAAAGGGAAACGCATTGAATGAGAAGTGTGTCCAAACTTTTGGCCTGTACTGTATTTTTAAAATATATTTACAGTTTGCAGTTATTTTTGTTTTAAATGAAAGGGGGGGGATCGAATCATAAATCGAGGGGGGGTATTGTCGGCGTTCATTTTGGCCGACCTGACATGTTCAGTCGGAGGGGGGGGGGCAGTCAGGACTCACCAGGACATGGGGGAGCAGGATGAGGTGACTAGAGTCTCTCAAAATCTTTTAAACTGACCTTTGTTTGTCTCTGTGTGTGTGTGTGTGTGTGTGTGTGTGTGTGTGTGTGTGTGTCTGTGTGTGTGTCTGTGTGTGTGAATGTGTGTCTGTGTGTGTGTGTGTGTGTCTCTGTGTGTGTGTGTGTGTGTCTGTGTGTGTGTGTGTGTGTGTGCTCTGTGTGTGTGTCTCTCTGTGTGTGTGTGTGTGTGTGTGTGTGTGTGTGTGTGTGTGTGTGTGTGTGTCTCTGTGTGTGTGTGTGTCTCTGTGTGTGTGTGTGTGTGTGTGTGTGTGTGTCTCTCTGTGTGTGTGTGTGTCTCTGTGTGTGTGTGTGTCTGTGTGTGTGTGTGTGTGTGTGTGTGTGTGTGTCTCTCTCTGTGTGTGTGTCTCTGTGTGTGTCTCTGTGTGTGTGTGTGTGTGTGTGTGTGTGTCTCTGTGTGTGTGTGTGTGTGTGTGTGTGTGTGTGTGTGTGTGTGTGTGTGTCTCTCTGTGTGTGTGTCTCTGTGTGTGTCTCTGTGTGTGTGTGTCTCTGTGTGTGTGTGTGTCTCTGTGTGTGTGTGTCTCTGTGTGTGTGTGTGTGTGTGTGTCTCTGTGTGTGTGTCTCTGTGTGTGTGTGTGTGTGTGTGTCTCTGTGTGTGTGTGTGTCTCTGTGTCTGTGTGTCTCTGTCTCTCTGTGTGTGTCTCTGTGTGTGTGTGTGTCTCTGTGTGTGTCTCTGTGTGTGTGTGTCTCTGTGTGTGTCTCTGTGTGTGTGTGTGTGTCTCTGTGTGTGTGTCTCTCTGTGTGAATGTGTGTCTGTGTGTGTGTGTGTGTGTCTCTGTGTGTGTGTGTGTCTCTGTGTGTGTCTCTGTCTCTGTGTGTGTCTCTGTGTGTGTGTCTCTGTGTGTGTGTGTCTCTGTGTGTGTCTCTGTGTGTGTGTGTGTGTCTCTGTGTGTGTGTCTCTCTGTGTGAATGTGTGTCTGTGTGTGTGTGTGTGTGTGTCTCTGTGTGTGTGTGTGTGTCTCTGTGTGTGTGTCTCTGTGTGTGTGTGTCTGTGTGTGTGTGTCTCTGTGTGTGTCTCTGTCTCTCGTGTGTGTCTCTGTGTGTGTGTCTGTGTGTGTGTGTCTGTGTGTGTGTGTGTCTGTGTGTGTGTGTGTGTGTGTCTCTGTGTGTGTGTGTCTCTCTGTGTGTCTCTGTGTGTGTCTCTGTCTCTGTGTGTCTCTGTGTGTGTCTCTGTCTCTGTGTGTCTCTGTGTGTGTCTCTGTCTCTCTGTGTGTCTCTGTGTGTGTCTCTGTCTCTCTGTGTGTCTCTGTGTGTGTCTCTGTCTCTCTGTGTGTCTCTGTGTGTGTCTCTGTCTCTCTGTGTGTCTCTGTGTGTGTCTCTGTGTGTGTCTCTGTGCTCTCTGTGTGTCTCTGTGTGTGTCTCTGTGTGTGTGTGTCTCTGTGTGTGTCTCTGTCTCTGTGTACAGGACCTGAAGTTCCCCCCCCGAGGCATGGAGAGCCCGAGCAGCGCTGCCTCCTGGCCCTGGTTCCAGCTGATGAGCGATGCTCTGGAGGGCCGCCTGGCGGGGAAGGCTCCCCGGGTGGCGCCCGTTTGGAGCGGGGAGGAGGACGGGGTGTTCGGCTGCTCGCCGCCCCCCCCCGACCGAGACGGCCTGCTGGCCGAGCGCCGCGGCAGCGTGTCGGAGCTGGAGAGCGTGGTGGGGGGGGACACCGCTGCCGCCGAGGCTGATGGGAGCGTGACCTACATAGACGCCAGCGGAGAGGAGTGCTCCACGCCATCAGACCTCTCCTATAAGAGTAAGACATTACAGAGAGCCGAAGTCCCGCCCCCTTCTACTTCCGGTCCATGGGACCTTATCTTTCGAAAAAATATGAACGAGGGTCAATGGAGAGATAATAATTATTTTTTGATCCGGTTTGAATTGAGCCATGGATTACACATAAGATGTTCGTCAATTTAAAACATTATTTTTCAACCGAAGAAAGTCTCAGTTTATTGTTAAACTGTTGAAGTATAAGACAGTGAAAATACGTAATTAGAAAGACTACAAACTTCATGGATGACGTCTCGCTGAAGCTACTGTGTGTGTGTGTGTGTGTGTGTGTGTGTGTGTGTGTGTGTGTGTGTGTGTGTGTGTGTGTGTGTGTGTGTGTGTGTGTGTGTGTGTATCGTAACGGAGATGTAACGTTACTCTAATGATCAGAGGATCTCTCTCGTTCTTTTGCTTCTCTGCTGAGAACACCTGACTGGATAAAACACAGCAGGTACGATAACGTTACATGTGTTGTGGAACAGAGCTAAGCTAGCTAGCTAGCGAGTAAGCCGAGCATCAAGCTAGCTAGGTGACGTAGATTGTGTGAAACGGGAGATGTAGTCCACTGGGAGATGTAGTCCACTGGGAGATGTAGTCCACTGGGAGATGTAGTCCACTGAGCGGTTTCACACTAAACTAAGTGGTATTACGACAAACCTACGGCTAACTGAGACTTTCTTCGGTTGAAAAAATATATTTTAAATTGAAGAACATCATATTTGTAATCCATGGCTCAATTCAAACGGGATCAAAAAATAATTTGCCTCTCCCTGTTCACTACCGTTCATATTTTTTCTGACTTAAGGTCCCATGAGGTCCACCGGAAGGGGCGGGACTTCGGCTCTCTATGAGGGTCAGCTAGTGATGGACTCCTTTAGCTCTGTGGGCTAGATTTACTAACACTAGCGCAGTTTGCGCGAGTTCGTTAATAGCGCACGCTATGCTTCCACATTTTGCGTAGTATTTATCAACCCTGACACCCATCAGCCAATCAGCGTCTTTCTCCGCCCACTAGACTGTAAATTGCGCTGTAACAAAGCGCTACTGGTGCTATGATACGGCTGGGTGCAGACTGTGATATTCCCACAGCTGATGCTAGGACTGTTTGAAATGATCCTGATGCCGATATATTTGTAATGTAGCGAGGAGTTTAACAACTGCTGGAATGGGATGTGAACGCTGAGTGGGAGATTCAATTTCATCTTTGATTTCTTCCAGTAACTCTAATATTGCACGGCTGCTTGATCTGTAACGCTAAATGATGTTGTGTTCACTGACAAAGTGTGATTCTTAGGTTAAAAATATTTTCAGCCTCGCCTATGTCTTCGTCTTGCTCAGATTACTGTTGCCATTTCACCAGCGGCATAAATGTCTACGAGGAAACTCGACTGCGGCTGGTTCAGACCTGCTTTAAAGAGGCGGAGAATTTCCCCCGCAGAATAGAGACGCTCCTACTGACAGTCTTTGTAAATACCACAGAATATATAATTAGGAGCACTTTGTTCTTATCCTCCCACCTTTTTGGGTGGAACTCCCACTTTCCCCGCAACCCTCCCACGAACGCATATTGAAAGCGCAACTTGTCTGTTCTCGCTCATGTGGCAACAATCTGCGATTTTACCCAAGTGCGCCCCGTTTGTAAATAGCCCGCATCGGTTACGTCCGTCTTTGCGACCAATTAGCGCCTGGAAACAGGCGCAAACGGCTTGATAAATCTAGCCCTGAGTTTAGCAAGGCAAGGCAGCTTTATTTGTAGAGCACATTTCAGCAACAGGGCAATTCAAAGTGCTTTACATAAAACATTAAAGAGCAGTTAGAAGACAATTAAAAACAATTTAAAAACCTTAATGAACAAATTAAAAACATTAAAAGACAATAATAAAATTGATAGTGCAGTATAAGAATATAAGTTACAGTTCAGTATAAGAAATTTAAAGTTAATAAAATAGATTATTTAAAGAAAAGCAACATCAAAAAGATAGGTCTTTAGCCTAGATTTAAAAGAACTGAGAGTTGCAGCAGACCTGCAGGTTTCTGGGAGTTTGTTCCAGATATGTGGAGCATAAAAACTGAACGCTGCTTCCCCCTGTTTAGTTCTGACTCTGGGGACAACAAGTAGACCCACCTAGACCACCTGAGAGGTCTGGGTGGGTCATAGTGTAGTAGACCTGTCCCAGACCACCTGAGAGGTCTGGGTGGGTCATAGTGTAGTAGACCCACCCAGACCTCTAGTGTAGTAGACCTGTCCCAGACCACCTGAGAGGTCTGGGTGGGTCGTAGTGTAGCAGACCTGTCCCAGACCACCTGAGAGGTCTGGGTGGGTCATAGTGTAGTAGACCTGTCCCAGACCACCTGAGAGGTCTGGGTGGGTCGTAGTGTAGCAGACCTGTCCCAGACCACCTGAGAGGTCTGGGTGGGTCGTAGTGTAGGGTCTGGGTGGGTCATAGTGTAGTAGACCCACCCAGACCACCTGAGAGGTCTGGGTGGGTCATAGTGTAATAGACCTGTCCCAGACCACGTGAGAGGTCTGGGTGGGTCGTAGTGTAGCAGACCTGTCCCAGACCATCTGAGAGGTCTGGGTGGGTCGTAGTGTAGCAGACCTGTCCCAGACCACCTGAGAGGTCTGGGTGGGTCGTAGTGTAGCAGACCTGTCCCAGACCACCTGAGAGGTCTGGGTGGGTCGTAGTGTAGCAGACCTGTCCCAGACCACCTGAGAGGTCTGGGTGGGTCGTAGTGTAGCAGACCTGTCCCAGACCACCTGAGAGGTCTGGGTGGGTCGTAGTGTAGCAGACCTGTCCCAGACCACCTGAGAGGTCTGGGTGGGTCGTAGTGTAGCAGACCTGTCCCAGACCACCTGAGAGGTCTGGGTGGGTCAGTAGTGTAGCAGACCTGTCCCAGACCACCTGAGAGGTCTGGGTGGGTCGTAGTGTAGCAGACCTGTCCCAGACCACCTGAGAGGTCTGGGTGGGTCGTAGTGTAGCAGACCTGTCCCAGACCACCTGAGAGGTCTGGGTGGGTCGTAGTGTAGCAGACCTGTCCCAGACCACCTGAGAGGTCTGGGTGGGTCGTAGTGTAGCAGACCTGTCCCAGACCACCTGAGAGGTCTGTGTGGGTCGTAGTGTAGCAGACCTGTCCCAGACCACCTGAGAGGTCTGTGTGGGTCGTAGTGTAGCAGACCTGTCCCAGACCACCTGAGAGGTCTGGGTGGGTCGTAGTGTAGCAGACCTGTCCCAGACCACCTGAGAGGTCTGGGTGGGTCGTAGTGTAGCAGACCTGTCCCAGACCACCTGAGAGGTCTGGGTGGGTCGTAGTGTAGCAGACCTGTCCCAGACCACCTGAGAGGTCTGGGTGGGTCGTAGTGTAGCAGACCTGTCCCAGACCACCTGAGAGGTCTGTGTGGGTCGTAGTGTAGCAGACCTGTCCCAGACCACCTGAGAGGTCTGGGTGGGTCGTAGTGTAGCAGACCTGTCCCAGACCACCTGAGAGGTCTGGGTGGGTCGTAGTGTAGCAGACCTGTCCCAGACCACCTGAGAGGTCTGTGTGGGTCGTAGTGTAGCAGACCTGTCCCAGACCACCTGAGAGGTCTGTGTGGGTCGTAGTGTAGCAGACCTGTCCCAGACCACCTGAGAGGTCTGGGTGGGTCGTAGTGTAGCAGACCTGTCCCAGACCACCTGAGAGGTCTGGGTGGGTCGTAGTGTAGCAGACCTGTCCCAGACCACCTGAGAGGTCTGGGTGGGTCGTAGTGTAGCAGACCTGTCCCAGACCACCTGAGAGGTCTGGGTGGGTCGTAGTGTAGCAGACCTGTCCCAGACCACCTGAGAGGTCTGGGTGGGTCGTAGTGTAGCAGACCTGTCCCAGACCACCTGAGAGGTCTGGGTGGGTCGTAGTGTAGCAGACCTGTCCCAGACCACCTGAGAGGTCTGGGTGGGTCGTAGTGTAGCAGACCTGTCCCAGACCACCTGAGAGGTCTGGGTGGGTCGTAGTGTAGCAGACCTGTCCCAGACCACCTGAGAGGTCTGGGTGGGTCGTAGTGTAGCAGACCTGTCCCAGACCACCTGAGAGGTCTGGGTGGGTCGTAGTGTAGCAGACCTGTCCCAGACCACCTGAGAGGCCTGGGTGGGTCAGTAGTGTAGCAGACCTGTCCCAGACCACCTGAGAGGTCTGGGTGGGTCGTAGTGTAGCAGACCTGTCCCAGACCACCTGAGAGGTCTGGGTGGGTCGTAGTGTAGCAGACCTGTCCCAGACCACCTGAGAGGTCTGGGTGGGTCGTAGTGTAGCAGACCTGTCCCAGACCACCTGAGAGGTCTGGGTGGGTCGTAGTGTAGCAGACCTGTCCCAGACCACCTGAGAGGTCTGGGTGGGTCGTAGTGTAGCAGACCTGTCCCAGACCACCTGAGAGGTCTGTGGGTGAGTGTGCAGGGGTCGAGTGTAGCAGACCTGTCCCAGACCACCTGAGAGGTCTGGGTGGGTCGTAGTGTAGCAGACCTGTCCCAGACCACCTGAGAGGTCTGGGTGGGTCGTAGTGTAGCAGACCTGTCCCAGACCACCTGAGAGGTCTGTGTGGGTCGTAGTGTAGCAGACCTGTCCCAGACCACCTGAGAGGTCTGGGTGGGTCGTAGTGTAGCAGACCTGTCCCAGACCACCTGAGAGGTCTGTGTGGGTCGTAGTGTAGCAGACCTGTCCCAGACCACCTGAGAGGTCTGGGTGGGTCGTAGTGTAGCAGACCTGTCCCAGACCACCTGAGAGGTCTGGGTGGGTCGTAGTGTAGCAGACCTGTCCCAGACCACCTGAGAGGTCTGGGTGGGTCGTAGTGTAGCAGACCTGTCCCAGACCACCTGAGAGGTCTGGGTGGGTCGTAGTGTAGCAGACCTGTCCCAGACCACCTGAGAGGTCTGGGTGGGTCGTAGTGTAGCAGACCTGTCCCAGACCACCTGAGAGGTCTGGGTGGGTCGTAGTGTAGCAGACCTGTCCCAGACCACCTGAGAGGTCTGGGTGGGTCGTAGTGTAGCAGACCTGTCCCAGACCACCTGAGAGGTCTGGGTGGGTCGTAGTGTAGCAGACCTGTCCCAGACCACCTGAGAGGTCTGGGTGGGTCGTAGTGTAGCAGACCTGTCCCAGACCACCTGAGAGGTCTGGGTGGGTCGTAGTGTAGCAGACCTGTCCCAGACCACCTGAGAGGTCTGGGTGGGTCGTAGTGTAGCAGACCTGTCCCAGACCACCTGAGAGGTCTGGGTGGGTCGTAGTGTAGCAGACCTGTCCCAGACCACCTGAGAGGTCTGGGTGGGTCGTAGTGTAGCAGAGAGGTCTGGGTGGGTCATAGTGTAGCAGACCTGTCCCAGACCACCTGAGAGGTCTGGGTGGGTCATAGTGTAGCAGACCTGTCCCAGACCACCTGAGAGGTCTGGGTGGGTCATAGTGTAGTAGACCTGTCCCAGACCACCTGAGAGGTCTGGGTGGGTCATAGTGTAGTAGACCTGTCCCAGACCACCTGAGAGGTCTGGGTGGGTCCTAGTGTAGCAGACCTGTCCCAGACCACCTGAGAGGTCTGGGTGGGTCATAGTGTAGCAGCAGATCAGAAATGTATTTTGGCCCTAAACCGTTTAGTGATTTATTAGGGCTGTCCTCGACTAAAGAACTCCTTAGTCCACTAACACTTATAGGATTTAGTCGACTAATGGATTAGTTGATTTAATTGACAGAGCTGTGCTCTTTGAGAGGTGGTTAAGACTAGAAAAGCACAATATAAATGTAGTTAATTAACCATCTGTAAAACTGAGTTTCTCCACAATTAATCCTGCAAAAGCACCACTTTAAATCTTGTGTTTACCAGAAATGTGCTCAGAAGTTTCTTGGAAATAAGTAATTAAGCATGAATAAGCATAAAAAATGACTAATGGACTAAAGAAATCTTAGTCGACTAAAGAAACCAAAATGACTGATTAATCGACTAATCGACTAAGAGGTGTTAGCCCTAGAGTTTAGTCTTTAAGTCTTTAAGACGTGAATAATAACGGTTAAAATGGTGTGAAAAAGAGACTCAAAATGTTTGGTGGAAATTGCAGTTTTACAACATATTTTTAACCCGTCTGTCTCTCTGTACCTGTCTCTCTGTACCTGTCTGTCTCTCTGTACCTGTCTCTCTGTACCTGTCTCTCTGTACCTGTCTGTCTCTCTGTACCTGTCCCTGTCTCTCTGTACCTGTCTCTCTCTGTACCTGTCTGTCTCTCTGTACCTGTCTGTCTCTCTGTACCTGTTTCTCTCTACCTGTCTATCTGTCTGTACCTGTCTGTCTCTCTGTACCTGTCTCTCTGTACCTGTCTGTCTCTCTGTACCTGTCTGTCTCTCTGTACCTGTCTGTCTCTCTGTACCTGTCTGTTTCTCTGTACCTGTTTCTCTCTGTACCTGTCTGTCTCTCTGTACCTGTCTGTCTCTCTGTATCTGTCTCTCTCTATACCTGTCCCTGTCTGTTTCTCTGTACCCGTTTCTCTGTACCTGTCTATCTCTACCTGTCTGTCTCTCTGTATCTGTCTCCCTGTACCTGTCTGTCTCTCTGTACCTGTCTCTCTGTACCTGTCTGTCTCCCCAGTGACAGACCAGGACACCCGGAGGCTGATTAAGCTGCGAGCTGCTAACGAGGCTCTGTTCACCGGGAGGAGAAACGCTGCCAAAGCTGCCTGGAAGTAAGAAGCCATCTTTTATACCACGAATAACGGAGCTTACCCACCGCTAGTACCGGCTCAGAGTCCAGGCGAGTAGAGTCCAGGCGAGTAGAGTCCAGGCGAGTAGAGTCCAGGCGAGTAGAGTAGAGTCCATGCGAGTAGAGTCCATGCGAGTAGAGTAGAGTCCATGCGAGTAGAGTCCATGCGAGTAGAGTCCATGCGAGTAGAGTCCATGCGAGTAGAGTCCATGCGAGTAGAGTAGAGTCCATGCGAGTAGAGTCCATGCGAGTAGAGTCCATGCGAGTAGAGTCCAGGCGAGTAGAGTCCATGCGAGTAGAGTAGAGTCCATGCGAGTAGAGTAGAGTCCATGCGAGTAGAGTAGAGTCCATGCGAGTAGAGTAGAGTCCATGCGAGTAGAGTAGAGTCCAGGCGAGTAGAGTCCATGCGAGTAGAGTAGAGTCCATGCGAGTAGAGTAGAGTCCATGCGAGTAGAGTCCATGCGAGTAGAGTCCATGCGAGTAGAGTCCAGGCGAGTAGAGTCCAGGCGAGTAGAGTAGAGTCCAGGCGAGTAGAGTCCAGGCGAGTAGAGTCCATGCGAGTAGAGTAGAGTCCATGCGAGTAGAGTAGAGTCCATGCGAGTAGAGTCCACGCGAGTAGAGTAGAGTCCATGCGAGTAGAGTAGAGTCCAGGCGAGTAGAGTCCATGCGAGTAGAGTAGAGTCCATGTGAGTAGAGTAGAGTCCATGCGAGTAGAGTAGAGTCCGTGCGAGTAGAGTAGAGTCCATGCGAGTAGAGTCCATGCGAGTAGAGTAGAGTCCAGGCGAGTAGAGTCCATGCAAGTAGAGTCCATGCGAGTAGAGTAGAGTCCATGCGAGTAGAGTAGAGTCCATGCGAGTAGAGTCCATGCGAGTAGAGTCCATGCAAGTAGAGTCCATGCGAGTAGAGTAGAGTCCATGCGAGTAGAGTCCATGCGAGTAGAGTCCAGACGAGTAGAGTAGAGTCCAGGCGAGTAGAGTCCATGCAAGTAGAGTCCAGTAGAGTAGAGTCCAGGCGAGTAGAGTAGAGTCCATGCGAGTAGAGTAGAGTCCAGGCGAGTAGAGTAGAGTCCATGCGAGTAGAGTAGAGTCCATGCGAGTAGAGTCCAGACGAGTAGAGTCCATGCGAGTAGAGTAGAGTCCATGCGAGTAGAGTAGAGTCCGTGCGAGTAGAGTAGAGTCCATGCGAGGAGAGTCCATGCGAGGAGAGTCCATGCGAGTAGAGTAGAGTCCAGGCGAGTAGAGTCCATGCAAGTAGAGTCCATGCGAGTAGAGTAGAGTCCATGCGAGTAGAGTAGAGTCCATGCGAGTAGAGTCCATGCGAGTAGAGTCCATGCAAGTAGAGTCCATGCGAGTAGAGTAGAGTCCATGCGAGTAGAGTCCATGCGAGTAGAGTCCAGACGAGTAGAGTAGAGTCCAGGCGAGTAGAGTCCATGCAAGTAGAGTCCAGGCGAGTAGAGTAGAGTCCAGGCGAGTAGAGTAGAGTCCATGCGAGTAGAGTAGAGTCCAGGCGAGTAGAGTAGAGTCCATGCGAGTAGAGTAGAGTCCATGCGAGTAGAGTCCAGACGAGTAGAGTCCATGCGAGTAGAGTAGAGTCCATGCGAGTAGAGTCCAGACGAGTAGAGTCCATGCGAGTAGAGTCCAGACGAGTAGAGTCCATGCGAGTAGAGTAGGTACCATGTGATGGATAGAAGCCATCTTTTGTGTTCCTGTAGACGCTAACGTTAAAGTCACTTATTCCGACGTTTTTGTCATTTTTTTTGTCATTTCTTTTTGACGTTTTTGTAACTTTTTCCCAACATTTGTAATTTTTTCGTCCCTTTTTCCGACATTCCTTTCGACGTTTTTATCGCTTTTTCCAACGTTTTTGTCATTTTTTTTTGACACGTGCTGTAGACGTTAACTTTAAAGTCTGACTGTGTCCCGGTAGTGTCCCTGTAGACGCTAACGTTAAAGTCTCCCGGTAGTGTCCCTGTAGACGCTAACGTTAAAGTCTCCCGGTAGTGTCCCTGTAGACGCTAACGTTAAAGTCTCCCGGTAGTGTCCCTGTAGACGCTAACGTTAAAGTCTCCCGGTAGTGTCCCTGTAGACGCTAACGTTAAAGTCTCCCGGTAGTGTCCCTGTAGACGCTAACGTTAAAGTCTCCCGGTAGTGTCCCTGTAGACGTTAACGTTAAAGTCTCCCGGTAGTGTCCCTGTAGACGTTAACGTTAAAGTCTCCCGGTAGTGTCCCTGTAGACGCTAACGTTAAAGTCTCCCGGTAGTGTCCCTGTAGACGCTAACGTTAAAGTCTCCCGATAGTGTCCCTGTAGACGTTAAAGATGCAGTAGGTAAGTCTTATTAAACTAACTTTCTGTCATATTTGCTGAAACTGACCCTATGATCCAGTAGAACTACATGAATTATGTAAAAAAAAATTAAAAAAAAGACAGCTCCTCTGGCACCTCCTACAGCCTGTAGTGCCATTGGCAAAATTCCACCGCTCCCGGTCGATTTTCTCCAATCAGGGCCACAGGGGGGCGGGGTCTATCTGCCTGTCAATCACTGCTCAGGCACACGCATATACAGCGTTCTCCCCTCCCCCCTCCCCGCGCACGAGCTGCAGAAAAGTTTTCCAAAACTCCGTGAATAATGGAGAGGCTTTTCAGAGGTGGCGTGAGCTGCAGGATTTTAAAGATCTGGAGAACGATGCAGACGTAGCCACATTTCCTCTCAACAGGTAACATTATTACCATGAATGATTTATCTTTCACTTGGTTATTAGTAATCAAAAGTCCACAAAGCTACGTTGGTGAGGATGATAGTAACGTTAGCACAGTGGTCGGTCTGATGTGAGGCTGTACGGTAGCCTGCTAGTTAGCATCGTTTTACTGTTGGTGAGTAAAGCTAACGTTGTGTTAGTGTTTAGTTATTGAAGATGTTGTCTGTCTGACATGCCGGCCGGCAGCTCTGTCAAACACCGTTGTGTGGGAGGGGCTTAGGAGACGGTTTGGGCTGCAGCAGAAAGGGAGGAGGGACTGAGAAGTTGTCGATGTTCAAATCTGTTGGCAAAGTCCTGGCTCTTCACAATCTTACCTACTGCAGCTTTAACGTTAAAGTGTCCCGGTAGTGTTCCTGTAGACGTTAACGTTAAAGTGTCCCGGTAGTGTTCCTGTAGACGTTAATGTTAAAGTATCCCGGTGTCCCTGCTCTCCCTCAGGGCCATCCTGAAGGAGCTGGGGCTGCAGGGGAAAGTCTCCACCCACCAGATGGCCAAGAAGTGGGACAATCTGAAGAGGAGATACAAGGTTAGTCCACTAGTGGCCCATGTGTTTTCACCAGGGGTGCATGATCTATCGACTCGTTATCGCAATATCACGTTGTGCAATATTATATCGAAATAAGTAGTAGGGGTGGTCCCCTAATACTGTATCTGAAGTCTCTTTTATATAGACCTTAGTGGTCCCCTAATACTGTATCTGAAGTCTCTTTTATATAGACCTTAGTGGTCCCCTAATACTGTATCTGAAGTCTCTTTTATATAGACCTTAGTGGTCCTCTAATACTGTATCTGAAGTCTCTTTTATATAGACCTTAGTGGTCCCCTAATACTGTATCTGAAGTCTCTTTTATATAGACCTTAGTGGTCCTCTAATACTGTATCTGAAGTCTCTTTTATATAGACCTTAGTGGTCCCCTAATACTGTATCTGAAGTCTCTTTTATATAGGCCTTAGTGGTCCTCTAATACTGTATCTGAAGTCTCTTTTATATAGACCTTAGTGGTCCCCTAATACTGTATCTGAAGTCTCTTTTATATAGACCTTAGTGGTCCCTAATACTGTATCTGAAGTCTCTTTTATATAGACCTTAGTGGTCCTCTAATACTGTATCTGAAGTCTCTTTTATATAGACCTTAGTGGTCCTCTAATACTGTATCTGAAGTCTCTTTTATATAGACCTTAGTGGTCCTCTAATACTGTATCTGAAGTCTCTTTTATATAGACCTTAGTGGTCCTCTAATACTGTATCTGAAGTCTCTTTTATATAGACCTTAGTGGTCCTCTAATACTGTATCTGAAGTCTCTTTTATATAGACCTTAGTGGTCCCACTAAGGCCTATATAAAAGAGGTCTTGTGTGCCTACATTTCCAATTTAAGCCCTATCCTCCCACACATTTTTTTAGGGTTAGGGGTTAGGTGGATAAAATCTGATACAAATTTATGAAAAAGGAAATGTAGGAACATAGGGCCTAATTTTTGAAAAAAGAAATCTTAGAAATGTGGGACCATAGGCACGCTCCCAGCCAAATAACTCCTCTCTCTCCCTCTCTCTCTCTAGGATCTGAAGTACCCTCCGGTTGGGATGGAGAACGTAGCGGACAGCTCCTCCTCCTGGCCCTGGTTTCACCTGATGAACGAAGCGATGGAGGGTCGCCTGGCAACCAGCGCCCCTCTCCTCACCCCCGTAACCCATGACGACGAGCAGTACCCCGACCCAGCCCCCAGACACCGGGCCCGGGCCACCGCTGCCGCCGTACCTCCACCTCCCACCTCCCACACCTCCTCTGACTACGCACAGGAGGTGTTCGCCGACAGCCGCAACGACAGTGGTGGAGGTAGAGCTCGGCCATATGTGGATATTATATTTTATATATATATATATATATATATATACATATATATATATATATATATATATATATATATACACATATACATATATATATACACATATATATATGTATATGTGTATATATATATATATATATATATATATATATATATATATATATATATATACACATATACATATATATATACACATATATATATATATATATATATATATATATATATATATATATATATATATATATATATATCACACACATACATACAGTACAGGCCAAAAGTTTGGACACACCTTCTCATTCAATGCGTTTCCTTTTTATTTTCATGACTATTTACATTGTAGATTCTCACTGAAGGCATCAAAACTATGAATGAACACATATGGAATTATGTACTTAACAAAAAAAGTGTGAAATAACTGAAAACATGTCTTATATTTTAGATTCTTCAAAGTAGCCACCCTTTGCTTTTTTTGATAACTCTGCAAACCCTTGGTGTTCTCTCAATGAGCTTCATGAGGTAGTCACCTGAAATGGTTTTACCTTCACAGGTGTGCTTTGTCAGGGTTCATTAGTGGAATTATTTCCCTTATTAATAAAAAAAGCAAAGGGTGGCTACTTTGAAGAATCTAAAATATAAGACATGTTTTCAGTTATTTCACACTTTTTTTTGTTAAGTACATAATTCCATATGTGTTCATTCATAGTTTTGATGCCTTCAGTGAGAATCTACAATGTAAATAGTCATGAAAATAAAAAGGAAACGCATTGAATGAGAAGGTGTGTCCAAACTTTTGGCCTGTACTGTATGTGTGTGTGTATATATATATATATATATATATATATATTAGATTTTGGATATCGTGATATCATAATATGGCTTAAATTTCAGTCCCTCCAAAAAACGTGATTATGCGATCGCATAATTCAACGCATAATCAGCCAAAGTCTGCGTATTTATGCGCATAAATTGCCGATTTTCGTGCAAAATATTCGGGGCTTTGCATGATGTCATAATCCCCTCATTTTCGTTGCAAATAAAGTCCCATAATATATCTTAGCAGAAAGTTGAAAAATGTTGTGTTTACTTCACATAAGAGCAGCAGTTTTCCTCTGTTGCCATGGGAACGTTATGAAGTGATGTAATTATGCGACGTGAACATCATCGTAAAGCAGATGTTGGAGGTTGAATCTGACATGTTGTACTCTGAGTCTCTTAAGTTGGGATCCAATAAGAAAGCTATCTTAATATCTGATGTCTACTCAAATGTCTTTAAGGGCTCCTGCTGTCTATATTATTATTATTATTATTATTATTATATATATATATTATAAATGATTTTTTGAAAGTCTGTCTCTTTTCTATCTTTTATTTCCCTCTGTTTAGACTATTACTTTTATTTTTTACTTTCAAATTATATTATTTGTATATATTTTTTGTATCGTATTTGTTTTCGTATTGCAATGACTGAATATCTGTAAACTATTTTTTTAAATAGTTTTAAAAAAGAATTCAATTTTATGCAATTTCATCGCATAAAATTGCATAAATATCCCGCATATTCCATCGCATTTTTTAAGAAAACATGCCGCATAATCAAGGAATTTTGCCCCGCAACAATCCCAAAAAAAACTCACGCATTTTTCTGGAAGGACAGAAGTGTCTTCTCCTGGTTTTAAAGGCTGCATTACAGTAAAGTGATGTCACTTTCTGACCTCACCAGACTGTTGTAACTGTTCTATTATTCACCTTTACCCACTCAGTCATTATATCCACATTACTGATGATTATTTATCTGAAATCTCTAGGGCTGGACCCGAATATTCGAATATTTGTTCGGTGGGTTGGTATTCGATTTTAAAATTTGACATTCGAATATTCGTTTTTTTTTTATTTTGGTTTATTTATTTTCTGCATTTATCTCTCGTTCACACTCCAGTCCAGTTGGTGGCGGTAATGCACATTTAAGTTGGTTTGCCAACCGCCAATAAACTACAAAGAAGAAGAAGAGACTGTCGGTACACGATGACGCCCACTTCGAGCGTTTAGCGAGCTGGGCAGAGAAGCTAACGACGATAACAAGTGCGGAAATGGAAAACTGTTTCGCGTTTTTCCGTTGTGATTCGGCCAGAAACTTCAACATTGTGAGACGAAGAGATCGTTTTGGAATATAAAGCTCTGATATTACATTTCCTCGGACTCTTGGGGATTTATGAAAATCAAGTTTTGGTCAAAATACCACTTTGTTGCTGAAAGGACAACGACAACAGGTATGCATGCACTCTCGGCTGCGCAGATTACGGCTAAATTGTTTTATTTTCTTTTACTTTGTAACAGTTGTGTACAAGGCTTTATATTTTAAAGATTTAATGCTTTAAAGTTATAAAAACGCTCATGAGTGGAAGTTTTATCGAGGTTACAGCGACGTCACAAAGTGTCACGTTGACGAGACGGTGATCCTCGAGAGGTTAAAAGTTTATTAATTCTGAACGCGTCTGGCCTGTCTATCTATATTGCACCAAATACAACACTGCTGCACTCCCTTGTGAAGTCGTTTGGATGAAAGGTTCTCAAAATAATCAAAATGCAAACAAACAGACAGACACATAGAGATTCCTGCCTTTATTAGAGATAAATATTCAATGCTCATTACTACCGAAGCTTCGAAGCTCAAAAAATGGTATTCGGACCAGCCCTAGAAATCTCACTGTGTAAATATTTTATGAAAGCACCAATAGTCAACACATTTGCAAGGGCGTAAATCTGATCTAACAGTAGGGGGGGACAATAAACATAAAATTTCTGAAGAGCAATTTTTGAATGGGACACAAATAATACAGCCACAATTATACTGGTAGAAGACATGCCAGAGGAAAGCCTTAAAACTATCATTAGTGTAGCATGGAGACTGTACCATTATCCTTCTTTTCATTAGTGTAGCATGGAGACTGTACCATTATCCTTCTTTTCATTAGTGTAGCATGGAGACTGTACCATTATCCTTCTTTTCATTAGTGTAGCATGGAGACTGTACCATTATCCTTCTTTTCATTAGTGTAGCATGGAGACTGTACCATTATCCTTCTTTATCATTAGTGTAGCATGGAGACTGTACCATTATCCTTCTTTATCATTAGTGTAGCATGGAGACTGTACCATTATCCTTCTTTTCATTAGTGTAGCATGGAGACTGTACCATTATCCTTCTTTTCATTAGTGTAGCATGGAGACTGTACCATTATCCTTCTTTTCATTAGTGTAGCATGGAGACTGTACCATTATCCTTCTTTTTCATTAGTGTAGCATGGAGACTGTACCATTATCCTTCTTTTCATTAGTGTAGCATGGAGACCGTACCATTATCCTTCTTTTTCATTAGTGCAGCATGGAGACTGTACCATTATCCTTCTTATCATTAGTGTAGCATGGAGACTGTACCATTATCCTTCTTTTCATTAGTGTAGCATGGAGACTGTACCATTATCCTTCTTATCATTAGTGTAGCATGGAGACTGTACCATTATCCTTCTTTTCATTAGTGTAGCATGGAGACTGTACCATTATCCTTCTTTTCATTAGTGTAGCATGGAGACTGTACCATTATCCTTCTTTTCATTAGTGTAGCATGGAGACTGTACCATTATCCTTCTTTTCATTAGTGTAGCATGGAGACTGTACCATTATCCTTCTTTTCATTAGTGTAGCATGGAGACTGTACCATTATCCTTCTTTTCATTAGTGTAGCATGGAGACTGTACCATTATCCTTTTTTTCATTAGTGTAGCATGGAGACTGTACCATTATCCTTTTTTTCATTAGTGTAGCATGGAGACTGTACCATTATCCTTCTTTTCATTAGTGCAGCATGGAGACTGTACCATTATCCTTCTTTTCATTAGTGTAGCATGGAGACTGTACCATTATCCTTCTTTTCATTAGTGTAGCATGGAGACTGTACCATTATCCTTCTTTTCATTAGTGTAGCATGGAGACTGTACCATTATCCTTCTTATCATTAGTGTAGCATGGAGACTGTACCATTATCCTTCTTTTCATTAGTGTAGCATGGAGACTGTACCATTATCCTTCTTTTCATTAGTGTAGCATGGAGACTGTACCATTATCCTTCTTTATCATTAGTGTAGCATGGAGACTGTACCATTATCCTTCTTTTCATTAGTGTAGCATGGAGACTGTACCATTATCCTTCTTTTCATTAGTGTAGCATGGAGACTGTACCATTATCCTTCTTTTCATTAGTGTAGCATGGAGACTGTACCATTATCCTTCTTTTCATTAGTGTAGCATGGAGACTGTACCATTATCCTTCTTTTCAGTGTTTCTCGTGATTCAATAAAAAAGATCTTGCGTCCTCCACATAAATATTAGGTTATGTCTGGGACAGGATATATACTTAACTGATCAGCCACTTAATTTCATATTGAGCAAAAAACAACTGTAGATCTCCAAAATTAACCCTAATATAAGTTCACACACATAACGTAAGGCTTGTCGCCGTGGTAACGTTAGTTGTAGTGGGTGCATTTCTATCCAACAAGCTAGGTAACGTTACACTATATTACACTAACATAGCGAACTAATTCATTAATTACTCAGCATCATTTCTATATGAGAAAAGAAAAACTTAATCTGATGTTTAATGTGAATAAGACAGCGTTGAACCGTCTACTTATTACATTCCTGTCACTACCGATGGGACTGTCACCGTGAGTGTAGCGCAGATCCTAAAGCACGCAGTGGACCAAACCACTCTGAGGCACGGGAGGGGGGACTCAAAATGTTTCTAAACTTAAAAAGCACTTTTTGGGGGTTGTATTGTTTTATTGCTTACACAGATAGTTAAGTGTACATCATTATGTTATTTACAATACTCAGCATTGTTTTAATGATATTTCTAGGGGGGGGACAACCCTTAGATGGGGGGGGTCGTGACCCCCCCCCGACCCCCCTGGGATTTACGCCCTTGTGCATTTGGTCAAAAATATGGTGATATCTGATTTTCTCCGTATCGCCTCAGCCCTAGGTGGAGGGGAGTCGAACCAGCGGTTGTCGGAGGCCTGCGACAGCGCGCTGGAGCGCGAGTGGGAGATGGTGGAGAGGGAGCGCGCGGCGCTGGAGCGAGAGAGGGCGGCCGTGCAGGCCGAGAGGCTGTGGCTGGAGAGGGAGCGCGCGGCCGTGGAGCGCGACCGAGCCATGGTGGAGCAAGAGAGAGCCGCGCTGGACCAGAGGGCGCTGATGATGAACTCTGTGGGACACCCCGGGCACCTCAACGCACTCATGTAGGACGCTGTAGAGACGCAGGTCTGGACCTCCCAGTCTGGAGGAGGGGAAAACCTCCCCCGACAGACCACAGAGACGGAGACATGTTGGTCCTCCACACAGAGTCCTGGAGACATAGAGCGCTGTGACGCCATCAGGAGGGCTGCACAGTTACACTTTATAATCAGGATAGTAGGGCTGGGACAGTTACCGCATTACCACTAGAGGTGTGAGTCTTCACTGATCTCCCGATTCAATTCAATTACGATTATCACGTCAGCGCTGTGACACGATCAGGAGGGCTGCACAGTTACACTTTATAAACAGGATACTAGGGCTGCCACCTGTTAGTCGATTAGTCGACTAATCGGTGGTTTTGGTCCCAGTTGACTTAGGTTTCTTTAGTCCATTAGTCATTTTTTATGCTTATTCATGCTTAATTACTCATTTCCAAGAAATTTCTGAGCACATTTATGGTAAACACAAGATTTAAAGTGGTGCTTCTGCAGGATTAATTGTGGAGAAACTCAGTTTTACAGATGGTTAATTAACTACATTTATATTGTGCTTTTCTAGTCTTAACCACCTCTCAAAGAGCACAGCTTTGTCGATTAAATCAACTAATCGGTTAGTCGACTAAATCCTATAAGTGTCCTGGGACGGTTACCGCGTTACCACTAGAGGTGTGAATATTCACTGATCTCCCGATTCGATTCCGATTATCATGTCAGCTATTCAATATCACGATGCGTCAAATACATTTTTACTATTAAAGCCATGTAGGATATTAAATTCATAACTTTTCAATCTTCAAACCAAACATTCTGCAGTGCTCTAATACTAAAAAACTTGGATACATAAAACTATACAGCACTGAGCACATGGCACTTCCTGAATGTGCAAAACACATACCAGGATATGTAAACAGAGATGTTGTTAGTCCTACATTACATTATAAAAAGAAATAATCCATTATGAGCCGGCCCGATTATAGATCCACATCCCGATTCCATGCATCGATTATTTGATTAATTTCAACACCTAGTGGCGGAGGTCTGGACCTCCCAGTCTGGAGGAGGGGAAAACCTCCCGACAGACCACAGAGACGGAGACATGTTGGTCCTCCACACAGAGTCCTGGAGACATAGAGCGCTGTGACGCCATCAGGAGGGCTGCACAGTTACACTTTATAATCAGGATAGTAGGGCTGGGACAGTTACCGCATTACCACTAGAGGTGTGAGTCTTCACTGATCTCCCGATTCAATTCAATTACGATTATCACGTCAGCGCTGTGACACGATCAGGAGGGCTGCACAGTTACACTTTATAAACAGGATACTAGGGCTGCCACCTGTTAGTCGATTAGTCGACTAATCGGTGGTTTTGGTCCCAGTTGACTTAGGTTTCTTTAGTCCATTAGTCATTTTTTATGCTTATTCATGCTTAATTACTCATTTCCAAGAAATTTCTGAGCACATTTATGGTAAACACAAGATTTAAAGTGGTGCTTTTGCAGGATTAATTGTGGAGAAACTCAGTTTTACAGATGGTTAATTAACTACATTTATATTGTGCTTTTCTAGTCTTAACCACCTCTCAAAGAGCACAGCTTTGTCAATTAAATCAACTAATCGGTTAGTCGACTAAATCCTATAAGTGTCCTGGGACGGTTACCGCGTTACCACTAGAGGTGTGAATATTCACTGATCTCCCGATTCGATTCCGATTATCATGTCAGCTATTCAATATCACGATGCGTCAAATACATTTTTACTATTAAAGCCATGTAGGATATTTAATTCATAACTTTTCAATCTTCAAAACCAAACATTCTGCAGTGCTCTAATACTAAAAAACTTGGATACATAAAACTATACAGCACTGAGCACATGGCACTTCCTGAATGTGCAAAACACATACCAGGATATGTAAACAGAGATGTTGTTAGTCCTACATTACATTATAAAAAGAAATAATCCATTATGAGCCGGCCGATTATAGATCCACATCCCCGATTCCATGCATCGATTATTTGATTAATTTCAACACCTAGTGGCGGAGGTCTGGACTTCCCAGTCTGGAGGAGGAAAACCTCCCCGACAGACCACAGAGACGGAGACATGTTGGTCCTCCACACAGAGTCCTGGAGACATAGAGCGCTGTGACGCCATCAGGAGGGCTGCACAGTTACAGACTGATCACTAGGGCTGGGCTCGATTTAAAGAAATTCTTAGTCGACTAACTCTCATTCAACTGTACCGACTAATCGATGAGTTGATTTAATCGACAGATCTGTAAATCAGAGTTTCTCCACAAAGAGTCGTGCTAAAAGGATGCATATATTGAATAAGATAACGCCTCCTTTGCATATTTAAACACAACATTTCAGAAAACGTTTTAATACAACAAATAATTGCCTTTTAATGAAAGTAATTAAAGTAGGTTTCACGGTGATATCTATTAAGGTAAAATGTCAACCCTTAATTCTTGTGTTTACCAGAGATGTGCTCGTACGTTTCTTGGAAATAAGTCATTCAGCATGAAAAACAGCATCAAACATGACTAATGGACTAAAGAGATCTAAGTTGACTAAGACCAAAACCACCGATTAGTCCACTAATCCACTAAGAGGGAGCAGCCCTAGTGATGTCATGAAGTGGCGTATGTACGACACGCCAATAAGTATGCCATTTTGGCGTGTTATGAAGACACATACTCACTTTTTAGCGTGTTTATCAACGCAATTCGCCCACCATTGACCTACGTAGAGCGCTGTGACACGATCAGGAGGGCTGCACAGTTACACTTTATAATCTGGATAGGGCTGGGACAGTTATGCTAGAGGTGTGAGTCTTCACTGATCTCCCGATTCAATTCAATTATCACGTCAGCGATTTGATATCTCGATGCATTTCCATGCGTCAAATACATTTTTACTATTAAAGCATTGTAGGATATTTAATTCATAACTTTTCAAGCTTCAAAAACCGAACATTCTGCAGTGCTCTAATACTAAATAACTTGGATACATAAACCTATACAGCACTGAGCACATGGATTCTCACATGGGAGAGAATACCATGGCAGTATTATGAATATTTGGAGCTCAGATGCAATTTTGTAATTTTCTCAATGTCTGATCCTCTGAATAAAAAACAGAAAATTGGAAAAACAGTTTAAAGATCCAATTTTTTTAATTTGTCAAGGTGGGAAAAAAAATTAAAGATTGGATATTGGAACCCATTTTTCTGTTTTTCCAAATGTCCGTTTGTGCTTCGAAAATTGAACTGATGAGAGTTACACTGACCGGCTGGGTATTTCATCAACAGATTCGATTACATTTCAGATTAGATAACTGGTTCAGGCCTGTCCAGAGGAGAAAGCTCGAACCCTGGGGATAAACCTCTATGTATATGTGCGCCTGCTCTACCCACTGACCAACCCGGCCACCGAAAAAGCATTTATTAAAAGATTGATTTCATGATTTTATTAGAGATCTATGAGATCACTCAAACAAAGATTGATTTTAATTGGAGAATCCATTATTTTAACCCAGCCCTATTATTGGGTACCGTTGTGTTTTTGTTAAACTACCAAAAGTGGATTTGGACACGCCCTAAACACACCTGCGCCAGGTGATTCACGCTGTGCCCTTAGACACTTAAAATAGGACCCTGGATGTTTATCGGTCACATCTTAACAACAGCAGTGTCTGAGCTGCCGTTTGTCTGCAGATTTCTGCCGGTGTAACATTTAAAGAACGTGATAAAGGCCTGGTGATGGTAGCTGTACCTGTGCAGCCCTACCTGGTGATGGTAGCTGTACCTGGTGATGGTAGCTGTACCTGGTGATGGTAGCTGTACCTGGTGATGGTAGCTGTACCTGTGCAGCCCTACCTGGTGATGGTAGCTGTACCTGGTGATGGTAGCTGTACCTGGTGATGGTAGCTGTACCTGTGCAGCCCTACCTGGTGATGGTAGCTCTACCTGGTGATGGTAGCTCTACCTGGTGATGGTAGCTGTACCTGTGCAGCCCTACCTGGTGATGGAAGCTGTACCTGTCCAGCTCTACCTGGTGATGGTAGCCGTACCTGTGCAGCTCTACCTGGTGATGGTAGCTCTACCTGGTGATGGTAGCTGTACCTGTGCAGCTCTACCTGGTGATGGTAGCTCTACCTGGTGATGGTAGCTCTACCTGGTGATGGTAGCTGTACCTGTGCAGCTCTACCTGGTGATGGTAGCTCTACCTGGTGATGGTAGCTGTACCTGTGCAGCTCTACCTGGTGATGGTAGCTGTACCTGTGCAGCTCTACCTGGTGATGGTAGCTGTACCTGTGCAGCTCTACCTGGTGATGATAGCTGTACCTGTGCAGCTCTACCTGGTGATGGTAGCTGTACCTGTGCAGCTCTACCTGGTGATGGTAGCTGTACCTGTGCAGCTCTACCTGGTGATGGTAGCTGTACCTGTGCAGCTCTACCTGGTGATGGTAGCTGTACCTGTGCAGCCCTACCTGGTGATGATAGCTGTACCTGTGCAGCTCTACCTGGTGATGATAGCTGTACCTGGTGATGGTAGCTGTACCTGTGCAGCTCTACCTGGTGAGAGTCAGTGTTTACGGAGACGTTTCCCTGACGACCACGTTGGACCGATGACGTGGAAACTGTCTCTACGGAGACCCTAAAAAACTAAAGAGGCGAAACCAGATGGATGTTGAAACTCTTCAGCCGTTGGTTGGAGTGGACATATCGGGGCGCTCCACGCCAACAGAGTTTTGTATTTATTTACGGAAAGAAGAAGTAGTTTTATTTTGTATTTAAACGGTGATGACGGCAGTTTGGTCCTCTCATGTTGACGCCGTCACGGTCTGATGGACGACTCAGAGTTTCTACAGGACCCTTCAGACACAGACTGAACTCATGGTCCTCCTCTTCCTCCTCGTCCTCCTCCTCCTCTTCCTCGCTCAGTTTGTACAACATGAAAGGAGATTAAAAAGTTGCATCATCACTTTATATTTGTCTTAATTAATTTGATTACCGGTAGTGTGTGTGCGTGTGTGTGTGTGTGTGTGCGTGTGTGTGTGTGTGTGTGTGTGTGTGTGTAAAGGAGAGACCTGTGGGTACATAGAACCCAGTATTTATTCAGATATCTTGGGGTGAGGTGACACAAAGTGGAGCGTTAGTTCCTCCCCTATCATACCAGGGTTGGTACTACTGGGTTCCTTATGTTTATTTATATAGTTATATATATTAGGGCTGTCCTCGACTAAAGAACTTCTTAGTCGACTAACACTTATAGGATTTTGTCGACTAATGGATTAGTTGATTTAATTGACAGAGCTGTGCTCTTTGAGAGGTGGTTAAGACTAGAAAAGCACAATATAAATGTAGTTAATTAACCATCTGTAAAACTGAGTTTCTCCGCAATTAATCCTGCAAAAGCACCACTTTAAATCTCGTGTTTACCATAAATGTGATCAGAAGTTTCCTGAAATAAGTAATTAAGCATTAATAAGCATAAAAAAATGACTAATCGACTAAAGAAATCTTAGTCGACTAAAACGACAGATTAGTCGACTAATAGACTAAGAGGTGGCAGCCCTAATAAATACATAGTACAGTTGTATTTGTAACAGAACTTCTGAGAGACTGAGTGGACATGACACAAAGTTGAAGTTATTCTAAAACCCTCAAATATTCGAAAGGGTTTGGAGGAAACATTTGGGGGCTGAAGCTCCGCCCCCCAGAAGCTCCGCCCCCTGGCTGTATTTTGAATGGATGTTTGTCTCCTTTTGAATAGCTTTGAATAGCTTTGAATAGCTTTGTGTCTGATTACTGCTAGGTAAATAACTGCCTTTTCTTTGCCTTATCTCAAGAGGAGCGCCTTGGACTCTGACCCTGTGTTTGCAGCTGATTGGCTGTATGAACTGTAACCAGGGTAACCAATATCAAGTGTGTGTGTGTGTGTGTGTGTGGGGGGGGGGCTGAACAGGATCAACCCATTTGTTTCCACAGCTTCCTGGTAACGGAACACCTCACGGGACAGGAGAGAGTCTGAGAGGCTGCACATCAAGACATGCTCACAGTCACAGTAGGTCAGTGCCACAGGTCATGTGTCTATCTATAGCTTCTTAATGTAATCCTCTTCCCTCTCTGTCCCGGGTCAGTCTCTGATCTCTCCCTCTCTGTCCCGGGTCAGTCTCTGATCTCTCCCTCTCTGTCCCGGGTCAGTCTCTGATCTCTCCCTCTCTGTCCCGGGTCAGTCTCTGATCTCTCCCTCTCTGTCCCGGGTCAGTCTCTGATCTCTCCCTCTCTGTCCCGGGTCAGTCTCTCCTCTCTCCTCTCTGCTCAGGTACGATACAGTACGTGGACTACCGATCACCGAGCTTCTCTTTTTGGATCTTATCACGATGATTTAATCGTCTCCCGTTTTATTTTTGAACAGGAAAAACAAGAATGGCAAGACGACAAAACTTCAGTGCAAGTAAGTTTTCTGTGTGTGTGTGTGTGTGTGTGTGTGTGTGTGTGTGTGTAGTCTGTGTGTCTGTCTGTGTGTGTCTGTGTGTGTGTATCAGTGTCTGTGTGTGTCTGTCTGTCTGTCTGTCTGTGTGTTTGTTTCTGTGTGTGTGTGTGTGTGTGTCTGTCTGTGTGTGTCTGTCTGTCTGTGTGTGTGCGTGTGTGTGCGTGTCCCCCCCCCCTGTGTGTTGTCACCTCCTCCTAGGTTGTTAACCTACCAGGATGCTGAAGGTAGTTCCTCCTCCGAGTGCTTTCACTGGAAACGTGATCACATTACAGCTCATATTTCATCATGTCTTTGTGTCAAACTATTTAACTAAAAGCTCTATCTCTGTAGGGATCCATCCCATAATGTAGTCACACACTTAGAATAATAATCTGAGTCTGTCAGCGGACTCTTAACTGCTGCTGAACATTAGTCCTGTAAGGTTACATTACAGCCCCGTTCAAAATAATTAAAATAAATTGTATTTATTGGCCCTTTTGATGCAGAAACCTGTAGGATTGTGTAGTAGTAAGCAGTGATTTAAAGCCCTGAAATCTGGATTGTATTTAAAAAAGAAATGTCTTTTCTTTGGTTTAGTTTGCATCACTAACCTCTAAGCTTCTTTTATTATCTCACTCCTTCCCTCAGCCCTTATTATTTAAACGGGTGTGTGTGTGTAGTGTTACAGGACAGGGCTGAAGGCAAGAATCAGACACTCAGAGGTGACAGCTGACGCACAAGACCGCAAATAAAGGATCAGGATTACATTACAGGATTATTAAGATTCAAGATTTACTTTGTAGTCATTGTCATGTGTACTGCCGTATATACGAACAATGAAATATTGTTCCCCTGGCTAGTGTCAGTATACAACAAGGAAATAAATAGGATAAGAAAAACCCTCATAAAATACAGCATAGAGACCTATAGGAGGAGCTTGGGCTCAGAGTATTAAAGTGCAGAGGAGAGTAGCAGCTTGTGCAGAATAGCAGTAAGTAAAGAGCTTCAGGCAGACAGACTTTAATAAATAGGATTTACTTATTTGATAAGAAAGATTATTTGGGACTCAGACACTGAGTAAAGACTCAGATACAGTCAAGAGGAACTACTGTTTGTTTTTTCTTTCAACATGGACCCATGTTTCTGGGTCTCACAGACAGACATACGCACAGACACACACACACAGACACAGAGACAGGTAAATGTAGCAGAAGATATGTAAATGTAGCAGAAGATATGTAAATGTAGCAGAAGATATGATATGTAAATGTAGCCTCTGTTTCTCCTGCAGAGCTTTTATTAAAGTACATGTTGGTGTTGGTGCCAGCAGCTGTTCTCCTCACAGTCCTCCTGCAGAAATACACCATCCCATTCAAAGGTAGACACACACACACACACACACACACACACACACACACACACACACACACACACACACACACATATATATATATACATACATACATACATATATATATATATATATATATATATATATATATATATATATATATATATATATATATATATATATACACACACACACACAGACTCTCTCACAGACACACACACACACACATATATATATATATATATATATATACATACATATATATATATATATATATATATGTATGTATATATATATATATATATACATACATATATATATATATATATATGTATGTATATATATATATATATATATATATATATATATATACACACACACACACACACACACAGACTCTCACACACACACACAGACACACACATCCACAGACTCTCATACACACACACACACACACACACACACACACACACACACACACACACATATATATATATACATGAAGCTCATTGAGAGAACACCAAGGGTTTGCAGAGTTATCAAAAAAAGCAAAGGGTGGCTACTTTGAAGAATCTAAAATATAAGACATGTTTTCAGTTATTTCACACTTTTTTTTGTTAAGTACATAATTCCATATGTGTTCATTCATAGTTTTGATGCCTTCAGTGAGAATCTACAATGTAAATAGTCATGAAAATAAAAAGGAAACACATTGAATGAGAAGGTGTGTCCAAACTTTTGGCCTGGACTGTAAATTAGCTAATTATCTAGATAAAGTTCGGGAGAAGAGGAGAAAAGCTCTTTATCGAGATGAATTGTAGTTGAGAATCTGTTGTTTGTGTGTGGTATGTGTGTACGTGTATATACATACATGTATATGTATATATTTGTATTCATGTATTTCTCTGTTGTGAAAAGGTCCTCGAAACTGTGCGAAATTCCTGCAAACTCGTCGTTTTTTTCCTCCTGTGTAACTGCTGCTGCGTTTGTTTAGCTGTGGCGCCTGCATTTGCCGCAGCTTTTTAAAATGGCTCTGAGAGCGTTGGTATATGTAAGGAGATAACATAGACACAGGCTAATTACTGATCACTAACATGCTAGTTAACATTAGTAATTAAACCTAAACAGCTAATGGAAGTCCAAACTGCCTGTGAGCTTCTCCTGTACTATACGGTAATTCCTCTACTGTGTGACAGTAAGTCTCATGGTTATGACCCAATCGTTAGCCTATTTTTATAAAAGCGTCTGCTACGGAGAGATAACGTGAGCTACAAGGTAATGGAGCCTTTTATACATTGTCGTGTTTCTTTAGAAATAAACAACGGACAAATAGAGTCTTTAAACGCTTCAGATGTAAAGTTATTCACTGTCAAAGTGACGTCAGAATGAATGGGAGACAATGGGATGCTAACGGGAGGTGATGGCTTGTTAGCATCAGAATGAATGGGAGTCAATGGGATGCTAACGGAAGGTGATGGCTTGGTAGCATCAGAATGAATGGGAGTCAATGGGATGCTAACGGGAGCTGATGGCTTGGTAGCATCAGAATGAATGGGAGTCAATGGGATGCTAACGGGAGGTGATGGCTTGGTAGCGGGAGTCAATGGAATGCTAACGGGAGGTGATGGCTTGTTAGCATCAGAATGAATGGGAGTCAATGGGATGCTAACGGGAGGTGATGGCTTGTTAGCATCAGAATGAATGGGAGTCAATGGGATGCTAACGGGAGGTGATGGCTTGTTAGCATCAAAATGAATGGGAGTCAATGGAATGCTAACAGGAGGTGATGGCTTTGTAGCATCAAAATGAATGGGAGTCAATGGGATGCTAACAGGAGGTGATGGCTTTGTAGCATCAAAATGAATGGGAGTCAATGGGATGCTAACAGGAGGGGATGGCTTTGTAGCATCAAAATGGCGCCATTGGAGGTTTGAGTTCTGAAGCGAAGCTTACCCCCCTTGACATCAACCTACCCTCAAAGATTCCCTCTGATTGGATTTCTTCCCAACTTGTCCCACAAAAAGAGTCTAATTTTTATTCGTTGACTAAAAGGTCCGTTATATTTCGTGACAGTCTTCGTCATCCCGTCTGACTTTTTATTTAGTTTTCGTCCGTGAACGAGGTTCGTTGACAAATTATTTTCGTCTTAGTCGTCGTCAACGAAATTAACACTGGACCACACTCTATAATTTACACAGAGACACAAGTGAACACGGTGCATCAGACTCACACACACACACACACACACACACAGACAGACTCACTTACACACACACACACACAGACACAGACAGACTCACTTACACACACACACACACAGACACAGACAGACTCACTTACACACACACACACACACACAGACTCACTTACACACACACACACACACACACAGACAGACAGACTCACGTACACACACACACACACATTGTGTGACTGTGTGTTTGTGTGATTGTTTGTTTGTGTGATTGTTTGTTTGTGTGATTGTGTGACTGTGTGATTGTATGACTGTGTGATTGTGTGATTGTATGACTGTGTGATTGTGTGACTGTGTGATTGTATGACTGTGTGATTGTGTGATTGTTTGTTTGTGTGATTGTGTGACTGTGTTTGTGTGATTGTGTGATTGTGTGACTGTGTTTGTGTGATTGTGTGACTGTGTGTTTGTGTGATTGTGAGACTGTGTTTTTGTGTGATTGTTTGTTTGTGTGATTGTGTGATTGTGAGACTGTGTGATTGTGTGACTGTGTGATTGTGTGATTGTGTGACTGTGTGATTGTGTGATTGTGTGACTGTGTGATTGTGTGACTGTGTGATTGTGTGACTGTGTGACTGTGTGATTGTGTGACTGTGTGATTGTGTGACTGTGTGATTGTGTGATTGTGTGACTGTGTGATTGTGAGACTGTGTGATTGTGTGACTGTGTGATTGTGTGACTGTGTGATTGTGTGATTGTGTGACTGTGTGATTGTGTGATTGTGAGACTGTGTGATTGTGAGACTGTGTGATTGTGTGTTTGTGTGATTGTGTGATTGTGTGATTGTGAGACTGTGTGATTGTGAGACTGTGTGATTGTGTGATTGTGAGACTGTGTGTTTGTGTGATTGTGTGACTGTGTGTTTGTGTGATTGTTTGTTTGTGTGATTGTGTGACTGTGTGATTGTGTGACTGTGTGATTGTGTGATTGTGTGACTGTGTGATTGTGTGATTGTGAGACTGTGTGATTGTGAGACTGTGTGATTGTGTGATTGTGAGACTGTGTGATTGTGTGATTGTGAGACTGTGTGATTGTGTGATTGTGTGATTGTGTGACTGTGTGATTGTGAGACTGTGTGATTGTGTGATTGTGTGATTGTGAGACTGTGTGATTGTGTGACTGTGTGATTGTGAGACTGTGTGATTGTGAGACTGTGTGATTGTGAGACTGTGTGTTTGTGTGATTGTTTGTTTGTGTGATTGTGTGACTGTGTGTTTGTGTGACTGTGTGATTGTGTGACTGTGTGATTGTGTGACTGTGTGATTGTGTGATTGTGAGACTGTGTGTTTGTGTGATTGTGTGATTGTGTGATTGTATGACTGTGTGTTTGTGTGATTGTGTGTTTGTGTGATTGTGTGTTTGTGTGACTGTGTGATTGTGAGACTGTGTGTGCGTGAGATTGTGTGATTGTGAGATTGTGTGATTGTGAGACTGTGTGATTGTGTGTTTGTGTGACTGTGTGACTGTGTGATTGTGTGTTTGTGTGATTGTGTGTTTGTGTGATTATATGATTGTGTGATTGTGAGATTGTGTGATTGTGAGACTGTGTGATTGTGTGTTTGTGTGACTGTGTGACTGTGTGATTGTATGACTGTGTGATTGTGTGATTGTATGACTGTGTGATTGTGTGACTGTGTGATTGTATGACTGTGTGATTGTGTGATTGTTTGTTTGTGTGATTGTGTGACTGTGTTTGTGTGATTGTGTGATTGTGTGACTGTGTTTGTGTGATTGTGTGACTGTGTGTTTGTGTGATTGTGTGACTGTGTGTTTGTGTGATTGTGAGACTGTGTTTTTGTGTGATTGTTTGTTTGTGTGATTGTGTGACTGTGTGATTGTGAGACTGTGTGTTTGTGTGATTGTGTGACTGTGTGTTTGTGTGATTGTTTGTTTGTGTGATTGTGTGATTGTGAGACTGTGTGATTGTGTGTGATTGTGTGATTGTGTGACTGTGTGATTGTGTGATTGTGTGACTGTGTGATTGTGTGACTGTGTGATTGTGTGATTGTGTGACTGTGTGATTGTGTGACTGTGTGATTGTGTGACTGTGTGATTGTGTGACTGTGTGATTGTGTGATTGTGTGACTGTGTGATTGTGAGACTGTGTGATTGTGTGACTGTGTGATTGTGTGATTGTGTGACTGTGTGATTGTGTGATTGTGAGACTGTGTGATTGTGAGACTGTGTGATTGTGTGTTTGTGTGATTGTGTGATTGTGTGATTGTGAGACTGTGTGATTGTGAGACTGTGTGATTGTGTGATTGTGAGACTGTGTGATTGTGAGACTGTGTGATTGTGTGATTGTGAGACTGTGTGTTTGTGTGATTGTTTGTTTGTGTGATTGTGTGACTGTGTGTTTGTGTGACTGTGTGATTGTGTGATTGTGTGATTGTGTGACTGTGTGATTGTGTGACTGTGTGATTGTGTGATTGTGAGACTGTGTGTTTGTGTGATTGTGTGATTGTGTGATTGTATGACTGTGTGTTTGTGTGATTGTGTGTTTGTGTGATTGTGTGATTGTGTGATTGTGTGACTGTGTGATTGTGAGACTGTGTGTGCGTGAGATTGTGTGATTGTGAGACTGTGTGATTGTGTGTTTGTGTGACTGTGTGACTGTGTGACTGTGTGATTGTGTGTTTGTGTGATTATATGATTGTGTGATTGTGAGATTGTGTGATTGTGAGACTGTGTGATTGTGTGTTTGTGTGACTGTGTGACTGTGTGATTGTGTGATTGTGTGATTGTGAGACTGTGTGATTGTGAGACTGTGTGATTGTGAGACTGTGTGTTTGTGTGATTGTGTGATTGTGTGATTGTATGACTGTGTGTTTGTGTGATTGTGTGTTTGTGTGATTGTGTGATTGTGTGTTTGTGTGATTGTGTGACTGTGTGATTGTGAGACTGTGTGTGCGTGAGATTGTGTGATTGTGTGATTGTGAGACTGTGTGATTGTGTGTTTGTGTGACTGTGTGACTGTGTGATTGTGTGTTTGTGTGATTGTGTGTTTGTGTGATTGTGTGTTTGTGTGATTGTATGATTGTGTGACTGTGTGATTGTGAGACTGTGTGTGCGTGAGATTGTGTGATTGTGAGACTGTGTGATTGTGTGTTTGTGTGTTTGTGTGACTGTGTGACTGTGTGATTGTGTGTTTGTGTGATTGTGTGTTTGTGTGATTGTATGATTGTGTGATTGTGTGATTGTGTGTTTGTGTGTTTGTGTGATTGTATGATTGTGTGATTGTGTGATTGTGTGTTTGTGTGATTATATGATTGTGTGTTTGTGTGATTGTGTGTTTGTGTGACTGTGTGATTGTGTGATTGTGTGTTTGTGTGATTGTATGACTGTGTGATTGTGTGTTTGTGTGATTGTGTGTTTGTGTGATTGTGTGTTTGTGTGTTTGTGTGATTGTATGATTGTGTGATTGTGTGATTGTGTGTTTGTGTGATTATATGATTGTGTGTTTGTGTGACTGTGTGATTGTGTGACTGTGTGTTTGTGTGACTGTGTGATTGTATGACTGTGTGATTGTGTGATTGTGTGACTGTGTGATTGTGTGACTGTGTGATTGTGTGACTGTGTGATTGTGTGACTGTGTGATTGTGAGACTGTGTGATTGTGAGACTGTGTGATTGTGTGACTGTGTGATTGTGTGACTGTGTGATTGTGTGACTGTGTGATTGTGTGACTGTGTGATTGTGTGACTCTTGTCGTTCCAGATGAGTTGCGGCGTGCGTTGTCTGACGGCCTTCAGAAGTCTGGTCCAGCATCCAGGGCGCCCTCTAAAGGTCAGAGATGGATCACACACACACACACACATTGCACAGATACACACACACACATTGCACAGATACACACACACACACACCGCACAGATACACAAACACACACACACACATCACACAGATCAGCCTGGTCTCACTGAATTCCGTAAAATGGGCACGGACTGGTAACAGCTCATTCCGTGGTGGTGGTACGGAATGTGTGAAAATTCCGTGTGGCCACCACGGAAAACAATGCCAATGTAAAGTCAATGAGAAGATGACGTGACACGGTAGTGAGTAGTATGTAAGGCCGGAATTCCGCATAAGGAGGTTGGTTGGGGTGGTGGATGGGTAACACACAGGACTTTCACTCAGGAGGGCGGAGTTCGCGTCCCGCGTGTGGCGTTGTCGGTTGTGTTTTTATTTTATTTTTTTATTTATTTTTTTAAGCGTGTCCCGCGTGTGGCACGGAACCGTAAGCCCACCCACGACCTTTTCCTGAACCCAACCGTCCCGTTGTTGTCGCGTGTCACGGAACCGTAAGCCCACCCACCGTTTTTTTTTTTCGCCGATCCGCGTGTCACGTAAGCCCGTATTTCGTTTTCGTCGATCCGTGTTCATTACACGGAATTCTTCCGTGGGCCCATCACGGAATTTGGCGATCCGTTGGCGATCCGTGTTCATTTAACGGAATTATTCCGTGACAGTTTAACGGATTTTGTTGCAATTCCGTGAAACTGCCACGGATTTTGAGTTAAGGGTCCGTGCCCATTTTACGGAATTCTGTGAGATCAGGTTGCACAGATATACACACACACACACACACACACACACACATCGCACAGATACACACCAACGGTGTGTGTGTGTGTGTGTGTCAGGTGTTAATAGCTGTCCCTCCCCAGCAGGACCGTGTGACATGGTGAGAGATTGTCCCGAGGACCACTTCAGCTTCTACGTGCGGAGCGGCGCTGCCAACGTCGTGGCTCCAAAGATCTGCCTCCGAAACAAACTGTAGGTGTTACATCCTCAGTCTTCCTCCGCAAACACTTCCTGTTTCCTCCGCAAACACTTCCTGCTTTCTTCTCTGGTGTGTGTGTGACACCGGGGAACCTCCGAAACAAACTGTAGGTTTGAACCCAACCCTAGAGACATTGAACACAACCCTAAAGACATTGAAGCCAACCCTAGAGACATTGAACACAACCCTAGAGACATTGAACCCAACCCTAGAGACATTGAACCCAACCCTAGAGACATTGAAGCCAATCCCTAGAGACATTGAACACAACTCTAGAGACATTGAACCCAACCCTAGAGACATTCAACCCAACTCTAGACATTGAAGCCAACCCTAGAGACATTGAACCCAACCCTAGAGACATTCAACCCAACCCTAGAGACATTCAACCCAACTCTAGACATTGAAGCCAACCCTAGAGACATTGAAGCCAATCCTAGAGACATTGAACCCAACCCTAGAGACATTCAACCCAACCCTAGAGACATTGAAGCCAATCCTAGAGACATTGAACCCAACCCTAGAGACATTGAACCCAACCCTAGAGACATTGAACCCAACCCTAGAGACATTGAACCCAACCCTAGAGACATTGAAGCCAACCCTAGAGACATTCAACCCAACTCTAGAGACATTCAACCCAACCCTAGAGACATTGAAGCCAACCCTAGAGACATTGAAGCCAACCCTAGAGACATTGAAGCCAACCCTAGAGACATTCAACCCAACTCTAGAGACATTCAACCCAACCCTAGAGACATTGAAGCCAACCCTAGAGACATTGAACCCAACCCTAGAGACATTGAAGCCAACCCTAGAGACATTCAACCCAACTCTAGACATTGAACCCACCCCAGAGACATTGAAGCCAATCCTAGAGACATTGAACCCAACCCTAGAGACATTCAACCCAACTCTAGAGACATTCAACCCAACTCTAGACATTGAAGTCAACCCTAGAGACATTGAACCCAAACCTAGAGACATTCAACCCAACTCTAGAGACATTGAACCCACCCCAGAGACATTGAAGCCAACCCTAGAGACATTGAACCCAACCCTAGAGACAACCCTAGAGACATTGAAGCCAACCCTAGAGACATTGAACCCAACCCTAGAGACATTGAACCCAACCCTAGAGACATTGAAGCCAACCCTAGAGACATTCAACCCAACCCTAGAGACATTGAACCCAACCCTAGAGACATTGAACCCAACCCTAGAGACATTGAAGCCAACCCTAGAGACATTCAACCCAACTCTAGAGACATTCAACCCAACTCTAGAGACATTCAACCCAACTCTAGACATTGAAGCCAACCCTAGAGACATTGAACCCAACCCTAGAGACATTCAACCCAACTCTAGAGACATTGAACCCACACCAGAGACATTGAAGTCAACCCTAGAGACATTGAACCCAAACCTAGAGACATTCAACCCAACTCTAGAGACATTGAACCCACCCCAGAGACATTGAAGCCAATCCTAGAGACATTGAACCCAACCCTAGAGACATTCAACCCAACCCTAGAGACATTCAACCCACCTCTAGAGACATTCAACCCAACTCGAGACATTGAACCCACCCCAGAGACATTGAAGCCAATCCTAGAGACATTGAACCCAACCCTAGAGACATTCAACCCAACCCTAGAGACATTCAACCCAACTCTAGAGACATTCAACCCAACCCTAGAGACATTGAACCCAACCCTAGAGACATTGAACCCAACCCTAGAGACATTGAAGCCAACCCTAGAGACATTGAACCCAACCCTAGAGACATTGAACCCACCCCAGAGACATTGAAGCCAATCCTAGAGACATTCAACCCAACTCTAGAGACATTCAACCCAACCCTAGAGACATTGAAGCCAACCCTAGAGACATTGAAGCCAACCCTAGAGACATTGAAGCCAACCCTAGAGACATTCAACCCAACTCTAGAGACATTCAACCCAACCCTAGAGACATTGAAGCCAACCCTAGAGACATTCAACCCAACCCTAGAGACATTGAAGCCAACCCTAGAGACATTCAACCCAACTCTAGACATTGAACCCACCCCAGAGACATTGAAGCCAATCCTAGAGACATTGAACCCAACCCTAGAGACATTCAACCCAACCCTAGAGACATTCAACCCAACTCTAGAGACATTCAACCCAACCCTAGAGACATTGAACCCAACCCTAGAGACATTGAACCCAACCCTAGAGACATTGAAGCCAACCCTAGAGACATTGAACCCAACCCTAGAGACATTGAACCCACCCCAGAGACATTGAAGCCAATCCTAGAGACATTGAACCCAACCCTAGAGACATTGAACCCAACTCTAGAGACATTCAACCCAACTCTAGACATTGAAGTCAACCCTAGAGACATTGAACCCAAACCTAGAGACATTCAACCCAACTCTAGAGACATTCAACCCACCCCAGAGACATTGAAGCCAATCCTAGAGACATTGAACCCAACCCTAGAGACATTCAACCCAACCCTAGAGACATTCAACCCAACCCTAGAGACATTCAACCCAACCCTAGAGACATTGAAGCCAACCCTAGAGACATTGAAGCCAACCCTAGAGACATTCAACCCAACTCTAGAGACATTCAACCCAACTCTAGAGACATTCAACCCACCCCAGAGACATTGAAGCCAATCCTAGAGACATTCAACCCAACCCTAGAGACATTCAACCCAACTCTAGAGACATTCAACCCAACCCTAGAGACATTGAAGCCAACCCTAGAGACATTCAACCCAACTCTAGAGACATTCAACCCAGCTCTAGAGACATTCAACCCAACCCTAGAGACATTCAACCCAACCCTAGAGACATTGAAGCCAACCCTAGAGACATTGAAGCCAACCCTAGAGACATTCAACCCAACTCTAGAGACATTCAACCCAACTCTAGAGACATTCAACCCAACCCTAGAGACATTGAAGCCAATCCTAGAGACATTGAACCCAACCCTAGAGACATTCAACCCAACCCTAGAGACATTCAACCCAACTCTAGAGACATTCAACCCAACCCTAGAGACATTCAACCCAACCCTAGAGACATTGAAGCCAACCCTAGAGACATTGAAACCAACCCTAGAGACATTGAACCCAACCCTAGAGACATTGAACCCAACTCTAGAGACATTCAACCCAACCCTAGAGACATTCAACCCAACCCTAGAGACATTGAAGCCAACCCTAGAGACATTGAAACCAACCCTAGAGACATTGAACCCAACCCTAGAGACATTGAACCCAACCATAGAGACATTGAAGACAACTAAACGAGACAGCTGTGAGAGCAGCTATAGTTGTGTCTGTGTTTACAGTAGATGTGTCTGTCCTCAGGGTTCTGGGAACAGTCCTCAACAACGCTGGACCGGGAATCAACATCGTTATAATACACGGTGAGTGGTTAATCACGGCATTGCCATGTTCATTATCAATACCTGTCTCTCTAGTCTGTCTCTAGTCTGTCTCTATAGTCTGTCTCTATAGTCTTTCTCTCTAGTCTGTCTCTAGAGTCTGTCTCTATAGTCTGTCTCTCTAGTCTGTCTCTATAGTCTGTCTCTAGTCTGTCTCTAGAGTCTGTCTCTAGAGTCTGTCTCTATAGTCTGTCTCTAGTCTGTCTCTAGAGTCTGCCTCTAGAGTCTGTCTTTATAGTCTGCCTATAGAGTCTGTCTCTATAGTCTGTCTCTATAGTCTGTCTCTCTAGTCTGTCTCTAGAGTCTGTCTCTATAGTCTGCCTCTAGTCTGTCTCTAGAGTCTGCCTCTAGAGTCTGTCTCTCTATAGTCTGTCTCTTTAGAGTCTGTCTCTAGAGTCTGTCTCTAGAGTCTGTCCCTCTATAGTCTGTCTCTAACCCTCCCAAAGTGTCTCTATAGTCTGTCTCTAACCCTCCCAAAGTGTCTCTATAGTCTGTCTCTAACCCTCCCAATGTGTCTCTATAGTCTGTCTCTAACCCTCTCAAAGTGTCTCTATAGTCTGTCTCTAACCCTCCCAAAGTGTCTCTATAGTCTGTCTCTAACCCTCCCAAAGCGTCTCTATAGTCTGTCTCTAACCCTCCCAAAGTGTCTCTATAGTCTGTCTCTAACCCTCCCAAAGTGTCTTTATAATCTGTCTCCATAGTCTGTCTCTAACCCTCCCAAAGTGTCTCTATAGTCTGTCTCTAACCCTCTCAAAGTGTCTCTATAGTCTGTCTCTATAGTCTGTCTCTAACCCTCTCAAAGTGTCTCTATAGTCTGTCTCTATAGTCTGTCTCTAACCCTCCCAAAGTGTCTCTATAGTCTGTCTCTATAGTCTGTCTCTAACCCTCCCAAAGTGTCTCTATAGTCTGTCTCTAACCTTCTCAAAGTGTCTCTATAGTCTGTCTCTATAGTCTGTCTCTAACCCTCCCAAAGTGTCTCTATAGTCTGTCTCTAACCCTCCCAAAGTGTCTCTATAGTCTGTCTCTAACCCTCCCAAAGTGTCTCTATAGTCTGTCTCTAACCCTCCCAAAGTGTCTCTATAGTCTGTCTCTAACCCTCCCAAAGTGTCTCTATAGTCTGTCTCTAACCCTCTCAAAGTGTCTCTATAGTCTGTCTCTATAGTCTGTCTCTAACCCTCCCAAAGTGTCTCTATAGTCTGTCTCTAACCCTCTCAAAGTGTCTCTATAGTCTGTCTCTAACCCTCCCAAAGTGTCTCTATAGTCTGTCTCTAACCCTCTCAAAGTGTCTCTATAGTCTGTCTCTAACCCTCCCAAAGTGTCTCTATAGTCTGTCTCTATAGTCTGTCTCTAACCCTCTCAAAGTGTCTCTATAGTCTGTCTCTATAGTCTGTCTCTAACCCTCCCAAAGTGTCTCTATAGTCTGTCTCTAACCTTCTCAAAGTGTCTCTATAGTCTGTCTCTATAGTCTGTCTCTAACCCTCCCAAAGTGTCTCTATAGTCTGTCTCTAACCCTCCCAAAGTGTCTCTATAGTCTGTCTCTAACCCTCCCAAAGTGTCTCTATAGTCTGTCTCTAACCCTCCCAAAGTGTCTCTATAGTCTGTCTCTAACCCTCCCAAAGTGTCTCTATAGTCTGTCTCTAACCCTCTCAAAGTGTCTCTATAGTCTGTCTCTCCATAAGTGTCTCTAAAGTCTCCATAAGTGTCTCTAAAGTCTCCATAAGTGTCTCTAAAGTCTCCATAAGTGTCTCTAATGTCTCCATAAGTGTCTCTAAAGTCTCCATAAGTGTCTCTAAAGCAGCCAACGTCAACTGGCGGCCTGCGGGCCACATCCGGCCCGCCAAAGCTTTTAGTCTGGCCCGCAGAATAATCATGAATTCACAAAATGTAAAGAGGAAAAAATGCGTTCTGTTATATATCATTTCAAACATTTAGAGCAAAAACCCAGCCCCCTGTATTTGCATCTCTATTCACATGCTGGGATTTTGTACAGCGATTCCCGAGCTCCACACACACAGATGAGCCAAGATGTGTGTGCGTTAAAACACACACACACACCGCTGAGCCGGGATGTGTGTGCGTTAAAACACGCAGCACCTGACTGGGAACGATACAAAGAGGATTAGGCTACCAACGGCCGCTGGGGCAGATGAACTCACGCTAGTCTCGTTACTGTAAGTAGGCTACAATAAAACCTTCGTGAGTAAAAAGTCAATACTTATCAATGCACTCACCTGTGTAGACCGGCATCAACATGTAGAAAGCGATATTTCAATCTGCTCAGTCCACCGCGCTGTTTTACGGAAACACAGCTCTACTCTGCAAATACCGAATTTTTACAAACAAGCTAAAACAAAAGCTGTCGGTTTTTAGTCTAACTGTTAATCTTAGTTTGCCGGGAATCTGGAAATTTGGACAAAGTCTTGTAAACCTCACTGTTGGCTGAACAAACCAAACTCTCCGCTGGAGCGTTAAATATATGGAGGTATAATAAGACCAAAACAAATACATGTGGCTACTTAATATGCACGTGAATGACGCAATCGTTATGTTCCTGTTCTTCATTCTTGATGATGATGATGCTGGTTGTATTATTTTGCAACAGCATCTTTTCATTGCAAATGAGGCATACATGACAAGTGCATAGCCTGCTTATCAGTCATTCATCATTAAAGCTGGACTTCTCCATGCTTCAGCGTCTTTGACAGTGACATTCTCACCTGACAAGCACTGTTTCTTTCTGCAAGCATTTTCCACCAATCAGGATGCTGCATACTACAACAATGTTTCCATAATCACAGACTTTAACCATCACTCCTCAGTGAACTGCCTCCTAGTCTGAGATCATTTTCTAGTTAAAGAGCCAGTTATCATTATGGAGTTTCCATTTTTTTAGGAGTTTGATCACACTAATACATCTAAAGAAATATAGCATTAATTCAGTAAGAAAGTGAAAATTGCGAACAAAAATAGGCGTATTAGGTTTAAATTAATTTTATTTTCTTTATTTGAAAGTCCGGCCCCCAGAGTGTCTGCGTAGAAAAATTCTGGCCCTTGGAAAAATCTAGTTGATGACCCCTGCTCTAAAGTCTCCATAAGTGTCTCTAATGTCTCCATAAGTGTCTCTAAAGTCTCCATAAGTGTCTCTAATGTCTCCATAAGTGTCTCTAAAGTCTCCATAAGTGTCTCTAATGTCTCCATAAGTGTCTCTAAAGTCTCCATAAGTGTCTCTAATGTCTCCATAAGTGTCTCTAAAGTCTCCATAAGTGTCTCTAAAGTCTCCATAAGTGTCTCTAAAGTCTCCATAAGTGTCTCTAAAGTCTCCATAAGTGTCTCTAAAGTCTCCATAAGTGTCTCTAAAGTCTCCATAAGTGTCTCTAAAGTCTCCATAAGTGTCTCTAAATGTCTCCATAAGTGTCTCTAAAGTCTCCATAAGTGTCTCTAAAGTCTCCATAAGTGTCTCTAAAGTCTCCATAAGTGTCTCTAATGTCTCCATAAGTGTCTCTAAAGTCTCCATAAGTGTCTCTAAAGTCTCCATAAGTGTCTCTAAAGTCTCCATAAGTGTCTCTAAAGTCTCCATAAGTGTCTCTAAAGTCTCCATAAGTGTCTCTAAAGTCTCCATAAGTGTCTCTAAAGTCTCCATAAGTGTCTCTAATGTCTCCATAAGTGTCTCTAAAGTCTCCATAAGTGTCTCTAAAGTCTCCATAAGTGTCTCTAAAGTCTCCATAAGTGTCTCTAAAGTCTCCATAAGTGTCTCTAAAGTCTCCATAAGTGTCTCTAAAGTCTCCGTCTCTAACAGGTAAAACCGGAGACGTGGTGAAGACGGCTCACTTTGACATGTACAGCGGTGGTACGTAGAGTCAAGACTGATAATAATATAATAATATGCTAATATAATAATATGCTAATATAATAATATAATAATATGATAATATAATAATATGATAATATAATAATATGATAATATGATAATATGCTGAGCGTGGTTGTGTCTCTGTGGAGGAGTCTGTGATGTGATGTTTGTTGCAGATGTGATGTTTGTTGCAGATGTGATGTGATCTTTGTTGCAGATGTGATGTGATCTTTGTTGCTGATGTGATGTTTGTTGCAGATGTGATGTGATCTTTGTTGCAGATGTGATGTGATCTTTGTTGCTGATGTGATGTTTGTTGCAGATGTGATCTTTGTTGCTGATGTGATCTTTGTTGCAGATGTGATCTTTGTTGCAGATGTGATGTTTGTTGCAGATGTGATGTGATCTTTGTTGCAGATGTGATGTTTGTTGCAGATGTGATGTGATGTTTGTTGCAGATGTGATGTGATCTTTGTTGCAGATGTGATGTGATGTTTGTTGCAGATGTGATGTTTGTTGCAGATGTGATGTGATCTGTGATGTTTGTTGCAGATGTGATGTGATGTGATGTTTGTTGCAGATGTGATGTGATCTTTGTTGCAGATGTGATGTGATGTTTGTTGCAGATGTGATGTGATCTGTGATCTTTGTTGCAGATGTGATCTTTGTTGCAGATGTGATGTGATCTGTGATGTTTGTTGCAGATGTGATGTGATGTGATCTTTGTTGCAGATGTGATGTGATGTTTGTTGCAGATGTGATCTGTGATCTTTGTTGCAGATGTGATCTGTGATGTTTGTTGCAGATGTGATGTGATGTTTGTTCCAGATGTGATGTGATGTTTGTTGCAGATGTGATGTGATGTTTGTTCCAGATGTGATGTGATATGATCTTTGTTCCAGATGTGAAACCTCTGGTTGAGTTTCTGAAGAGCATTGAGACGGGCTCTGTGGTGCTGATGGCGTCCTACGACGATCCCTCCACCAAGTAAAGCTCAGAACATAAAAACTACACGTTGAAATAGGGCTGAGGCGATATGGAGAAAATCAAATATCACAATATTTGTGGCCAAATACCTCTATCGATACCGTAACGATATTGTAGTGTTGACTATTGGTTACAAAATATTTACACAATGAGATTATAGATAAATAATCATCAGTAATGTGGATATAATGACTGAGTGGGTAAAGGTGAATAATAGAACAGTTACAACAGTCTGGTAAGTTCAGAAAAGTTCATTACGTTACTGTAATGCAGCCTTTAAAACCAGGAAAAGACACTTATGTCATATCACGATATTACGATATCCAAAATCTAAGACGGTATCTACTCTAATATCACGATATCTATATAATATCCATATATTGCCCAGCTCTACGTTGAAATGAAGTATTAAAAGTATAAAACATGTCCCCTGTGACTCGATGCTTTTGGCGGAGTTTTAGCTGTTTTCTCTTTTTGATGCTTTATTTTGAAACTTTTTCAAAACGTTTATGACACTTTTGCTTTTCTCTGACGAAAATGTTCTTGTGTGTGTGTGTGTGTGTGTGTGTGTGCGACTGTTTGTGTGCGTGTGTGTGTGTGTGTGTGTGTGTGTGTGTGTGTACCAGGTTGGATGAGGAGGCCAGGAAGCTGATTGCTGAGCTTGGAAGCTTGTCTGTGAAGTCTCTGGGCTTCAGAGATAACTGGGTGTTTGTGGGGGGGAAAGGAGCGTCCGTGCACAGCAACTTTGAAAAGGTAACAAATACTACACCAGAAATACTTCATACTACACCAGAAATACTTCATACTACACCAGAAATACTTCATACTACATCAGAACTACTTCATACTACACCAGAACTACTTCATACTACACCAGAACTACTTCATACTACACCAGAACTACTTCATACTACATCAGAACTACTTCATACTACACCAGAACTACTTCATACTACATCAGAACTACTTCATACTACACCAGAACTACTTCATACTACATCAGAACTACTTCATACTACATCAGAACTACTTCATACTTTATCAGTCCCAGAAAAACGTGATTATGCGATCGCATAATCAGCCAAAGCCGCGCATATTTATGCGCCGCACTTGCGCCGCATAAATTGCAGATTTCCGCGCAAAATATGCGCGGCTTGCATGATTTCGTAATCCCCGCATTTTCGTTGCAAAAAAGTCCCGTAATATATCTTAGCAGAAAGTTGAAAAATGTTGCGTTTACTTCACACAAGAGCAGCCATTTTCCTCTGTTTCTATGGGAACGTTACGAAGTGACGTTACGAAGTGACGTTACGAAGTGACGTTACGAAGTGACGTTACGAAGTGACGTCATTACGTGACGTGAACATCATCGAAAAGCTGCAAACCCCGCGATGAAGCCATGATGAAACCGCAATTTTTGCAAGTTCCCGCAATTTCATCGCATAAAATTGCATAAATATCCCACATATTCCATCAGCAGTTTTTTAAGAAAACGTGCCGCACAATCCAGGATTTTTGCCCGTGACCATCACAAAAAAACTCATTTTTCTGGACGGACTGATTTATTTGATCCAGTCCCAATAATGCAGATCCTGGACTATTGTCTCTGTTCTGCACACTAAACCGTACAGCCTATTCATTTAAAATTTAGATCGTATATGTAACGTGTCTTTTTTTCACATCTGTGATTTGTTTCAGTACCTGAAGAATGACGGCGCAAAGAATAAATATGAAAACTGGCCCGAGCTCATCGAAATTCAGGGATGCATCCCCAAATACCTGGACTGAGCCCCCTGTTCATCCTAAAGGAACATTCCTGCAGGAGGACCAGCTGATAAGTTGACTGTAAAAGACAAGGCGCCGTGTGTAAACTGAGCTGTGGACGGACCAGTTTCTGCGTCACACACACGGAGAAACCTCCCTGAACTCTCTCTCACTGAGCTCTGATGGATGTGCTGCATTCAGCAGGATCGCTCTGGATTATTACCCAATAACTCAGGGACTGTTAGGTGACGGGAAAACAATTCAGATTTCTTTTTTTTATGGAATAATGTGCAAAAAGTCTTCCATTTGAAAATAAATAAATCACAAAGCTGTGCATCTCACTTGGGATTTAGTATATATTTACAGCGTCCTTAGGCTTTTTTAGGTTAACTTTTAAATGTTGTTTTTAGTCTAATCATTGCCTTGGGTCACATGTGTCAAACTCAAGGCCCGAGGGCCAAATCCGGCCTCTCACAGGTTTTGATCCGGCCCACATTTCAATTTAGGTTTACAATAAATTTAGGCCCACCTAGTTTTTGTTGATTTTTCCAAAGAGTTTTTTGCCTTTATTTATAATTTTTTTTACATTTTTGTTGTTTTTTTTCAGCATTTCTTACGCCTTTTCCAGCAGTTTATGTTCTTTTTTCAATGCTTCAGGCACTTTGTTTTATCGTTTTGGAGGCTTTACTCCATGTTTTGCCACTTTTACGATGTTTTTGGCACTTTCTGGTGTTTTACACTTTTTTTAGAGAATTTTTTTGCCTTTTTCCAATTTGTTTGGCCCTTTTTTTAATGTATTTTTCACTGGCTGAGGAACGTTTTTGCCAAACGTTTTTGGGGCTTTATGAGGCCCACAATGTAAGTGAGAAGACTACAGTATATGAGACATGCAATAATAATACAGTCAAAATATTTGAGTTTTTCTCTTAAATAAACATGTCAATAATATGTCTGGCCCTTTGGTGTGATTCTCATTTTCCAGTGAGGCCCTCTGGGAAACTGAGTTTGACACCTCTGCCTTTGGTGAATTTGAGGCAGTGCATACTCTTTGCAGAAAATATTACTGTTGTGCAGTGACTTTGGGGGAGTATTTAAAAGAATATATGTCTCACTGAATTCCTTTCAACAAAAGAAATTGGAGGTAAAGAAAAAACGTTCAACAAAAAGTAATCTCTCTTTTGAAAGAAATACATCAAACTGAACTTGCTTTTGAACAACTTAAAGGATAAATCCGGATGATTTTTACCTGAATCTTGATCACTAGATGTCACCGAGTAGTGTCGATTGGGAAAAAAAAACGACCAAAATGGGTGCTAGCAAACTGGAGTTGCTGCAGCTAATGGCCAGAGCTCCCAGAGCTCTAGTCTCGCGCTGAAGTCCCGTGGGAATTCAGTTGTTGCAGGAAATGGTAACTGAATTCCCACGGGACTTCAGCGCAAGACTACAGCTAGCCTTCTCTAGCGCTATCACTGTGCGAGCCACAGGCATCATTTGGCCCGTTTCCATGTAGTTACATTAGTCACTGATATGGTCATAACCACTACAGTGCAGTACATCAGGCACACCCCAGAGTGTCAAAGTATATGGGAGCTGTAACACTTTATTTTGGGTATGATATTTAGATGAAAAAGCATGAATTTCAAGCGTTTCTTCAGCCACTTCTGTCTACAACAGTCGAGAACCCTTTTGCAATTATGTAAGTAAATAATGTAATCTGAAAACTGCTGCCCTGGTTAAAAAACACAATGCAATTGATCTCAGCTGGTATTCTGTCTGGAATGGAAATTTATAAGTGACCCCAAACTTTTGACCAGTAGTGTATGTATGCGTATATATGTAGCCATGCATATACTTAGACTCGTCTTACGTTTATACATGCTTCTTTGTCCCTATTTTATTTTATTTTATTTCTGTCCTATACACAAATCACAATTGCACTGAAAATTGTTCTTGAAAAAATGCTAATAAACAGAGTTTTGAAAAACACACAAAGACCGACACGCACACACACACAAACAAACAGACACACACACACAGAGACATAGAGACACACACACAGGAACACACAGACAGACACACACACATACACACAAACACACAGAAAACCCAGACACACACACATACACGCAAACACACAGAGACACACACACACATAGAAACACACACACAAACAGACATACACACACACACATAGAAACACACACATACACACAAACACACAGAGACACACACACACATAGAAACACACACACACAAACAGACATACACACACACACACACAGAAACACATGCACACAGACACACACACAGAGACAAACAGACACACAAACACAGAGACACACACACAGACACACACTCACACACAGAGAGACACGCACACACAGAGAAACACACACACCCACCCCCTCTCTCTCCTCTAATGTGTGTATGAAGTCACGTCAGCCTCTGTGGTTTCAGGGTAGTGTAAAGGACATTGATTACTGGATAGAGAGCTGATGCTGCAAAGTTTCCTCTGAAGATGAGATAAAGAAGTCATGTTTGGTAAAGTTAGTTTAGTTGCTATGGTGATATTATCAATGATGAGTGAGTGTGTTTCTGTGTGCCTGTGTGTGTGTGTGTTTCTGTGTGTGTGTATGTGTGTGTGTGTGTGTGTGTGTGTGTGTGTGTGTTTCTGTGTGTATGTTTGTGTGTGTCTGTGTGTCTGTGTCTCTCTGTGTGTTTGTGTGTCTCTGTGAGAGAGACACACACACACAGACACAAACACATAGACACACAGACAAACACACACACACATATACAGACACACACACACTCTCTCTCTCTGACTGTACCATCAGGATAATTCCTCCTCACACTGCAAGTACATTTTCTACTTCATGGAGCAAATTAACTCCACGCTGAGAGAAGGTGTGTGTGTGTGTGTGAGTGTCGCTGTGTGTGTACACTCAGAGACACACAGACACACACACACACACACATTGCATTACATGTCATTTAGCTGACCCTTTTATCCAAAGCGACTTATACAATTGTTATATATGTCAGAGGTCACACACCTCTGGAGCAGCTAGGGGTTAAGTGCCTTGCTCAGGGACACATTGGTTGATGTGTCACAGTGGGAATCAAACCCTGGTCTCCCACACCCAAGGCATGTGTCATATCCATTGTGCCATCAGCACACCTAACATAAACAGAAAAACACACACACAGACACACACACACAAACAGAAACACACACAGACACACACACACAGAGACACACACACAGACTTACACAAACACAAACACATAGACACACATAAACACATATACAGACACACGCGCACACACACACATTCTCTCTCTCTCTCTGTGACCGTACATTACCATCAGGATAAGGCCTCTGCACATTGGGAGTACATTTTCTACTTCATGGAGCAAATTAACTCCACACTGAGAGAAGGTGTGTGTGTCTGTGTGTGTGTCTGTGTGTGTGTGTGTGTGTCTGTGTGTGTGAGTGTCTGTGTGTGTGTGTGTCTGTGTGTCTGTGTGTGTCTGTGTGTGTGAGTGTCTGTGTGTGTGTGTCTGTGTGTGTGTGCGTGTGTGTGTGTCTGTGTGTGTGTGTGTGTGTGACACACGGAGACACATACACACAGAGACACAAAGACACACACACCCACCCCCTCTCTCTCCTCTAATGTGTGTATGAAGTCACGTCAGCCTCTGTGGTTTCAGGGTAGTGTAAAGGACATTGATTACTGGATAGAGAGCTGATGCTGCAAAGTTTCCTCTGAAGATGAGATAAAGAAGTCATGTTTGGTAAAGTTAGTTTAGTTGCTATGGTGATATTATCAATAGTATGGTGCAATGTCCCAGAACTCTAATTACAACACTCCCAACTCATCATACTTATAAATCATTAAAACTTTCATGTAAAGCAACAGATTCTCCTTCATTTGGCTCGTAAACATCTTTCACTGCAAGGCCAATGTTTCAACCTCTCAGTTACACACACACACACACACACACACAGACACACACACAAACAGACACACAGACACACACAGAAACACACACACCCACACACAGAGACATACACACACAAACACACACACAAACACATATAGACATACACACACACACTCACCCAGACACACACACATACACACACAGACTCACACACAAACACATATATACAGACACAAACATACACACACACACACACACAGTTATGTATGGCTGGATAAAATGCGAACCCAAAATGCAAAGGTAGAAACTGAGGATAGTTTTGATGTTTTAATTTTTTTTTAATGCAATAAAACCAAAAGAGTCCTGGAAACATGCAGACAAAACGGGAATCCAAAAATAAAGTCCAAGAAAAACAGAAACTCAACACGAACCGGGAAGACAAACAACACGGGAATACAAGACTGGCGACAAAACACAATGATCTGACAAAGGACAAGGGGAAACACAAAGACTAAATACACAGGCTAACGAGGAAACACGAGACAGGTGAAACACATTAGGGCTGGGCAGAACAATCAAAAAAGGTGGGAAAACACAAGACAAGACAGAAAACCAAGGGGGGTAAGCGAGCGTCTGGAATGCGTAGCTCCTATGGCGCCATTTTGATGCTAACAAGTGATCACCTCCCGTTAGCATCCCATTGACTCCCATTCATTCTGACGTCACTTTGACAGAGAATAACTTTACATCTGAAGCGTTTAAAGACTATTTTGTCCATCGTTCATTTCTAAAGAAACACGACAATGTATAAAAAGGCTCCATTACCTTGTAGCTCACGTTATGGCTCCGTAGCAGACGCTTTTATAAAAATAGGCTAACGATTGGGTCATAACCACGAGACTTACTGTCACACAGCAGAGGAATTACCGTATAGTACAGGAGAAGCTCACAGGCAGTTTGGACTTCCGTTATCTGTTTAGGTTTAATATCTAATGTTAACTAGCATGTTAGTGATCAGTAACTAGCCTGTGTCTATGTTATCTCCTTACATATACCTACACTCTCCGTCTCTGTAAGATTGGGAATGATTGAGATTTCTCTCGGCACAGCTACCAGAAGACTTCACACTTTCAGACACGTTGCTCACGTCACATCTACGTCTTCAAGCTCAGTTGGAGGCTGCTCAGTAACGCTCAGCCAGCACCGGGAAAGAGACTTCTGATATCCTTCACTGGTCTCAGACCAGAGACACGGGATCTGCTGGTCCATTATTTTATATGTCAATGCAGAAAACCAGACTATCAATACAAAACAGAAGATGAGATAAAGAAGTCTTGTTTGTTAACAGGAAAGCAGCAGCTGCTGATGAGGGTTGGTGTAGAGTGTATATGAGCTGAGTGGTGTCAGTGTTTGTCGACCTCGGAGCAGAATGGCTGCAGTCACAGAGCTCTCCTTCCTGCTGTTTGCTCTCATCAACTACATCCATGCTCAAGAACACATCATCTTCAAAAAGAAAGGAGAATCTTACACCTTCAAGCTCCCCGAGAACACCGACTCCTGCCTGATCTCCAGATCTGTTGGTGAGGAGAAGCTTGTCCTGTGGAACACCTCTGACCTCTGGTCCAACAGCTCCTCAGTACCTCAACACCTGAAACAACGACTTGTCAGTTCGGTGAATACTTCTTCTTACACCATCCTCGACCTGACCCATTCAGACTCCGGCCCGTACCGAGAGGAGTGTTGGACTGAGGGCAACGTGACGCATGACAACAACTTCACTATTACTGTTTGTACTTCATTTGATGGGAGCGGTATCAGAGTGAGACTTGGAGAAACAGTGGATGTGCCATGTGAGGGAGCAGCTGATAATCTGGATGTCCAGTGGCTCAAAGAGGACTCTAGATATGAGCATGTAACATGGAGCAGAGTTTTTGGGGAAAAGACGACATCAGTGATGGACAATGTTAGAGGAAGATACCAAGTGGTGACAAACACATCAGCTCTTCGTGTTTCCAACGTCACAATAACAGACTTTACAAACTACAGATGTCTGGTGATGAACCAACAGCAGTGTGTTAGCAGTCAACGTGTACTGTTGGGACTACAGTCTGAGACAATCTACCGCTCAGTGGGCGAGACCGCGGTGTTGCCGTGCAATATCACTGACTCTACTGATGAACAGCCCCCACGTTGGTCTAATGGGTCCTCTTACCTAGATCTACACAACCAGACTGTTCTCAGAGGGAGAAGAAGTCACTCTCAGATGCAGAGATTGGAGAAAGGGTGGGGGTCATTTTTGGTTTATCAAGTCGAACCGAACAGAGGGAAGAATCTTTAGTGTAACCTCTGATCAGAGCATGAGCAGAGTGAGCTGGGACTATAATAATGGGAGCCTGGTTATCTCTAATATCTCAGTGGGAGATGCAGGGGAGTACTGGTGTGTAGTTTCTAACCCAAGTGATTTTCAGTGTCTGTCAACAGAGAGAACTGTGTTAGTGTACATGGAGCCCTTTGGGATTTACTCCACCTTCTTCAAAGTGCGATGCTCAGTGCTCAGTGTCCTGCTGCTGATGCTCTGTGCTGCTGTAGTCGCTGTGAACCTGAGGACACGGAGAGGAGCGCAGCTTTCAGCTCACACACACACTTAATATGCATATATGATCATTTCATCATTGGCTTTAATACAGCCTGGTATACACTGGCTTTAATACAGCCTGGTATACACTGGCTTTAATACAGCCTGGTATACACTGGCTTTAAAACAAGGGATGGGACACATTCATGCAGAGAAAACATTTAAACTAGAACACAAAAGACAGAGAGAGAGATTACAGAAACAACAAACAGAAATGATGGGAAATAAGACATAAATACCCAATTATTATTATTATAATAATATAAAATATGTTTTGAATGTTAGAAGGTAACCTTTGATCCTGACAGGGTGCAGATGTACCTTATTGTCTGTATTATTATGTTATGTGTATATATAGATGATATAATATTGTATATATATTGAGTTAGTTGATCTTTTCTTGATGTTATTGTGGATGTGTGTGATTATAGGGGGGGGGGTCTGCTTTGTTAGGGGACATTGGTTTAATAGTTTAACATGTTGGGAATTAATTTTTTAACATTACTGTCACCTAAGAGTTTTATTACAAATCATTTTACCTTTATGTGTTTGTGTGTGTGTGTGTGTGTGTGTGTGTGTGTGTGTGTGTGTGTGTGTGTGTGTGTGTGTGTGTGTGTGTGTGTGTGTGTGTTCCAGATGTTTTATTTTAAATATAAAGATTATGTGATGTTGTATATATATGAAGGAATTTTAATTATCTTTAATGCATTTATAATAGTTGTATCTTGCAGTGTTGTCAGTGTTATAAACTTGTTATTACGTCTTGGTCTATATCTATAATCTATCATCTGTATAATAAAAATTATTAATGAACTATAAAAATTGTTCTGATTGTGATTTCTGATTAATTATTATAAGCAACATATCTCTTGGTCAGTAAAATGTTTCTAATGTTAACTTTCAGTAAGTAACACATTAACCTCTCCAAAGTGCTGAATAATACATGTGTCTTTATCCCAGATATAAAAACAGAAATGGAGGGAGCCCATCTGATATGTGAAGGCAGCAGCTTCCACCGTCGTGGAGCAGCAGCTGAAAGGCTCTGTCCCATATTTGTCATTAAGTTAATGAAATAAAAGGTGTTGTACTTTGTCTCAGCTACAGCTCTGAGTCTCTCCCTCTGCTCCTGAGGCCCGTTCCAGAAAGCAGGTTTAGTGAAAACTCTGAGTTGGTTTAACCCTGAGATGAGGGAAACTCTGGGTTTTCCGTTCCAGAAAGAGAGGTAACTTAACCTCGGAGTCAGTTACTATGGTAACTGAGTCTGTGAACCTAACCTGGTCGGGAGCAGGTTTTCTTCAAGAAACCTCGAGTTGAGAAACTGGGAAAAAAACTCAAGTTTCTCTCATTCTCCTCCCTCTGAGAGGGAGGGGAAACTCATTTCCTCATTCATTCATTCAGTCTGTATCAGGCGCATTTTAATGCAGTTTTATCTGCATGAATAAAAAACACGTAGCCTATTGGTTTATGTTAGGCAGACTAAAATGTTTTTTTTCTCAAACATGTCATGTCCTTTTGTCGACGATCCCGTTGATGAAAAAGCTGTATTAATTCAGAGAGAGTTTACGTCGGGAGATGATATTGAGTCCCGAATATACTAGATGTTTTTTCATTTCCACATAACCGATTTGAGAGGTATTTTTTATCACAGTCTATTAGATATGATACCTTATCCTTCCACTAGTTCAACATCGTGGACAGGCTTTAACATCCCAGCAGATTCTTTGTGTCGCATTACGTTTTTTGCAAACGGCAGTTTTCTTTATAACAGCAGCGGATCATACTGTAATAGTAAAGCCACTGTATGTGTATCTGTGTGTATTGGTGTGTAGTGGATCATACTGTAATAGTAAAGCCACTGTGTGTGTATCTGTGTGTGTGTATCTGTGTGTATTGGTGTGTATATGGATCATACTGTAATAGTAAAGCCACTGTATGCAGAGCCGTCAGAAAAGTGTGATCGCTCTGAAACGTTTTTTAAACGTGTTCCCCGGACACATTAAAAAGAAATAAATGATTATACTTATAATTCTGTTAATGATCATGGTGCTGCAGCCTCAGAATGGGAATAGTATAGTTTACTTTTTCGCCCGCAGGATTGCACCTGAATAAAATTATAGGTGTAGCCTACATTTCCAGTTTTCACCAGTAAAGTTAACTGTGATTAAATATGAAATTAATACACTGTTAATGCGTAGCCTACGCATTGACTCGAGCACCAATTTTCTCCCACACCAATTCTCTCTCTTTTGCAGCAGCAGCCGCTGTCTTGCTTTTTTAACGAAATACATGTTCAAACCATAGACTGTTAATATCTATGGTTCAAACCATAGACTGTTAATATCTATGGTTCTAACCATAGACTGTTAATATCTATGGTTCTAACCATAGACTGTTAATATCTATGGTTCAAACCATAGACTGTTAATATCTATGGTTCAAACTCGCTGTTTGTGCGCATGAGTATTTCCGCCGACCCGTTTCTTTGTGGTTGTTGCCATGGTGAATCGTAGAATCATGGCTCCATTCATACTGCCTTTTGTGCACGTGCGTAACCCTGAGTGAACATACTCTGAGTTGATTGAACCAACTCAGATCAGCTGTTCTGGAACCATCTGAGTTTCCCATCTCGGGGTAAATCAACTCAGACATCAGGGTTAGACTCAGAGTTTGTTAAACCTCCTACCTGGAACGGACCCCTGTTTACCTCACCACTGAGTCTCACTTCATGTCCCGCCCACAACACTATCTGGTTGGTAGATGTTAGACGAGTATCAGCCAATCAGCACTCACCACTGAGTCTCACTTCATGTCCCGCCCACAACACTATCTGGTTGGTAGATGTTAGAT
>CM046794.1:38987993-38995493 GCA_025617405.1 Perca schrenkii | reverse complement strand
ATGAAGTGCTTGTCCAACGAGGCATTGCAGAAGGAGCATATACAACTTAGCACATTCATAGCTTTTCGAGCTTCAAAAACCAAACATTCTGCAGTGGTCTGATACTAAATAACTTGGATACATAAAACTATACAGCACTGAGCACATGGCACCTCCTGAATGTGCAAAACACATACCAGAATATGTCAACAGAAATGTTGTTAGGTCTACATTACATTATAAACAGAAATAATCGATGCAGCATCGTCCATGTCCACGATTCCATGCATTGATTATTTTGATTTATTTCAACACCTCTAGTGAGTTCACTCGCTTTGTCTTGTGTTCTTGGGGTTTCATCCTGTAATCCTGTAAAGCACTTTGTGACCTATGTCTGTCAAAAGATCTCTCTAAATACATTGTACTTTCACTAGTCAAGTTAACGTTGAACAAAAGCTAAACTTTCATCATGAACTAGAAGACTCAGGCTCTATTCCAGGCACTTGTTGTAATGACATTTCGAACATGTTAAGAGGCTAAAAGCACGTTTAAAACGTGCCCTGTTTCAGCCTCCTGGGTGCTAACACTAGCAGGGGGATAACAGGGGAATTGGTTTTGTTTTTCTTGCTACTGACAGAAACTCAAAATTTCCAAACAACAGAGCTACGTGTTGAAATCGACTGGAATTCTCCTTTTTAATGTGATCCTTTTGCAGTCACCTACCCCTGTATTTAAACATAATAGCTTCCTTATAAAAACTAATAATGGGACGTCAGAGCAGCAAACGCACCTAGTGTGCATCCAATAATCAGATCACAAAGAGCTTCTCTCTCTCTCTCTTTTCTCTCTCTTCTCTCCATCAGCGTCATCCCAAACTGCCAGTTTCGCTCCAAGACGTCCAGGTTAAAAACCTTCACGGCCAACCAGCTCGATGAGATCAAAGATCCTTCCGGTCTCTTCTACATCCTCCCCTTCCAGAAGGTGAGAGAAAGTAGTGTAACGTAGGGCTGTGCAATTAATCTAAATTTAATCGTGATTATGATTTCGGCTGCCTACGATCACAAAAACAGAATAATCGAGAAAAACAATTATTTTGCTCATTGCGTTTTGCAAGTTAACTCTTATTTTCTCTTTTGTGTTCTGAATGAAAAAATAAAGTTTGAATAGGAAAGGATTATGGCAAATTTCACAGTTGTATGTGGGTTTTTTTACTGTTGATTTATGTAACTTTTTCCATTCTTTTTTTAAGTTTAATTATTGCAACATCTTTCCAGAAGTCAACGAGTAATTGTGTTAAATTATCGTGATTTCAATATTGACCGAAATAATCGTGATTATATTTTTTCCCATAATCGAGCAGCCCTAGTGTAATGGCAAAAATTACATTTAAGCATGATTCCTTTATATATATTTTTTGTGCTTTGCATTTCTTACAATACTGAAAGAGAGTTTATCTCATTCCCACATGTTGATTCTATGACGTCTCTTGAGATTTAGCGGTATCTTTATCTTTATGTTGCCTGTGAGAAATGCCAAGTCATGTTTAGACCAGAACATGTGTGATTGTCACTACCTTTTTCTTGTTGTGCATATAAGCTCAGTGTTTCTGTTGACTCATTTGAAGAAACCTTTCCACGCTGAGCTAATGTGCTTTTTGTGAAACTGTCTTCCTCCCATAGTTGCTACAACTATATCTTAACCCTTGTGTTGTCCCCTCTACTATGAAAAAAACACTTTTGTTGTTTTTTCGACATTTTTATCACTTTTCTATTGTTTTTGTTCCTTTGTCTGACAATTTGTTGCTCATTTTCCAACGTTTTTGTCACTATTTCGAAGTTTTGGGCACTTTCTCAAACTTTTTTGAAATTTTCTTCCAGTGTTTTTGAAGTTTTTATGGTTGTTTTTGACGCTTTTTTTCAACATTTTTCACACTTTTCCACTTTTCTACACGTTTTGTCACTTTTTTGACATTTTTGGCACTTATTTTCAACGTCCCATATTTCTGATATAAAACAAAAATTTGAAAAACTGGTCAAATTTGACCCTGAGGACAACATGAGAGTTAATAAAATACAAAAACCTAACTGTGTTTATTCTTCGACTGTCTTATTTGTTTCACTTTACTAAACTTTCAAAACTTTACTCCTGCTGCCAAGAAACTTCCACAACAGCAGCCACGTGGGACTGGATTGGAATAGTTTCTCATGATCTCTCCCCTGTTCTCTCTCTCTCTCTCTCTCTCTCTTCAGGGTTATCTGGTGAACTGGGACGTCCAGAGGAAAGTGTGGGATCACCTGTTTGGAAAGGAGATGTTTAAGGTTTATAGTTTGCTTCATTTTTGTCCCAAAAAAACCCCGCACTAGACGCGCTTAACTCACGTAGATACTTGGCTGGGTGCTGGATCCTAAAAGTGAATAATCATAAATAAAGCTACTAGGACAGCACTCCAATTTTATATTATTTATTGCGACACAACAAACGTTCGGGCAGTTACAAACAATACTCCACACACAGATGGGTTTAATTATACAACCAATACTGCACAGGTGGAGTTTGGTTTTGTCCTCAATGTCTTGTCTTTACTAGGGATGCACCGAATCCAGTTTTTTAGGGTTTTGGCTGAATACTTAATCCCCTGGTTCAGATTCTGCTGACTCCTCCTCCCATCCTCAGTCCATGAACCAGACCCATGTCCACTTTCTCACAGCCTACTGCATTGAACGCTCCACCTATGTAAACACCTTCCCGTAATCAACGGGGGCGACCAGCGTAGGGTTCAGTTCAGTGGGGAAAAAAAGTCTCTGGTTCAGCAGAAACCAAGCCCCGTCAAAAAGCCCAATATTGTGTAAATATGGGATATATTTTTCATCACATTGCCTGCTAATCTAACCTGATTTCCTCACCTCGTCCTCCTCCGCTGCACGCCGTGCGCTCTGCGTCCAGGTGGATTTCGCCGACACCAGCGTGGTCATCACCGAGCCGTACTTCAACTTCTCGTCCATCCAGGAGTCGATGAACGAGATCCTGTTTGAGGAGTACCAGTTCCAGTCCGTTCTCAGGATAAACGGTGAGTCAGACACTTCCTGCTCCCCTTTAAAGTAAAGGGCACTCTAAATATATATTACAATATGTATAACACTATTGTTAAAAAGGACCAGAGCTGATAAAAAATTATTGGATCAGTTTTCAACTAGAGTTAGAGAGTTATCTCAAGACACTTTCCACATAGAGTAGGGCTAGACCACACTCTCTAATTTATTATTATATTATATTATTTATTATTATAATATAGACCCCCCCCTCCCCCCAGAGCAAGCATTTGGTGGCGAGGAAACCTGGGACAGACCCCTGATGTTTGGGACACAGAGGCTGATACATGTATAGAGAAATATGATTCACAATTATAGCTGTTGGTATAATGAACAGTGGCAATTATAGTAACAATAAAGATGGTGGACTTATGACTAGAAATAATAGTTAGCAGTAGCAGTATAGGGCTTATTGGGGCATATGACGCCGTAGCTGGGCGTAGCAGGTCCTGGTATTAAACCATTAATGATGGCTGCATTCCACTTAGGAGAGGTCCTGGTATTAAACCATTAATGATGGCTGCATTCCACTTAGGAGAGGTCCTGGTATTAAACCATTAATGATGGCTGCATTCCACTTAGGAGAGACCCTGGTATTAAACCATTACTGATGGCTGCATTCCACTTAGGAGAGACCCTGGTATTAAACCATTACTGATGGCTGCATTCCACTTAGGAGAGACCCTGGTATTAAACCATTACTGATGGCTGCATTCCACTTAGGAGAGACCCTGGTATTAAACCATTACTGATGGCTGCATTCCACTTAGGAGAGACCCTGGTATTAAACCATTACTGATGGCTGCATTCCACTTAGGAGAGGTCCTGGTATTAAACCATTACTGATGGCTGCATTCCACTTAGGAGAGGTCCTGGTATTAAACCATTACTGATGGCTGCATTCCACTTAGGAGAGACCCTGGTATTAAACCATTACTGATGGCTGCATTCCACTTAGGAGAGGTCCCTGGTATTAAACCATTACTGATGGCTGCATTCCACTTAGGAGAGACCCTGGTATTAAACCATTACTGATGGCTGCATTCCACTTAGGAGAGACCCTGGTATTAAACCATTACTGATGGCTGCATTCCACTTAGGAGAGGTCCTGGTATTAAACCATTACTGATGGCTGCATTCCACTTAGGAGAGGTCCTGGTATTAAACCATTACTGATGGCTGCATTCCACTTAGGAGAGACCCTGGTATTAAACCATTACTGATGGCTGCATTCCACTTAGGAGAGGTCCTGGTATTAAACCATTACTGATGGCTGCATTCCACTTAGGAGAGACCCTGGTATTAAACCATTACTGATGGCTGCATTCCACTTAGGAGAGGTCCTGGTATTGTTCATGCTGACTCACTGAAATATCTTACTGCGACACTTGATGGAACTGAGCCATCGTTAAGGTTATCAATCTCAGCTGTGCTTTTCCTACTATGACAAGTCAACATGTCTGCTGTGAAAAAGGTCCATAATCTCCCAGAGATAAGTTAGTAACAACTATTTCCGGGACATGGATACACACAGATGGAAAGAGAGAGGATCTCAGTGTGTCAAAGGAAGTCCCCCAGCAGTCTAAAACTTTAACAGCAGAACTAAGATCTGGTCCAGGACAGACGTGATCCAGCTCTATCAGGGTAGGTAGATGAGTCTGACGACTATGAAGAGGAGGGGTGCCAAAGTAATCCTTTCATAGTTCAAATTGTTCACCTCTTCTCAATCCTGCCCGTGGTAGAGTAGTGTTTTCTTGATCCTTGTGTGTGTGAGATGTGTTTTAATCTCTGCTGAACGTGTGTGTGTGTGTGTGTGTGTGTGTGTGTGTCCTGCAGCGGGCTCTCTCAGCGCTCATCACTACTTCCACACCAGACCCTCCGAGCTGTGCTGCTTGGTGGTGGACAGTGGCTTCTCCTTCACTCACATCGCCCCCTACTGCCGCAGCAAGAAGATGAAGGAGGGCATCCGCAGGTCAGAGAGCTGCAGCACCAATCGCTAACCTGCCTCACTGACTACAGTACAGGCCAAAAGTTTGGACACACCTTCTCATTCAATGCGTTTCCTTTTTATTTTCATGACTATTTACATTGTAGATTCTCACTGAAGGCATCAAAACTATGAATGAACACATATGGAATTATGTACTTAACAAAAAAAGTGTGAAATAACTGAAAACATGTCTTATATTTTAGATTCTTCAAAGTAGCCACCCTTTGCTTTTTTTTGATAACTCTGCAAACCCTTGGTGTTCTCTCAATGAGCTTCATGAGGTAGTCACCTGAAATGGTTTTACCTTCACAGGTGTGCTTTGTCAGGGTTCATTAGTGGAATTATTTCCCTTATTAATAAAAAAAAAGCAAAGGGTGGCTACTTTGAAGAATCTAAAATATAAGACATGTTTTCAGTTATTTCACACTTTTTTTGTTAAGTACATAATTCCATATGTGTTCATTCATAGTTTTGATGCCTTCAGTGAGAATCTACAATGTAAATAGTCATGAAAATAAAAAGGAAACGCATTGAATGAGAAGGTGTGTCCAAACTTTTGGCCTGTACTGTATGTTTACAAGCTGTCAATTTTCGGGCTATGGTCGGGTTAAGGTCACTATTCGGGTTTCTGAAACATTCGGAATAACCTGTTTACATGCGTGAGCAGAGAGAGTTACTCCTACATGGAATTTGTAATAAAATGGCAATATCCCGACGCACGGTTAGCGTCTGGACGTACGGACAACCTTAAGACGCAATAATTTCTCGGTCACCTTCTTATAAATCTCACTATCTCGGTACTTTCTGCCGTCAACAAAAGACATTATATTCATGGTTTTCACCACACTAATAAAGAACCTCTACTTCTTGTTTACTTCCGGTATACTGCGCGCAGGTTTTCTGCATTGACATATATATATATATATATATATATATATATATATATAAATAAATAAAACTATATTATTATAGTATATAATTATTATTATAACTATGTTTTCTGGCGCATACAAGAAGTTCCTCTACTCAAAAGACCGAGATATTCCTCGCGAATAGAAAATGCGTAGAACACAAATCAATGTTCCTTTTGATGGGGATATGCTGATATGTGTTTACATGACCAAAATTTCGGGTTAGAAAAGGGGTAACCCAGGTAGCATATTCGGGTTTTTGCCCATGTTTACATGGCCGTGGGTGACCGGGTTATTGCTAATATTCCAGTTTTGAACGGGTTATTGGCTGCATGTAAACGTAGTGATTGTTCCCAGGAATAACTCAACGCTGACGACTTCCTGCTTTATTTTGCTTCTCCAGGATCAATGTGGGAGGGAAACTACTGACCAACCACCTGAAGGAGATCATATCATACCGGTAACGTCACTCTGTTAACCTGTTATCTGTCTCCACGGAGCTGTGGAGGAAGGTCTTGCTACACCACAGATGCATTCTGGGATAGGAGAAAAAAAACCTCTGGGTTTCTTTAAACCAATTGCAACAGTCTTGGGCGACCGTGGCTCTGCTATATAGTAGGCCTGCACAATAAATCGTTATAAAATCGCAATCTCGATTCACCCATGTTTGCGATTTCAATTTTTAATTAATTTGATTTTTTAGTTTTTTCCTCCTTCAGTTAATTTATTGAAAGCATTTGACATTAACATGTTTTAATGATGTAAAGACATGTTGAAGGAGTTCAGATAGAGCCTGTATCAGAGCCAGATTTAGTCCAGATAGAGCCTGTATCAGGGCCATATTTAGTCCAGTTAGAGCCTGTATCAGAGCCATATTTAGTCCAGATAGAGCCTGTATCAGGACCATATTTAGTTCAGATAGAGCCTGTATCAGGACCATATTTAGTTCAGATAGAGCCTGTATCAGAGCCATATTTAGTCCAGATAGAGCCTGTATCAGGGCCAGATTTAGTCCAGATAGAGCCTGTATCAGAGCCAGATTTAGTCCAGATAGAGCCTGTATCAGGGCCATATTTAGTCCAGTTAGAGCCTGTATCAGAGCCATATTTAGTCCAGATAGAGCCTGTATCAGGACCATATTTAGTTCAGATAGAGCCTGTATCAGGACCATATTTAGTTCAGATAGAGCCTGTATCAGAGCCATATTTAGTCCAGATAGAGCCTGTATCAGGGCCAGATTTAGTCCAGATAGAGCCTGTATCAGAGCCAGATTTAGTCCAGATAGAGCCTGTATCAGGGCCATATTTAGTCCAGTTAGAGCCTGTATCAGAGCCATATTTAGTCCAGATAGAGCCTGTATCAGGGCCATATTTAGTCCAGATAGAGCCTGTATCAGAGCCATATTTAGTCCAGATAGAGCCTGTATCAGAGCCATATTTAGTCCAGATAGAGCCTGTATCAGAGCCATATTTAGTCCAGATAGAGCCTGTATCAGAGCCATATTTAGTCCAGATAGAGCCTGTATCAGGAC
>CM046794.1:38960493-38980493 GCA_025617405.1 Perca schrenkii | reverse complement strand
ACATACCCTTCACCATACCCCCCCCACATCATCACATACCCTTCACCATACCCCCACATCATCACATACCCTTCACCATACCCCCCCACATCATCACATACCCTTCACCATACCCCCCACATCATCACATACCCTTCACCATACCCCCCACATCATCACATACCCTTCACCATACCCCCCACATCATCACATACCCTTCACCATACCCCCCACATCATCACATACCCTTCACCATACCCCCCACATCATCACATACCCTTCACCATACCCCCCCCACATCATCACATACCCTTCACCATACCCCCCCCACATCATCACATACCCTTCACCATACCCCCCACATCATCACATACCCTTCACCATACCCCCCCACATCATCACATACCCTTCACCATACCCCCCACATCATCACATACCCTTCACCATACCCCCCCACATCATCACATACCCTTCACCATACCCCCCACATCATCACATACCCTTCACCATACCCCCCCACATCATCACATACCCTTCACCATACCCCCCACATCATCACATACCCTTCACCATACCCCCCACATCATCACATACCCTTCACCATACCCCCCCACATCATCACATACCCTTCACCATACCCCCCCACATCATCACATACCCTTCACCATACCCCCCCCACATCATCACATACCCTTCACCATACCCCCACATCATCACATACCCTTCACCATACCCCCCCACATCATCACATACCCTTCACCATACCCCCCCCACATCATCACATACCCTTCACCATACCCCCCCACATCATCACATACCCTTCACCATACCCCCCACATCATCACATACCCTTCACCATACCCCCCCACATCATCACATACCCTTCACCATACCCCCCACATCATCACATACCCTTCACCATACCCCCCCCACATCATCACATACCCTTCACCATACCCCCCCACATCATCACATACCCTTCACCATACCCCCCCCACATCATCACATACCCTTCACCATACCCCCCACATCATCACATACCCTTCACCATACCCCCCCACATCATCACATACCCTTCACCATACCCCCCACATCATCACATACCCTTCACCATACCCCCCACATCATCACATACCCTTCACCATACCCCCCACATCATCACATACCCTTCACCATACCCCCCCACATCATCACATACCCTTCACCATACCCCCCCCACATCATCACATACCCTTCACCATACCCCCCCATCATCACATACCCTTCACCATACCCCCCCACATCATCACATACCCTTCACCATACCCCCCCCATCATCACATACCCTTCCCCATACCCCCCACATCATCACATACCCTTCACCATACCCCCCCATCATCACATACCCTTCACCATACCCCCCATCATCACATACCCTTCACCATACCCCCCACATCATCACATACCCTTCACCATACCCCCCACATGCATCACATACCCTTCACCATACCCCCCCCACATCATCACATACCCTTCACCATACCCCCCACATCATCACATACCCTTCACCATACCCCCCACATCATCACATACCCTTCACCATACCCCCACATCATCACATACCCTTCACCATACCCCCCACATCATCACATACCCTTCACCATACCCCCCATATCATCACATACCCTTCACCATACCCCCACATCATCACATACCCTTCACCATACCTACAGATTTGTATGGGGTACTTTCCATAATATCATCTCTCACTGCAAATCAGACCAGCTATTAGGCTAACTGACATAAAGCCATGTTAATCTCTAGGTATGGTGAAATAACAGCTGTAGGAGCCACATATTTTATATTGTTTTTTTGTCTCATTTCTATTATTTATTGATTATTATTACCTTGTGGACTGCTTACAACTGCAACAACAGCTCATTCATGTGTTTGATGTCCTGGTTGTAGTCCAGGTGTTGACCAATAATCTGTCTGTCTGTCTGTCTAAGTGTCTGTGTGAGAAGCTGCTGACAGTGTGTTTCTGCCAGCAGAGATGCACGCCCACTTCTACCAGAACATCGTGCTGACGGGGAGGGAACGCGTTGTTCTCCGGCTACAGGGGAGCGACTGGAGGCCGAGCTGCGCTCGCTCGCCCCCGCCCACCTCCCCGTGGCCGTCCTGCAACCTGCAAAGTTAGTTCAGCTTGATTTTATGATTGTACGCGGGGCTGTAACCGGCCAGATGCGGGTAAAAATGAACTTTTGGAGGGTAACGTTGTGAAGTTACTAGCCAGTTTCAGATAACTTTATTAGTCCCCAAAGTGGCAATTCAGTTTTTACAGCCAACCCCGTTAAAGGTTAAACTAAACTTAAAAAGTGCATTAGCACGCAATGTATATCATGTAATGTTATAAGATAATACATTAAAATAAACAATAAATAGTACTGCAGAAGTCATACAGAAGCTTCTCTCTCCCCGTAACATCCACACATTTACACATGACCCAATCATTACACACAACTGCTTTTTTGGCCGCTAATAAAAGAAGCCAACAACACTGAGGGCCCTTTTCTAACGATCTGAGGTCACGGTGTGGGCGCCTGGTGCAGGTGTGTTTAGGGCGTGTCCAAATCCACTTTTGCTAGTTTGACGGTGGTAAAAAGGGTCTGTGTGCCGGACGCGTGGCTCTAAAGGGTTGTCCTTAGTGTCCTAAGTGTTCATTAATCAGAGGTGTGTTTTGGGCGTAACATGCAATCAACTAATCAGAGATCCTCTCCCATTCCCTTTAAAAGCCAGGCGCGTTTGGACCTTGGAGCATTGCTGTTATGATGTAGGATTTGCACCGTAATATTTTTATTTGTAATCTTAGTCTTTGCATAAAATAGACTTCTTGTCTATTTTGGCCCTGCCAGTTCGTGGCAGCGGCGAGCTCGTCGCTAACGCTGGCGAACAGCCACTCCCGTTGAAAATGAACGGTAGCCTGTTGCTCTGTCTCTGGTAGCTAGTGTGAATGTGGGGTTATACTACCCTTCACCATACCCCCCACATCATCACATACCCTTCACCATACCCCCCACATCATCACATACCCTTCACCATACCCCCCACATCATCACATACCCTTCACCATACCCCCCCCACATCATCACATACCCTTCACCATACCCCCCCACATCATCACATACCCTTCACCATACCCCCCACATCATCACATACCCTTCACCATACCCCCCACATCATCACATACCCTTCACCATACCCCCCACATCATCACATACCCTTCACCATACCCCCCACATCATCACATACCCTTCACCATACCCCCCACATCATCACATACCCTTCACCATACCCCCCCCACATCATCACATACCCTTCACCATACCCCCCACATCATCACATACCCTTCACCATACCCCCCCCACATCATCACATACCCTTCACCATACCCCCCACATCATCACATACCCTTCACCATACCCCCCACATCATCACATACCCTTCACCATACCCCCCACATCATCATATACCCTTCACCATACCCCCCACATCATCACATACCCTTCACCATACCCCCCCCCCATCATCACATACCCTTCACCATACCCCCCACATCATCACATACCCTTCACCATACCCCCACATCATCACATACCCTTCACCATACCCCCCCCACATCATCACATACCCTTCACCATACCCCCACATCATCACATACCCTTCACCATACCCCCCACATCATCACATACCCTTCACCATACCCCCCACATCATCACATACCCTTCACCATACCCCCCACATCATCACATACCCTTCACCATACCCCCCACATCATCACATACCCTTCACCATACCCCCCCACATCATCACATACCCTTCACCATACCCCCCCCACATCATCACATACCCTTCACCATACCCCCCCACATCATCACATACCCTTCACCATACCCCCCCCACCATCACATACCCTTCACCATACCCCCCCCATCATCACATACCCTTCACCATACCCCCCACATCATCACATACCCTTCACCATACCCCCCACATCATCACATACCCTTCACCATACCCCCACATCATCACATACCCTTCACCCTACCCCCCCCACATCATCACATACCCTTCACCATACCCCCCACATCATCACATACCCTTCACCATACCCCCCCCACATCATCACATACCCTTCACCATACCCCCCACATCATCACATACCCTTCACCATACCCCCCACATCATCACATACCCTTCACCATACCCCCCACATCATCACATACCCTTCACCATACCCCCCACATCATCACATACCCTTCACCATACCCCCATATCATCACATACCCTTCACCATACCCCCCACATCATCACATACCCTTCACCATACCTACAGATTTGTATGGGGTACTTTCCATAATATCATCTCTCACTGCAAATCAGACCAGCTATTAGGCTAACTGACATAAAGCCATGTTAATCTCTAGGTATGGTGAAATAACAGCTGTAGGAGCCACATATTTTATATTGTTTTTTTGTCTCATTTCTATTATTTATTGATTATTATTACCTTGTGGACTGCTTACAACTGCAACAACAGCTCATTCATGTGTTTGATGTCCTGGTTGTAGTCCAGGTGTTGACCAATAATCTGTCTGTCTGTCTGTCTAAGTGTCTGTGTGAGAAGCTGCTGACAGTGTGTTTCTGCCAGCAGAGATGCACGCCCACTTCTACCAGAACATCGTGCTGACGGGAGGGAACGCGTTGTTCTCCGGCTACAGGGAGCGACTGGAGGCCGAGCTGCGCTCGCTCGCCCCCGCCCACCTCCCCGTGGCCGTCCTGCAACCTGCAAAGTAAGTTCAGCTTGATTTTATGATTGTACGCGGGGCTGTAACCGGCCAGATGCGGGTAAAAATGAACTTTTGGAGGGTAACGTTGTGAAGTTACTAGCCAGTTTCAGATAACTTTATTAGTCCCCAAAGTGGCAATTCAGTTTTTACAGCCAACCCCGTTAAAGGTTAAACTAAACTTAAAAAGTGCATTAGCACGCAATGTATATCATGTAATGTTATAAGATAATACATTAAAATAAACAATAAATAGTACTGCAGAAGTCATACAGAAGCTTCTCTCTCTCCCCGTAACATCCACACATTTACACATGACCCAATCATTACACACAACTGCTTTTTTGGCCGCTAATAAAAGAAGCCAACAACACTGAGGGCCCTTTTCTAACGATCTGAGGTCACGGTGTGGAGCGCCTGGTGCAGGTGTGTTTAGGGCGTGTCCAAATCCACTTTTGCTAGTTTGACGGTGGTAAAAAGGGTCTGTGTGCCGGACGCGTGGCTCTAAAGGGTTGTCCTTAGTGTCCTAAGTGTTCATTAATCAGAGGTGTGTTTTGGGCGTAACATGCAATCAACTAATCAGAGATCCTCTCCCATTCCCTTTAAAAGCCAGGCGCGTTTGGACCTTGGAGCATTGCTGTTATGATGTAGGATTTGCACCGTAATATTTTTATTTGTAATCTTAGTCTTTGCATAAAATAGACTTCTTGTCTATTTTGGCCCTGCCAGTTCGTGGCAGCGGCGAGCTCGTCGCTTAACGCTGGCGAACAGCCACTCCCGTTGAAAATGAACGGTAGCCTGTTGCTCTGTCTCTGGTAGCTAGTGTGAATGTGGGGTTATACTGTCATTAATGGTTTTTTACTGTCTGGTCCTGCAGTCCCATCTGTTATCCGTGGGAAGGAGGGAAGCTGCTGGCCCACAGTCCAGACTACGACGAGATAGTGGTGACACGCGAGGACTACGAAGAGAACGGACATTTTATCTGTGAAGAAAAGTTTGATATTTGACTGAAAGTAAACTCTGGGCTGCAGATTATTCTGCATCAGCATCATCATCATCATCATGGACCGGAGGAAATTAATCTGCATCCTAACCGATCCAAGGCATTACAAAATCTGCAAACTGACTCAACTCTGATTGACTTTAGGATAATCAGGATCTGTCTTTAAAGTGCAAAATGGATTCAAACAAGTTAATGTGCAATGAAAGTTGTTTTTTTTTTTTTTTACATAAACATTATTTCTCTGTTGTCTTTTTATACCTGTGTCTGTGCTGAATGTTTTTATCCGAACTGTCAGACATTTTGTAAGATGACTGGTTATTTACATAGACAGTATATAAGAATGGACCAGCAGACCCTGTGTCTCTGGTCTGAGACCAGTAAAAGATATCAGAAGTCTCTTTCCCGGTGCTGGCTGAGCGTTACTGAGCAGCCTCCAACTGAGCTTGAAGACGTAGATGTGACGTGAGCAACCTGTCTGAAAGTGTGAAGTCTTCTGGTAGCTGTGCCGAGAGAAATCTCAATCATTCCCAATCTTACAGAGACGGAGATTGTAGGTATATGTAAGGAGATAACATAGACACAGGCTAGTTACTGATCACTAACATGCTAGTTAACATTAGTAATTACTGATCACTAACATGCTAGTTAACATTAGTAATTACTGATCACTAACATGCTAGTTAACATTAGTAATTACTGATCACTAACATGCTAGTTAACATTAGTAATTACTGATCACTAACATGCTAGTTAACATTAGTAATTACTGATCACTAACATGCTAGTTAACATTAGTAATTACTGATCACTAACATGCTAGTTAACATTAGTAATTACTGATCACTAACATGCTAGTTAACATTAGTAATTAAACCTAAACAGATAAAGTAAGTCCAAACTGCCTGTGAGCTTCTCCTGTACTATACGGTAATTCCTCTACTGTGTGACAGTAAGTCTCGTGGTTATGACCCAATCGTTAGCCTATTTTTATAAAAGCGTCTGCTACGGAGCCATAACGTGAGGTACAAGGTAATGGAGCCTTTTATACATTGTCGTGTTTCTTTAGAAATAAACAACGGACAAATAGAGTCTTTAAACGCTTCAGATGTAAAGTTATTCTCTGTCAAAGTGACGTCAGAATTAATGGGAGTCAATGGGATGCTAACGGGAGGTGATATTGTTGTAGCATCAAAATGGCGCCATAGGAGGTTCGAGTTCTGAAGCAAAGCTTACCCCCCTTGGTTATTTATGAGTATGATTTTTAGACCAATTTTTCAACCATCCGATAACATTTTACTAAGAGTTGTCTCCGGTCTTATCCTAGATTTTAAATCTTTGTATGTGGTTAATTTTTATTTGCCTTTTAAAGTGCTTTAATTTCACTTCTGTTAATCTACAAGAAACCTGAAGTAGTCTGATCTATTTTTATCGATATTTTAATGCAAAAATAATGAGTTGACAATCGCAACAGTCTACCTAGGAACCAGTTTAAATTAAGTCTTATTGTCCAAATATATATATATATATATATATTTTTTTGGGACAATATATATATATATATATATATATATGTATATATATATATATGGACATATATATATATATATATATATATATATATATATATATATGGACAATATATATATATATATATATATGTATATATATATATATATATATATATATATGTATATGTATATATATATATATATGGACAATATATATATATATGTATATATATATATATATATATATATATACATGTAGTTCAGTGTCTCCAGTATTTTACATATTGATCAATACTTGAAGGTTTATCCAAAAAGTTTATTTCATTTGCAGTTGAGGCATGTCCCGCCCTAATCTTTGTTACTCTTCCTCTGATTGGTTTACCCTGATAACCTTAACCAATCACACTCCTCTTGCCTAAACCTAACAAATCAACCAGAGCAGGCAACGAGTACTAGCCAATCAGAGGGAGATGAGGGCGGGTCATACCATCGCTATCCTGTGAAGAAAAAAACTTAATTTTTGTGGCGGGAAACGGGCCGAATTTCGACGACGCTAGCTCGTTTAGCCTTGCTCCGTTTAGTTTGTGTTGTAACCAGTTTAATTTAGCTTCACTCAGAACGTAGCACTGAAGCTACAAGCCAGGAGAGAGGTCCGTTTGAGTTAAAGAGTTAACTTAAACTAAGTTGTGTCCGTCTGTTAATGGCATTTGTCAAACACTAGTTAAGTTAGTTAGCTAGACCTATTAGCAGCAACCGCTAAGCTAACAGCTAGCTCGGTAGCACAAGCCTCCATCAACAGAATCCAGTTTGTGTTGTCTGCTCGGATAAGCTCCCTTAACGCTCACTTAACCAGTTCAGAAGAATGGCAGCAGTGAGGAAACTAATGAAGAAAAAACACCCTGAAGAAAAGTCAGAGAAAAAAGCGTTTGAGTTTATTCAAGAGGATGAAAAGAAAGAGCAGAGCTGCTCAGATGACAGCGTCAGAGACGGTAAGTGGAGCTAATGTTAGCTAGCTAGTTTTTACAACTGAATAACTTGGCTAATTAAAAAGACATTAACTTTGGATTTTTTTTGTCTCAAGATGAAACTCCAATAACGGACAAGCAGGGCAAGAAGAGACCCGCAGCGGACTTTGATGAGGAGGGGGTGACCCATGCTGTGGGGTATTTATTTTATTACAGCTTTATTTACAGTGACTGTGCACTTTTTTTTTTGAACGGCTCTGGTTCCGTAGCTAAATGATTATCACCATTCAAAATCTCCATTGACGTTTTTATAAAATTCTGATTTATAAATAGTTGTAATCCTTGAAACAAGCCAACCAGTTCCGTGATAAATCATTACCGTAAACCATTTAATTCGGCGCTAAAGAACATTTTTAAAAACGGACGAAAAAGGTACTTTTTTATTTTATTTATTTTTTTTTTAATTTGCAAAACTTTACAAAACAAGTTATACACTTTCTGAACAATACGGCATCAGAGATAAACATTTACATCTAGGGAACAGCATAAATCTTTGATAAAAATAAGTAAATATCAGTGAAATAAATAATAAAAATAAAAGCTATGTATATATAAAATAGAGATGGTCATATATAAAATAGAGATGGTCACTTAATACATAATGAGAAGAAAAAATAATAAAAAAAATATAGATATAAACATAGAAAACAATATAATGGCAATATGAAGAGGAATCAAGGCTATAGATCACATTTCCTTGAAAAAATCTTGCAGTAGATCAGCTATATAAATAGTTTTCTTATTATTAATAATTTGGATAGACTCAAAAAAGTTCCGGAATTCAATTCTGAAGTGAGCAAAAGCTGGTCGAGATTTAGAAAATTTTGCTTTATGGATATGAAATGTACCCTGTAGAATCAAAAGGTTGACAATTCTGTGTATTGTTTTGTTTTTGTTGTCATAATTAAAAATAACATCTTTTGCTTCCAATTTAATTTCATGTTTCTGTTGAATATTTAAATAGTTTTCAACTTTTTTCCAGAACACCACAGAATATTAACACTCCCAGAATAGATGTATAATAGTTTGGACGAAAAAGGTACAGAACTGTACAGAAGCTATTAGAGACGTCACAATTGTAGAAGTTCGCTCTAGCCGTTCGCGGGTTGAGCTGGACCAATCAGAAACGTCGCTGTGACGTTTAGGATTATGGGTAGTGTAGTTTTTCGCCATGGCATCGTGAATAAAACACGTTTTTCATAAAACAAGGTTGATTTCATACTGATTTCTGGCTTTAACAGGGGAATGAACATGGTTTAATGTGTATAACTTAAAATATTTCAACAATCAGATAATAATTTGAATAAGAGTGGTCTCCGGTGTTATTCCTAGTTAGTAAGTCTTTGTTTATGGTTCATTTGTATCTGCCTTTTAAAGAATGTTTAATAAGTATTTTAATTCCACTTTTGTTTAATATAGAAGAAACCTGAAGTAATTTGATCTAAAGCAACAAAATCTTTATCTTTTTTGGTTTATCATGCAAAAAGAACGAGTTGAACGTTGTTGTTTTTTTAATTAATAAACAAAACATATTAAACACCAAAAATAGCCGTTGATGAAAAAACTTGGATTGTTTAGACCAGTGTTTTTCAAACTTTTTTTCAATAATGTTCCCCCTTTGAATGGTGTTTTTAAGCCAAGCCTTTAAGCCCCCCCTCTAAAAACAACAGCCTTGTAACTGAAAAATGTTTAAATGCTGATAAAGTACCCCTAAGGGAACACAGACCCCTTGCAGTCCTCCAGAGTACCCCTAAGGGGGACACATCCCCCCTGCAGTCCTCCAGAGTACCCCTAAGGGGGACACATCCCCCTTGCAGTCCTCCAGAGTACCCCTAAGGGGGACACATCCCCCCTGCAGTCCTCCAGAGTACCCCTAAGGGGACACGGACCCCCATTTGAGAAACACTGGTTTAGACGTTGTGGCTAATAATCAAAATCCTTATAGAGAAAACGAGCAGTATTTTTACTCCCGGTAACACGCTGTGGAGCTCTGTGTTGAATGTTGATGCAGCATGCAGCAGTGAACATTAACTTATAGATCAAAGTAACGTTTAACTTATAGATCAAAGTAACGTTTAACTTATAGATCAAAGTAACAATTCTCTTTCCACACTTTCAGAAATGAGGTACAGTCCATGCTGGAGAGATTCGGAGGTAAGCAGCTTTTTGCAGGTGTGTTCATGTTAGTTTTGGTCTTGTTTACTCACTCTTCTATCAGGTGTTTACTGATTATAACCACAGTATTGGTCTTTTTATACTGTATATCTGTGTCAGAAAATCGGCGGCACACACACAGAGAGAAACACACAGAGACACACACACATTTAATTGAGCGTTGGATGGAGGACAGACCACTTTTAAGAAGCTTTGTGACGCATTTCAGGAATTTGGAGCGGCAAACGAAAAAGCAGTCTTGCCAGGCTCAGTCCAAGTCTAAGCAGCCTGAAGTAAAAGACAGTAATTTAAAACATTTAAAACCATAAATACTTGTATATGCAGTGCTGTGTTATTTGCTTCCAGCTGATATAAGCAAAGTGATGCAGGCCAAGAAGAAACGTCTGGAGTGTTTGACGAAGAACTACATGAAGGGAAGCCAACACAAGCTGGAGCAGCTGTGGAACGTCTACCACGCTCAGAGGTTGGACTCAACTGTTGATGTCTGAAAGTCACTGCGGCAGGTTAAAAGATGAAAATGTGGAAAAAACGGAGTCGGCATATTGTTTTATTTTGAACAGTGATACAGAATGAAAATCTGTGGAGTTTAGCAGTTTTTTATTTTGGCTTGGAGTTTTATTTTAGTGTGTTTTTAAATCTGCAGATTCTGTTTGGCCCTGAAGGCAACATAACTCAACTTAGAATTACAGAATATATGAAGCTACAACATTATCGATTTAAATTAACATAGGGTTGAAATTAATGATTAATTACGTAACTTTTTATTGATCTTTTGGGATGATCGTGTGTGTGTGTTTGTGTGTGTCTGTGTATCTGTGTGTGTGTGTGTGTCTGTCTGTGTGTGTGTGTGTCTGTGCCTGTTTATGTGTGTATATGTATGTCTCTGTGTGTGTGTGTGTGTGTGTGTGTATATGTATGTCTCTGTGTGTGTGTGTGTGTGTGTCTGTCTATGTGTGTATATGTATGTCTCTGTGTGTGTGTGTGTGTGTGTGTGTGTGTGTGTATATGTATGTCTCGTGTGTGTGTGTGTGTGTGTGTCTGTCTGTCTGTGTCTATGTGTGTGTGTGTGTGTGTGTGTCTGTGTGTGTGTGTGTGTGTGTGTATGTATGTGTGTGTGTGTGTGTGTGTGTGTGTGTGTCTGTCTGTCTGTGTCTATGTGTGTGTGTGTATATGTATGTCTCTGTGTGTGTGTGTGTGTATTTGTGTGTCTCTGTGTGTGTGTGTATGTATGTCTGTGTGTGTGTGTGTGTGTGTGTGTGTATATGTATGTCTGTGTGTGTGTGTGTGTGTGTGTGTGTGTGTGTGTATGTATGTCTGTGTGTGTGTGTGTGTGTGTGTGTGTGTGTGTGTGTGTGTGTGTGTGTGTGTGTGTGTGTGTGTGTGTATGTATGTCTGTGTGTATGTCTGTGTCTCTGTGTGTGTGTGTGTGTGTGTGTATGTCTCTGCGTGTGTGTGTGTGTGTGTGTGTGTGTGTGTGTGTGTGTGTATATGTATGTCTGTGTGTCTGTCTGTGTCTCTGTGTGTGTGTGTATGTATATGTATGTCTCTGTGTGTGTGTGTGTGTGTGTGTGTGTGTGTGTGTGTGTGTGTGTATATGTATGTCTGTGTGTGTGTGTGTGTGTGTGTGTGTGTGTATATGTATGTCTGTGTGTCTGTCTGTGTCTCTGTCTGTGTGTGTATGTATGTGTGTGTGTGTGCGTATGTGTGTGTGTATGTCTGTGTGTGTGTGTGTGTGTGTGTGTGTGTATATGTATGTCTGTGTGTGTGTGTGTGTGTGTGTGTGTGTGTGTATATGTATGTCTGTGTGTCTGTCTGTGTCTCTGTGTGTGTGTGTATATGTATGTCTCTGTGTGTGTGTGTGTGTGTGTGTGTGTGTGTGTGTGTGTGTGTGTGTGTGTGTGTGTGTGTTTCTCTGTGTGTCTGTGTGTGTTTGCAGGCAGAAGATAACTAGCCAGTACTCCCAGCAGGTGTCCTCAGCGCTGCAGCAGTGGGAGACAGAAGCCCAGCGAGCTGAGGAGCAGGAAGAGAAGCTCAACGTTAGTTCATTTCGTTCATTTGATTGGTTAGATAAGGCAACACCTGCTCTTTGACTTCTAGTGCTACATTTTAAATGAAAAGTCCTCTCTGACCCAGTTTATTGTTCAGTCTCATCCTGTAAAACCACCAAATAACAAATGAGACCCAGGAATGCAAAGTTCATCACCAACAGCTGGAGAGTTGGTTGGAAAGATGCTGGTGTTATTTATTATCATGTACTCAGCTCCCCTACACCCAACATCTCAGACCATCATACGCCTTGCCTTTAACATTGTCAATAACACCGATCACCATCTATATCCACACTTTACACCGCTGTCATCTGGCCACAGATACAGGCCTCTGAGGGGAGGAAACAAAGACAAAGTCTTGTTGCTTCTGCCAAAGCACTGCTGAACAAACTACCTCTCTGACTTTGTATAGATATGGGTTGCTACTGTAAACATGGTTGTTTCTATGTGTTGATGTACCTGTCTCTATGTTATCTGTTGTCTTTGTCCTGACACAGACACACACACACACACACAGAAAGACAAACACACATACAGAGACAAACAGACAGACATATACACACACATGAGGAGGAGGGAGGGGCAAGCTAGCCTTGTTTTGTTTGAAAATACTTAGAGCACCTTTTTAAATACAACAATCCTTCTAACTAAAATATACACCAAAGGGTTTAATGACAGCCTCTATTTGTTGAAGAATCTGAAGAATTGCATGAATAAGAGAGAGAGAAAGAGAACATGTTTGCGACTTTAACTTCATCACGCATTTGTTCTCTCTGCAGAATCTGTTCAGACAACAGCAGAAGATCCTGCAGCAGGCCCGAGTGGTTCAGAACCAGAAGCTGAAGACTGTCAGAGAGCTGTACGAGCAGTTTGTGAAGGTAAACCTGCGAGACATGATGTTACATTCTTCTGACACATGCAGAAAATAATCCCTCAAAACATCTTTTAGGCTTCTTGCGAGTCTTTTTAAAGTTCAGCAAGTGTGGGCCAGTAGTGTAATTTTATGCCAGGATTGACAGTGTGATAGGCTGATTTTAATATAGTAATAAAAACCGTGACCATTGGAGATACAATGCACTGCAGAACTTCAGGATAGAGGGTGACAATTTGTGAAAAGTGTGGCAGTCACGTGATTGGGATATGAAGGGAGTATTTTCGTGGGCTCGGGATGGGAAGGGAGAGACAATTGTGTCACCCTCTACTTCAGGAAGGAGACAGAGAAAGATGTGTTTGGCTCCAACTTTGTCCCCTCGATTCTTAGATGAAGAAAGTGAAACTGAAGCTGTTTTCTGTGTTTCCTTCAGAACATGGAGGACATGGAGAAGAGCCACGACTCTTTCCTGCAGGGGGCGCAGCAAGAGCTGAGGAAGGAGATGGCCACACTGCAGAAGAAGATCCTCATGGACACAGTGAGTGCAGATTACAGATTCCTATTTCCCTCTATCTTGAGATATTTTCTGACACAGAATCAGAAAATATTAACTTCACGTGTCGCGTCGAACACAAAGGGCCCTATCTCACACCCAGCGCAGCGCAAAGCCCCATGCAAGTGTCTTCGCTAGTTTAAGACCGATGCAGCAAATGCACCTGCTGGTCTTACAGGGAGGTGTGTTCAGGTGCATTCTGGGCGTGCTGGTCTTACAGGGAGGTGTGTTCAGGTGCATTCTGGGCGTGCTGTTCTTACAGGGAGGTGTGTTCAGGTGCATTCTGGGCGTGCTGGTCTTACAGGGAGGTGTGTTCAGGTGCATTCTGGGCGTGCTGTTCTTACAGGGAGGTGTGTTCAGGTGCATTCTGGGCGTGTGCTGGTCTTACAGGGAGGTGTGTTCAGGTGCATTCTGGGGTGTGCTGGTCTTACAGGGAGGTGTGTTCAGGTGCATTCTGGGGTGTGCTGGTCTTACAGGGAGGTGTGTTCAGGTGCATTCTGGGCGTGCTGGTCTTACAGGGAGGTGTGTTCAGGTGCATTCTGGGAGTGCTGGTCTTACAGGGAGGTGTGTTCAGGTGCATTCTGGGAGTATTGCTATCTCGAGGCAGCAGGAAGTGATCGCACCATTGACCACCAAAAACCTGGTCTAAAGTCAATAACGCAGCATTTCATTGTTATTTTAACAGAGCATTAGTAAAATGCTCCTAGGCTCGTGCACAGCGCACACACTAGGCTTGTTACACACACACACACACACACACACACACACACATGCAGAAGATTACTAATATAAATATTAGGGTGTAAATCCTCCATCATAACAGCAATGCTCCAAGGTCCAAACGCGCCTGGCTTTTAAAGGGAATGGGAGATGATCTCTGATTGGTTGATGAATGGGAGATGATCTCTGATTGGTTGATTGCATGTTACGCCCTAAACACACCTCTGATTAATGAAGACCCTAAGGACAACCCTTTAGAACCAGACGCCTGGCACACACAGACCCTTTTTTACCTCCGTCAAACTAGCAAAAGTGGATTTTGGACCGGCCCTAAACACACCTGCACCAGGCGCTCCACACCGTGACCTCAGATCGTTACAATAAGGACCTCTGAATCTAACCTTATATTCGATGTGTTGTGCGCCACGTTGACACTATCGTTCTTTTTGTCTCCGCAGCAACAGCAGGAGATGGCCACAGTCCGTAAATCGCTGCAGTCCATGCTGTTCTAGCCTGCTGTTACCACGGCTACAGAGCTACTTCCTACTGTAACGACTGTCACTGCCAGATGAGAGTCGAGTGCAAATGTGAGTCGAGCATGCTCAGATTTAAACGGTTTACGGCACACGTGTCAAACTCAAGGCCCGCGGGCCAAATCCGGCCCCTTGCAGATTTAGATCCGGCCCGTACATCAATTTGGGTTCACGATACATTTTGGCCCTCCTAGTTGTTCACCAAACCAAAAACACAGGACAGTGTTTTTTTAAACTGCAATTACCTGACCATTCAAAGCAGAATATGGCAGATTTGCCGACTCTGAGACTCAGAAATTCCCCCTTTAGAAGAGTTTAATATTCAGGCTGTGAAAGAGGTTGAAAAATTATCATTGTTTTTGCTTGATTTGCTAAACTCTATGATGGCTAAGGAACTCTTTTGATGACTTTTGTAGGGCTTCATGTCAACAAAAAGCGTACAAAAATGTCGTAAAACCAACATACTTACAAAAAGGTAACTAATGTCTGAGAAAGCCACAAAAAAGTTGGAACAAAAACAAATAAATAAAAATGAGGAAAAAAGCTACCAAAATGTAAAAAAAAAAAAAAAAGTGGCATGCAGTAACAAAAGCACGTCAGTAAACTCTCCATGTCTGGCCCTCGGTGTGATTCTCTTTTTCCAGTGTGGCCCTCTGGGAAAATGATTTTGACAACCCCTGGTTTACGGTGTCTTACTGAAATTTGTGGAATCCATAAAATAATAAACTTTTCTCTTTACGAACAATAACAGAAGATGGAAATCATTTCAAAAACGTATCAGCTATCTATGATTGTTACATCGCTAATGTTAGCTCAAAACGCCATTCAGGTGACAACCTTTGTTGGGTTTGATTGCTAACTTGTAGCTGGCAGTCATTTCAAAAGCGTTTTTAGCTATCTATGATTGTTTGATTGCTAACGTTAGCTCATAGACTGTGCGTTAGCTCATGGAGCAGTTAGCATCTTGGAGGCTACTTATCACAAAGTGACGCATGCGCGCGACTCCCATCTGCGCTCGACTCACATCGGGCAGTGACAACGACGCATCATATGTTGGTGTTGCCATGGTTATCCTAGTTGTACTTCTGCGGTGTTGACACGATAGCATTACTGCACCCTCTGTAAACCGTATTTACAGAGTTATGTGTCCATAACAACAATGTTCTGTTACTGTTTGCTTTTTTTTAACTCGTTTTTATGTAATAATTTATGAAATAGTTGTCTGTTCTACCTCCTTAAAGCTGCGGTTTGTTGGAGTTCATTGTGTAAACACCAGAGAGTTAATATTAGTAGCAAAGATTTCTCTGTTTACAATCAATTTGTATGAAGTATTTTGGTAGAAAAAGTTGAGAAAAAACAGCAGACAGTTCAACGTTTCACACTTCTAAAATCTAAAACTGTGAAATCATCTTGACTTCTGTTAACAATTTAAAGATTAAATTAATAAAGTATTCTCTTTGCACAGCCCGGGTTTTCGTCTGTCATTTTAAAGTCAAATGGGGCTTACTCACAGCTAGCAGCAGCTCCACTCGGCACACACACACATACACACGCACGCACGCACGCACACACACACACACTGACACACATACGCATACACACACACACACACACACACTTCTGCTGGTTTGCCAGAAGACACATTTAGTTTCTAAAGAAGCTGGAGGACGCAAAATAAAAAAAAAACACCGCTGGCTAAACTATTTAAAAATGGCGGGTTTGTTCAGGACATTATTCCATCAAATGGAACCTGTTCAACTCGCCTTTTTTGTTTTTCCATTAAGATAAAACGTCCCTGATACCTGCCAACAGGTACACACCCACAGAGAGATACACACCCAGACACACACACACACAGAGAGCCACAGACACACACATATTACATTACATTACATGTCATTTAGCTGAGGCTTTTATCACCGTGAAGTTCAGGTTGCAGAAAATTCACTCTGTGGGACAGAGTTTGCAAATAAGTAAAGTTATATCTGACAGTATTAAATTCTGTTCATTATTTTCCAACTTTCAACTCTGAAGCTGCAAACTCCAGACAACAAGTAGTAAGTGCAAGTACATTCGCTGTAAATAAGCAAATCTACACAGAGCCATATGAAAGTGCAGCTTCAAGAAATATATATATATATATATATATATATATAAATGTATATATATATAAATGTGTGTGTATATGTTTTTTTTGTGTTGTTTTTCAAGTTTGTCGGAGTGATGTGTTTTTTTAGCCTTCGGCAGAAGATGAGTAGGCTTTTGGCCATCTTGATGTCAGTAGGGAGCTTATTCCACCACACACACACAGAGCAACAGACATCCACACAGACACACACATACACTCTGAAGCACGCATACACCTATAAACTCATCTGATTTCATGTAAACAGAGAGAGGAGGAGCGACACTGACAGGTGTCCCAGGTACATGAGAACTACATTTAGAGAGGACCGAACAGAGCAGGAGGAGGGAGCTCAAGGCTGAGGCACGGTGAGTGTTAACCCAACATTTGTATTATTTTACTGTCAAAGTCTCTGAGTCAGTTTTCTCCCTGTGGACTGTAGAGAAAAGACATTTTAGAATGAACTCAACGGTTGGATTTTTTTTTGGTGAAAGTCCTGATTGGCTGAATTCATACTTTGCACATGACGTCACAACTACTGGCTGGCGGGCAAGAACTCCATCCTATAACGTATATTTGTTGTGTGAATTTGCTCAAGAATCAATTTGTTGGCTGAAAGCCTACTGTGACATTTAACACCGGTGTCAGCAAAAGACTTAGTTAGGTTAAAACGAGACAGAAGAAGAGGCGTTGCAACAATGTTTACAAATATACGTCGTAACGCTGGCGGCACAGATTATGCAGACCGCTACGATTTACTCACTCACACACACACACACACACATTGTTAAAATCCTACGCGGGACGCTTTATTAGTCTTTCTACATGGGTTTAGTTAATGATCGGGCTATAATAAGACCACGTCCGTTATGTAATCGCTGACAACCGGGACAATTTCATAGTGGTTGCTGTGAACAGGGATATTTTAGCGTCCCGACACAACTTTTGTCGGGACTCGGGACTGTCCCGGTCGAACCGGGACGTCTGGTCACCCTACATGATACATAGCCTAGTGTTGGCAGAAGGTTTAAAAAAGCTGTCATTCGCCGGCAGGGAGGGTGTACGTATTCAGATGAAGACTTCATCACACGACGGAACAGATCAGTAAACGTTAGCGAGCTAGCTAGCTAACTAACTAACTAATTAGTAACACTCACCTTTGCTTTGATTATGAAGATATTCCTGTTTTTCACCTCCCATACAACAGCGTTGTTAACCCATCCACTCTTGAAAAAAAGATAGTTATCTGTACTTTTGTAGGCTTTCATTTTTTTGTGCGGTGTAAAGTGACGGATTCTCTATAAGATAGATGTAAATATCTCTGATTCTCTATAAGATAGATGTAAATATCTCTGATTCTCTATAAGATAGATGTAAATATCTCTGATTCTCTATAAGATAGATGTAAATATCTCTGATTCTCTATAAGATAGATGTAAATATCTCTGATTCTCTATAAGATAGATGTAAATATCTCTGATTCTCTATAAGATAGATGTAAATATCTCTGATTCTCTATGAGATAGATGTAAATATCTCTGATTCTCTATAAGATAGATGTAAATATCTCTGATTCTCTATGAGATAGATGTAAATAAGTCTGATTCTCTATAAGATAGATGTAAATATCTCTGATTCTCTATAAGATAGATGTAAATATCTCTGATTCTCTATGAGATAGATGTAAATAAGTCTGATTCTCTATAAGATAGTTGTAAATATCTGATTCTCTATAAGATAGATGTAAATATCTCTGATTCTCTATAAGATAGATGTAAATATCTCTGATTCTCTATAAGATAGATGTAAATATCTCTGATTCTCTATAAGATAGATGTAAATATCTCTGATTCTCTATAAGATAGATGTAAATATCTCTGATTCTCTATAAGATAGTTGTAAATATCTGATTCTCTATAAGATAGATGTAAATATCTCTGATTCTCTATAAGATAGATGTAAATATCTCTGATTCTCTATAAGATAGATGTAAATATCTCTGATTCTCTATGAGATAGATGTAAATAAGTCTGATTCTCTATAAGATAGATGTAAATATCTCTGGTTCTCTATAAGATAGATGTAAATATCTCTGATTCTCTATAAGATAGATGTAAATATCTGATTCTCTATAAGATAGATGTAAATATCTCTGATTCTCTATAAGATAGATGATTCTCTATAAGATAGATGTAAATATCTCTGATTCTCTATGAGATAGATGTAAATAAGTCTGATTCTCTATAAGATAGATGTAAATATCTCTGATTCTCTATAAGATAGATGTAAATATCTCTGATTCTCTATGAGATAGATGTAAATAAGTCTGATTCTCTATAAGATAGATGTAAATAAGTCTGATTCTCTATAAGATAGATGTAAATATCTCTGATTCTCTATAAGATAGATGTAAATATCTCTGATTCTCTATAAGATAGATGTAAATATCTCTGATTCTCTATAAGATAGATGTAAATATCTCTGGTTCTCTATAAGATAGATGTAAATATCTCTGATTCTCTATAAGATAGATGTAAATATCTCTGATTCTCTATAAGATAGATGTAAATATCTCTGATTCTCTATAAGATAGATGTAAATATCTCTGGTTCTCTATAAGATAGATGTAAATATCTC
>CM046794.1:38922993-38952993 GCA_025617405.1 Perca schrenkii | reverse complement strand
ACACACACACACAGACACACATACAGACACACACACACAGACACACATACACACACACACACACACACACACACAGACACACACATACAGACATACACACACACAGACACACATACAGACATACACACACACAGACACACATACAGACATACACACACAGACACACATACAGACATACACACACACACACACATACAGACATACACACACACAGACACACATACAGACATACACACACAGACACACATACAGACATACACACACAGACACAGAGACAGGCACGTACACAGACATCTGTGTGTGTGTGCGTGTGTGGGTTTGTTTCCTTACAAATGTCACAGTCATTGTTCCTGTTCAACCTGTCAGACTGACTTCAGATCAGAAGATGAGTGATCGTGTGGAGGAAGAGGAGGATGAAGCAGAGTCTGTAGTATCCGGCTGTCTGTCTCTGAAGAGCGACTGGTCCAAAGGTTTCTCTCAAGACTTCAGTAAAGATCCTGGACCCTCAGACACAAAGTAAGACACTGTTTTAACTGTCAGCTGACCTGGAGTGCTAGGGGCACTACTACGATAGCATAAAAATCACTACTTTTAAACCACTAAGAAGGCTCGACACAACATGAGACTTTGCTCCTAGTATCACCAGGGGCTCTACACATGAACTCCAGCATTGAGAACATTGTTTGTGTACACAGAAGTTTTTTAATCACGATTAATCGCATGATTTATCATGATCATTTTTATCATTTATGATTAAAATCCTATTATTTTGCATTTCAGAACTGTTTTTAAGTAAATATTAACAATGGGAAGCCATTCTTACCAGTGTATCTTGATTGGGAATCAAATGAATGCAAAGAAAGTGACTTTATGAACTTGACTTTAAGATTTGTATTTGTTTATTATTTATTTACTGTTAACAAAAGAAAAATGTGTGAATCTAGTCACACATTTGAATCTACAGTCAATATAGTGTGCAGTAACTCCTAAATAATGTTGATTACTCACTGATGTCCAGTGATCACCTTGCATCACTCTGTAGCGGTTCCAGTGTGGCTGCTTTCTCCGTGTCTTACAGGCTGTGTGTGCTGCTGGCCCCCTCGATGGCAATGTATATACGGGTCAGAACACGCCAACTGTAGTACGTCTTTAAGACCCGAGAGTCTTCTACGATGCTGACAGCTCTGCAGTTAGTTGCCACCCATTTTGCAAGAGCTATAGTAATTTTTTGGGATTTGGTTTCAATAGCTAGTCAACGAGTAGCACTCTCCAAAATAGTGCTTTGCCTGAGCCCGCTAGCATCAACCTGAGTCACGTTAACTGGACTATGCTTAGCTCGTAGCTGGTAGCACTAGCATCAACCTGAGTCACGTTAACTGGACTATGCTTAGCTCGTAGCTGGTAGCACTAGCATCAACCTGAGTCACGTTAACTGGACTATGCTTAGCTCGTAGCTGGTAGCACTAGCATCAACCTGAGTCACGTTAACTGGACTATGCTTAGCTCGTAGCTGGTAGCACTAGCATCAACCTGAGTCCCGTTAACTGGACTATGCTTAGCTCGTAGCTGGTAGCACTAGCATCAACCTGAGTCACGTTAACTGGACTATGCTTAGCTCGTAGCTGGTAGCACTAGCACCAACCTGAGTCACGTTAACTGGACTATGCTTAGCTCGTAGCTGGTAGCACTAGCATCAACCTGAGTCACGTTAACTGGACTATGCTTAGCTCGTAGCTGGTAGCACTAGCATCAACCTGAGTCACGTTAACTGGACTATGCTTAGCTCGTAGCTGGTAGCACTAGCATCAACCTGAGTCCCGTTAACTGGACTATGCTTAGCTCGTAGCTGGTAGCACTAGCACCAACCTGAGTCACGTTAACTGGACTATGCTTAGCTCGTAGCTGGTAGCACTAGCACCAACCTGAGTCACGTTAACTGGACTATGCTTAGCTCGTAGCTGGTAGCACTAGCACCAACCTGAGTCACGTTAACTGGACTATGCTTAGCTCGTAGCTGGTAGCACTAGCATCAACCTGAGTCACGTTAACTGGACTATGCTTAGCTCGTAGCTGGTAGCACTAGCATCAACCTGAGTCACGTTAACTGGACTATGCTTAGCTCGTAGCTGGTAGCACTAGCATCAACCTGAGTCACGTTAACTGGACTATGCTTAGCTCGTAGCTGGTAGCACTAGCATCAACCTGAGTCACGTTAACTGGACTATGCTTAGCTCGTAGCTGGTAGCACTAGCACCAACCTGAGTCACGTTAACTGGACTATGCTTAGCTCGTAGCTGGTAGCACTAGCACCAACCTGAGTCACGTTAACTGGACTATGCTTAGCTCGTAGCTGGTAGCACTAGCACCAACCTGAGTCACGTTAACTGGACTATGCTTAGCTCGTAGCTGGTAGCACTAGCATCAACCTGAGTCACGTTAACTGGACTATGCTTAGCTCGTAGCTGGTAGCACTAGCATCAACCTGAGTCACGTTAACTGGACTATGCTTAGCTCGTAGCTGGTAGCACTAGCATCAACCTGAGTCACGTTAACTGGACTATGCTTAGCTCGTAGCTGGTAGCACTAGCATCAACCTGAGTCACGTTAACTGGACTATGCTTAGCTCGTAGCTGGTAGCACTAGCATCAACCTGAGTCACGTTAACTGGACTATGCTTAGCTCGTAGCTGGTAGCACTAGCACCAACCTGAGTCACGTTAACTGGACTATGCTTAGCTCGTAGCTGGTAGCACTAGCATCAACCTGAGTCACGTTAACTGGACTATGCTTAGCTCGTAGCTGGTAGCACTAGCACCAACCTGAGTCACGTTAACTGGACTATGCTTAGCTCGTAGCTGGTAGCACTAGCATCAACCTGAGTCACGTTAACTGGACTATGCTTAGCTCGTAGCTGGTAGCACTAGCATCAACCTGAGTCACGTTAACTGGACTATGCTTAGCTCGTAGCTGGTAGCACTAGCATCAACCTGAGTCACGTTAACTGGACTATGCTTAGCTCGTAGCTGGTAGCACTAGCATCAACCTGAGTCACGTTAACTGGACTATGCTTAGCTCGTAGCTGGTAGCACTAGCATCAACCTGAGTCACGTTAACTGGACTATGCTTAGCTCGTAGCTGGTAGCACTAGCATCAACCTGAGTCACGTTAACTGGACTATGCTTAGCTCGTAGCTGGTAGCACTAGCATCAACCTGAGTCACGTTAACTGGACTATGCTTAGCTCGTAGCTGGTAGCACTAGCATCAACCTGAGTCACGTTAACTGGACTATGCTTAGCTCGTAGCTGGTAGCACTAGCACCAACCTGAGTCACGTTAACTGGACTATGCTTAGCTCGTAGCTGGTAGCACTAGCACCAACCTGAGTCACGTTAACTGGACTATGCTTAGCTCGTAGCTGGTAGCACTAGCATCAACCTGAGTCACGTTAACTGGACTATGCTTAGCTCGTAGCTGGTAGCACTAGCACCAACCTGAGTCACGTTAACTGGACTATGCTTAGCTCGTAGCTGGTAGCACTAGCACCAACCTGAGTCACGTTAACTGGACTATGCTTAGCTCGTAGCTGGTAGCACTAGCATCAACCTGAGTCACGTTAACTGGACTATGCTTAGCTCGTAGCTGGTAGCACTAGCATCAACCTGAGTCACGTTAACTGGACTATGCTTAGCTCGTAGCTGGTAGCACTAGCATCAACCTGAGTCACGTTAACTGGACTATGCTTAGCTCGTAGCTGGTAGCACTAGCATCAACCTGAGTCACGTTAACTGGACTATGCTTAGCTCGTAGCTGGTAGCACTAGCATCAACCTGAGTCACGTTAACTGGACTATGCTTAGCTCGTAGCTGGTAGCACTAGCACCAACCTGAGTCACGTTAACTGGACTATGCTTAGCTCGTAGCTGGTAGCACTAGCATCAACCTGAGTCACGTTAACTGGACTATGCTTAGCTCGTAGCTGGTAGCACTAGCACCAACCTGAGTCACGTTAACTGGACTATGCTTAGCTCGTAGCTGGTAGCACTAGCACCAACCTGAGTCACGTTAACTGGACTATGCTTAGCTCGTAGCTGGTAGCACTAGCATCAACCTGAGTCACGTTAACTGGACTATGCTTAGCTCGTAGCTGGTAGCACTAGCATCAACCTGAGTCACGTTAACTGGACTATGCTTAGCTCGTAGCTGGTAGCACTAGCACCAACCTGAGTCACGTTAACTGGACTATGCTTAGCTCGTAGCTGGTAGCACTAGCACCAACCTGAGTCACGTTAACTGGACTATGCTTAGCTCGTAGCTGGTAGCACTAGCATCAACCTGAGTCACGTTAACTGGACTATGCTTAGCTCGTAGCTGGTAGCACTAGCACCAACCTGAGTCACGTTAACTGGACTATGCTTAGCTCGTAGCTGGTAGCACTAGCATCAACCTGAGTCACGTTAACTGGACTATGCTTAGCTCGTAGCTGGTAGCACTAGCACCAACCTGAGTCACGTTAACTGGACTATGCTTAGCTCGTAGCTGGTAGCACTAGCACCAACCTGAGTCACGTTAACTGGACTATGCTTAGCTCGTAGCTGGTAGCACTAGCACCAACCTGAGTCACGTTAACTGGACTATGCTTAGCTCGTAGCTGGTAGCACTAGCATCAACCTGAGTCACGTTAACTGGACTATGCTTAGCTCGTAGCTGGTAGCACTAGCATCAACCTGAGTCACGTTAACTGGACTATGCTTAGCTCGTAGCTGGTAGCACTAGCACCAACCTGAGTCACGTTAACTGGACTATGCTTAGCTCGTAGCTGGTAGCACTAGCACCAACCTGAGTCACGTTAACTGGACTATGCTTAGCTCGTAGCTGGTAGCACTAGCATCAACCTGAGTCACGTTAACTGGACTATGCTTAGCTCGTAGCTGGTAGCACTAGCATCAACCTGAGTCACGTTAACTGGACTATGCTTAGCTCGTAGCTGGTAGCACTAGCATCAACCTGAGTCACGTTAACTGGACTATGCTTAGCTCGTAGCTGGTAGCACTAGCATCAACCTGAGTCACGTTAACTGGACTATGCTTAGCTCGTAGCTGGTAGCACTAGCATCAACCTGAGTCCCGTTAACTGGACTATGCTTAGCTCGTAGCTGGTAGCACTAGCATCAACCTGAGTCACGTTAACTGGACTATGCTTAGCTCGTAGCTGGTAGCTCAAGCTTGACATGCTCGGTGATATTTTAATGTGTGGAAAATAAAAAGCGCCATTCAGAATTGTGTTGCTGCTGTCTTTCTCCATCATGCCTGCAGCCTTCAGCAGCAGGATGTGTTAGGAGGAAGTATGGCAAAGTGCGGCAAAGGGTCAAAATAGTCGCCTGTTAGGCACGAGGCGAAGCTGAGTGAAGTGAAAATAAATTAATAAATGGCGGCATGCGATTAATGCGATTAAAAGAAATTAATGTGTTATGTTCGGCTCTTAATCGCATCGCGATTAACATGACAACGCGACAAAAGCTCTACTTTTTTCACCTTAAAAACATCACCAGACTCCGGCCATCACTCTCAGACTCTGTGGCAGAAACCCTAATTCATGCTTTTATCACCTCCCGTTTGGAGTACTGCAATGGAGTCCTGTCTGGGGTCCCCAGCAAAACCCTAGACAGGCTCCATTATGTCCAAAACTCAGCCGCCAGGGTCCTCACCCACTAGTCAGACCTTCCTCCACAGTGCCGTGGAGGAAGGTCTGGCAATGCGAGACTAGCCAGGTGTAGATATTTTCCAACAACAATCAATAAATCATTTTAGTTGTAAAGAAAAGAAATGTCTTCACAGAGAGAAGAAGAGGAGTGATGTTCCTGTTGAGGAGCTGCAGACAGCCAATCGGAGCAGCTCTGTACAAAGTAAGTCTGTCCATCTGTCTGCTGACGTCTTCATGTCTCAACCACTGTGTGTTGTGTCTTACATTCAGAGATTTTTTTTGAGATCATTATAAATATGACATTTAAAGTCCACTTGAAAATAATATGCATTTGTTTTCTCTGCTCCAGCAAACATGTCTGCTCTGTTTCACTTTTTCCTTTCTCCTCCTTTGAGATCAGAACCCAAAATACATACATTTATTTTTAGTAGCATCAAAAGGATTTTGAACTGTTATTTTAAGTTTTAAAAAGTTACATAATGTTGCTTTAAGTTAAGACATGAAGAGTCTAAAGCCCCATACACACCAACCAGACGTCCGACCGTCGGCAGTAAAGTCAGTCGGACTTACAGTCAGGGAATTACTGTAATTGTTGGGTCTTTGTAAATTATAGTGTGTGGTCTAGACCTACTCTATCTGTAAAGTGTCTTGAGATAACTCTTGTTATGATTTGATACTATAAATACAATTGAATTGAATCTGTCTCCCCGAATTGGTCCAAAAAGTGCCTAAGAACACACCGATGAGACGCCGACTTGAGCGTACGTTCTGCGCGTGCGTGAGATGTAATACTTCTCCATAACAATCTGTATTGTCGCCCAAAGAATTTAAACCAGCAGCTGATTGGACGAGCATGTCACATGGGTCTGGCTGCTCCCGGATTTTACAACCAACCATAATGGCGGCTCATTGAGAATACAATCTTGTATTTTACGAAGATAGTTCACCGAAATGTGTTTCTGGAAACATTTTAAGCGAGAAATAGGCCATGCAGTTGCTGAATCTGTCTTCATTTCAGATCAACAAAGGTCAGTTTAGAAGATTTTCCTGTTTTCTGGTTAGCTCTCCACCACTCAGATTGGTCATTGAGTCCGACTGCCGGCAGTGCCTGCCTCCCCCCCTGATTATACAAGTCGAATCACCACGGGACACACCGAACAGACTCGAGTCACCGACCTCGCCAGACTGTCAGACGGCCCATTATCGGCTCGGTGTGTCAGGGGTTTTATGCACCGGCACCGTTTTAAAAGTATCGTTTTAGCACCGGTATCGGAAATTACCCAAAGGATACCCAACCCTAGTTGTTAGTAGTTAAACAAGTTACATAATGTTGCTTTAAGTTAAGACATGAAGAGTCTAAGAGAGACTTTGTCCCAGTTTGGTATCACTGAAGCAAATCCTAACTCACTTTAGGAATCCTATCTTATCTCAGGTTAGGAAATCCTAAATACTCAATCCAACTTCGGTTATCGACATGTCTGTTACCTACCAACCAATGCTACTTTTCTGATCTTGCTGAGCTAAACAAGTTTGTAACTGTTGTTTTTCTCAATTTAGATAAAAATAAAACGTAATAAAAACAACGGGTATCATCACTTATTTATATGTTCTTATATGGATTGTTTTCGTATTTGTCATAAAAATATTAACCACTTTTCTTTTCTGTGTTTTGTTGTTGTCGTCACTTGACCTTTGTGCTTTTCTAGGGATTTTTGGTCGGCATGAACATAAGATCATTATGAAGAGGACATGTGAACGTGTGACTGAAGGAAGTGATCAAACAGGAAGTGAAACCCTCCTCAAAAGGATCTACACTGTGCTCTACATCGCAGAGGAACAGAGTGACGACGTTAATACCCAACATGAGGTGAGGCAGCTCGAGACAGCTTCCAAGATGAAGACCCTCCATGACTCTCCAATCAAGTGCTGCGACATCTTTAAAGCCTTACCTGGCCAACAGAAACACATCAGAGTGGTTCTGACGAGCGGCGTCGCTGGCGTTGGAAAAACCTTCTCAGTGCAGAAGTTCTGTCTGGACTGGGCCGAGGGTTTGGAAAACCAAGATGTGGATCTGGTGATTCCTCTTTCCTTCAGGGAGCTGAACTTGATCAAAGATGAGCAGTACAGTCTTCTGGAGCTGCTCCGTGTTTTCCATCCATCATTACAGGAGGTCACAGCAGAGCAGCTCGCTGGCTCTAAAGTTCTCTTCATCTTTGACGGCCTGGATGAAAGCAGACTTTACCTGGATTTCAACAACAGTGAGGCTGTTTCTGATGTCACACAGAAGTCATCAGTCAACGTGCTGTTGACAAACCTCATCCAGGGGAAGCTGCTTCCCTCGGCTCTCGTCTGGATAACTTCCCGACCTGCAGCAGCCAATCAGATCCCTCCTGCGTGTGTTGACAGGGTAACAGAAGTACGAGGCTTCACTGACGCCCAGAAGGAGGAGTACTTCAGGAAGAGAGTCAGTGATGAAGAGCTGTCCAGCAGAATCATCTCCCACATCAAGACATCCAGGAGCCTCCACATCATGTGTCTGATCCCAGTCTTCTGCTGGATCACTGCTACAGTTCTGGACCACATGTTGACTACAGACCAGAGAGGAGAGCTGCCCAAGACCCTGACTGACATGTACTCACACTTCCTGCTGGTTCAGACAAAGAGGAAGAAGCTCAAGTATGCTGAGGGACATGAGACGAGTCCACAGGAGCTGATGGAGGCCGACAGGGAAGTTCTTCTGAAGCTGGGGAGGCTGGCGTTTGAACAGCTGGAGAAAGGAAACATCATGTTCTACCAAGAAGACCTGGAGCGCTGTGGTCTGGATGTCACAGAGGCCTCGCTGTACTCAGGAGTTTGTTCAGAGATCTTCAAAAGAGAGAGTGTGATCTTCCAGAAAACAGTCTACTGCTTCGTTCATCTGAGCGTTCAGGAGTTTCTGGCTGCAGTCTACCTGTTCCACTGTTACACCAACAGGAACACAAAGGTACTCAAGGACTTACTGGGAGAAGACTGGGACTGTAATTTGACCTGGAACTATAAAAACAGTTGCCTGTCCCTGGATGATTTCCTGAAGAGAGTCATTGAGAAATCCCTTGAGAGTAAAAATGGCCACCTGGACCTGTTTGTCCGCTTCCTTCATGGCCTCTCTCTGGAGTCCAACCAGAGACTCTTAGGAGGCCTGCTGGGTCAGACAGACAACAGTCCAGAAGTCATCCAGAGAGCCATCACCAACCTGAAGGAGATGAACACTGATGAGATCTCTCCTGACAGAAGCATCAACATCTTTCACTGTCTGACGGAGCTGAACGACTGCTCAGTCCATCAGGAGATCCAAGAGTTCCTGAAGTCAGAGAACAGATCATGGAAGAGACTCTCTGGGATCCACTGCTCAGCTCTGGCCTACATGCTGCAGATGTCAGAGGAGGTTCTGGATGAGTTGGACCTGAGGAAGTACAACACAACACCACTAGGACAACGGAGACTGATTCCAGCTGTGAGGAACTGCAGAAAGGCTCGGTAAATCTAGATGTGATTATGCTTACTGGAAATAATTTTACATGTTACTCTGCAAATGTCTTTATCTCAAATTCAGTGAGGATGAGACAAAAATAATCTTTTTTGTAGCTATGAAGTTAGTGAACACAAGTATTTTCTTTCATCATTTAATCAACAACAGACTTTTTACAGTGTCTGCACTATGTTTCTATAACGTGTCCCTTTTATATACAGACACACAGACGTTTAATATGTGGGATCTGCTGGAACTAACACCACCTGTGTTATCACCTGAACTTTAAGCTTTTTCATAATAGTTTTCTGAGTAGATTCTGAACTATTTCATATTAGGGACTGTTCTGTCCATTTTCACAAGTTATACAATATCTGTATAATAATTGCTTGATGTGAGAGAGGTTGTGAGGGGATCAGCCAAAGTAATCTCCATCCTCATTAAATAAAATTATACTGTTTAGATACCAACAACAATATATATTTTCATATGTTTTGCTGCATTAGAGATGAGTTTGATTTATAAACAGTAAGAGCTCTCTCTTGTAGTAGTTGGTATGTAAACAGGTTTATTCCAAAGCTGCTTTAGTAATTATACTTTAAATGCAACAGGAGTCTTTAAATAAATGTATTGGGATATGAAAAGAAGATGAGATGACATATTTAAAAATGAGTGCAAACCTGATTTTACAATTCACTGAACATCATGAATGAATGAATGAATGAATGAAAGTTTATTCGGTTACTGAACATAGAACATAAAATATGTACAGCAAATTCATTAGAAACAAGGGTGGTAACCGAAAAGGTGTAGGCTGAAGCCGTGGCTTATTACGCCTACCCTGTTTTGCAAAACAACATCTACCCATCAGATTTTAAACATAAACAATATACATGCGTAAACGTGTATTTATACACACATGCATGTATACTATATATATATATATATATATATATATATATATATATACTCATATACGTACACATATACATACATACATAACTGCAGACATATGCACTTAATCACAAACAGTTTGTCTTAGCCCACCATATATTTAACAAAAATGAATGATTTAAACTGTTTTTTGAAATAATGAATGGAATTGCTCCTCTTAAGATCATCGGTGAGACCATTCCACAGGTCGACCCCTTTTACCGAAATTGTATTCATTTTAAAATTTGTTCTAACCATTTGTTTTTTAAACATATTCTCTCCTCTTAGGTTATATTTTTGTTCCCGTTTTTCAAACAAACTTAATATGTTTTCGGGCAAAATTTTCATATAGACTTTAAACATAAACACCGCAGTATTCAGACTGACAAGATCTGAAAGTTTTATTGCTCTAAATTTGCAAAATATTGAGTTTGTCGGTTCATTATACGGTGAATGATTGGCTATCCTTATGGCTTTTTTTTGTAAAATAAAAATAGGTTTTATATTTGTGGTGTAGGCGTGCCCCCATATTTCAACACAATAAGAAAAGTATGGAACAATAAGAGAACAATACAGAATATACAGAGATGGCTTGTTTTAAAAAGTACTTGGTTTTATGTAATATAGCTATTGTTTTGGACATTTTTGATTGAACATGAGCGATGTGGGGTTTCCAGGATAATTTATGGTCTAATATTATTCCAAGAAATTTATTTTCATTCACCCTTTCTAGTTCCACCTCATCAATCTTTAAGCTCATGGTAGTTTTAATTTGTCGATTACTAAATATAATATATTTGGTTTTACTTAGATTAAAGGATAGTTTATTTTGATCAAACCATCGCTTGATTCTGGATAGTTCTCTGGTCACATCGGCAATTAGTTAAAATAAAGTTTAACAAACACAAATCACAGCTCCCTGTAAATAACAATCTGACACACTTTTATTACAGTCAGTTGTCTGGCAATTTGGGTTCATTATGTTGCTCAGGGACAGTTGGGCATGTGGACAGGAGGAGCTCAAGTTTCAAACACCTTGTGATCATTGACTGACCAGCTAACATCAGGATTTCTGAGGGTCTTATGTGTTCTAGGTCTTAATAAACTTTAAACAGGTCTTAATATTCCTACATCCATGTAACGCTACTTGCTATGGGGAAGTGCAAGTTTAGTGATAAAAAACTGAATTAAGGGCTTGGTTAAAGCCCAGTTGCTAACAACGTATTTGACGCCTACTGCTTCTTATGCAATAAATCAATTAAACTGGGAACTTTTGGTGTACGGGCACTGGAGTCTCAGGAAAACAGTGAGAAACAGGGTAAAAAAAGGGTCTACAGCAAACGCCAGCCAAACACCACACATTGTAATTTATGACGACCAGCTGAGCTACAGCCGCTCATGTTCATGTGCTTTGTAATCAACATGCAGTCTTTTTAAAACAAATATATAAAATAGTTAAACTTTATTATATTTTTTAATTTTTTCACAGACTTACTAACTGTGGACTCTCGGAGACTCACTGTGAAGTTGTGGCCTCAGCTCTGAAGTCCAACCCCTCCCATCTGAGTGAGCTCGACCTGAGTTACAACTTCCTGCAGGATTCAGGAGTGAAGCTTTTGTCTGCCGCACTGGAGGATCCACACTGTAAACTGGAGATTCTGAGGTCAGTTCATGTATTTTTCTCATGTATAGTGTGTATCTAACAAATTTAAACCACTAACTGGAGTTTCAAATTTAGATTCAGAACCCAATTTTTCAAAGTGTGTCAGTCCAGATGCCTGAACAGTTGGTTTGACTGTAAATTTAGCCTATAATCAAAAGGGACTAATACTCAAAACACACATAACGTTGGGAATTTCTCTCTCTCTCTCTGTCTAACACACACTCAAACACAATGTAAAGGACCACAGAGATAGTGAAGCATGTTTCCAAATGCAGGTGCTAGAAGTATCTTTATTCGTGTCTGATCCGTCAACGATGACAGGTGACACTTCAACATGTAAATTATGCTTTCTGTAAGAAAATTATGACACTTTGTGTTCGGACTCAACCAGGAAAGAAGAGCATAAATAATGCACTGCACAGGGTTTCCGCGGGTCATTAAAAAGCATGAAAAGTAATTAAATAGATTTTGTGAAAATTCAGGCCTGAAATGGCATGAAAAAGCATTAACTTCGATGTTCAAAGGCATTAAAAAATATGTAAACTTGATGGAATAAAAACCATTGTTTTTCACGATTTATTTTGATTATATAAACATCGAAATCTAATTTCGATCAGAAGTATAGCGTAATGGTTGACAGGCGGAACCTTTTAATTGCCTTTTTTACGGCTGGTGCACGAAGTCGTAAATCTTCCGCACGGATGATTATTACTAGCGCACAAGAGGTGTGTGCTTCTGCGGACACAACACAAGAACAGACATAAACACAAGACTGACTGACGAGACAGCCGAGAGAAAACAACAGAAAGTTTGGGACCATTTTAAGCTGCAAACATGCTGCTACATCACCTCTGTAACAAACATCCAGTGTACTCATCCATTCCACGGAGCTAACCCGACACAAGGTAGCTAACGTCTGCTGCTCTCGTCCACCGCGCTGTTTACACAACTAGCCTACAGCATGCTACTCTGCTAATAGCCATGTTTTACCAAGCTAAAATGAAAGCTGTCGGTTTGTAGTGTAACTTTTTATTAGTTTGCTTCTAATCTTTGGAAATGTAGCTGCTGCCGGAGACACACCGGCTCCTCCCCCCAGCATGGCTACTTAATATGCACGTGAATGACGTCATCATGCATTCTTTATTCTTTCTCCTCACCATAGATATATCTATAACGCTCTTCACTGTGTATTAGGCTTCTGAAAATGTGTCCCCCAGAACAGTGTAGTTGAGTAGCCCTGCTGTAAACCCTCTGGTCAGTGAACAGCTCTTTTGCATATCCAGTGCAAAGAGCCAGAGGCAAGAAGGGGGAATTGGGTGAAAAATATTAACATTTGGGCCACCAAAAAAATGTACTATTGTAATGAATTTCTTTTTAAGGGTCTTGGAATTTGGCAATAAAAAATGCTGCTTTTTCTAAAAAAGGAAACCAGTCTTTTACAGGGCTCGAGAGTGCGAACAATTTGGTCGCAAATGCGACCAAAATTTGTAAGGGTGCGACTAACATTTTTCCTAGGTCGCACCGGTGCACCTAACGTCCTCGCATCCGCTGCCTCTCCACTAACTAAGCGATGTCGTTTATATCGATATGGTTTAATGTTGCGTTACATGACCTTATATACTGTCTATGTACATGACCCTGTTCCTTCTGATCTCTCCTCCACGCAGCCCCCCCCATTCACTCACATACCGGCCGGCTCACCTGCAACATGGAGAGACACAGCGCCGCTGGTCCAAACACCCGACATTTGTCTACAGTTTTAATTGTTATTAACACAGCTTTATATTGTTAAGTATGAGAGGGAAACCTGTGTTGGTACCAGTGTTTCCGCTGGTAACTCTCTGTTACTGCGGCCGCCACGGCGAAACACACATTAGAAGTTATTAAATGCAACTAACTTCAGTTGGTTGAGTAATAGCGTGTAAGAGACGGAGCCTGATTGATCATAGTTCATAAAAATGCAGCGCAGTGACGATACAGACATTTCATATTCTACACAAGACGGGTGTAACGCCGCTAATGAGTCAGCCGTCACTCTCTGAGTAGCCTAGCATAGCCTGCTTCAGTCCATCGCACTCCCCCGGTCTTTAGGTCGTTCTTTTTTTTTTCCCCTAAAGATTTCGGCCTTCATTTTGATAGGAAAGCTGAAGACATGAAAGGGGAGAGAGAGGGGGGGGGGATGACATGTAGGAAAGGGCCGCAGGTCGGAGTCAAACCTGTATATTTACCAACTGAGCTATCCGGGCGTCCTCTTTCTCTTTTAATCAGTCTGTTATTGTTGTTGAAAAGCTTATGAAGGAGCTTTCTCAGATATATATTTTTTATATATATCCTAGGCTATTTATTTTAGATAAATTTCATTTAAATGTGTTGCAGCTGTATATTTTCAAACTGGTAAAGGAAATCCTGTCCTTGATTTTTATTTTAATCACAATCTGTTTTAATAAAAGAGCTTGTGAAATGTGGCTTTGACTTAAAACTGAACATTTAGCCCACTTTGTAAAAAAATACAGAGCTAAATATCGTGTATCGCCATTCAGCGTTACGGCGATGAAATTTTGTGCTGGTGCACCTAAATAAAAAAAGTTAGGCGCACCAGTGCAACCATGGCAAAAAGTTAGTGTGGAGCCCTGATATACAAGCGACAGGTTTCCTTTTTTTTAGTAAACAGCAATAATAAATATTTACTATTGCTGTTTAGTAAGTATTTCTTACTAAGTATTTCTTATCCGATTACTCGATTAATCAATGGAATAATCGGTAGAATATTCGATTACTAAAATAATCGATAGCTGCAGCCCTAATCTGCAGTTGGACATGGGCATGAAATTAGTTTAAAGTGGCATGAAAAAGGGCATGAAAAAGCATGAAATGAGATTTGCTGATACCTGCAGAAACCCTGACTGCAGACATATTTGTACAGGAAGGTACTAGATTACAGGTAAGATTAAGAGAACGTGCATCTGACTTTACTCAGTGCACATTTCAACCACTTCTAAAGATGATTGAGAATGAAGCAGAGCTCACAGACAACCAGCTGTGTGTTGATGGGAGATGACAGTGGTGATGAGAAAAGCCTCAATCTGTGATTTCTAATGAGAGCATCAGAAGTAAATTTAAGTAAATCTTCTTTTTTCATATTGGAAATTCTAAAGAAAGTAAACATCTCTGAGTATTTTTCATCAAACGATGTGAATCTTCTTTGGGGGCAGCCAGAGGGTCGCCAGTTCAAGCCCCCGTATGGACCAAGTATGCAGTGTGGACTCATAGCTGGTCAGTTCACTTCCTTGGCACTGAGCCCTTGAGCAATGCACGAATCCCAAACTGCTCTTGTACTCCTGTCATGGGCAGCCCCCTAACTCTGATAATGCCCTGATTGGGCATGTGTGCCTGTGTGTAATGTAATAACAGAGTGTAAAATGAGAAGGAAAAAGATTGTGAGTTAACAGTGAACAATAAAACAACAAGCTCAGACACGGTGGCTTCATCTGTTGTTATTTCTGCCGGGAATGTGAATGATTTCAAGCAGGAACATTGTATTCTTAAATTACATCATTTATTTATTCTTTATTCAGATTGAATGCCTGCAGGTTGTCAGAGAACAGCTGTGCTTCTCTGGCCTCAGCTCTGAAATCCAACCCCTCTCATCTGAGAGAGCTGGAGCTGAGTATCAACAAGCTGCAGGATTCAGGAGTGAAGCTGCTGTGTGCTTTTCTGATGAGTCCCTGCTGTAGACTGGAGACTCTGAGGTAAGACATCATGTTTTGCTTCTGTTCTGAGATTAATGTGATGTGAGTATGATATGATGTGAGTGTGGTGACACTAAACTACAAACATAAGACTTTTATTATACTGATCCACACTAAGTAACTTAAAGCTAAAGTCTGTTTTATTCTTCAGTGGTTTAGTACATTGACTGTGGCAGAGCGATGTTGAGCTACACATTTAATAAAATCCTACACTGGATAATTCACTCTGAACCTCTTAAACTCTTGATTTTCATCTCATATTCACCATCATGTTTTTAAATAAATATTAATAAAAATACAGAAATCCAAGAGCGAGCATTTGGCAAGGAAAATATTTTACAGGCAGAAACCTCGGACAGACCCAGGCTCTTGGTGGGCGGCCATCTGCCACTGTCAGTTGGGACACACAGACACTGATACAGATATACAGATATATGATTTATACAATAAAATATATAACATAGGTATAGTCATTTTTTTAGACATTTTAATGCAGAAATGAATGGATTGTTATCAACTTCATCTATTCTTTATTCAGATTGATGAACTGCAGTTTGTCAGAGATCAGCTGTGCTGCTCTGGCCTCAGCTCTGAAGTCCAACCCCTCCCATCTGAGAGAGCTGGATCTGAGTGACAACAACCTGCAGGATTCAGATGTGACACTGCTGTCAGATCTTGTGAAGAATCCACACTGTAGTCTGAAGACTTTGCTAGTAGAGGGTTGGAGTCAGTCCATGCTGGTTTCAGCAGTATTGAACTAAACACAATTAGTATCTAAGCAAAGATCCAGTATTTCCTGTAAACCTCCAACCTTCTCAGTAAAGTAAAGCGTGTAGTTATGATAATTTTGGTAATAGGGCTCGATACCGAGAATGTCTCTGTTTCTGCTGTAATGATGCATTTAGGACTTCAGTGTTGGTCATCTTACGTTAAAAAAGTAATTAGTAACAGTTGCAAATTGCTTCTCCAAAAAAGTAATTGAGTTAGTAACTCAGTTACCACATTGTAAAAGTAATTAGTTACTCAGCAAAGTAACTGTGACGTTATTTTTTATGTTCTATAACGCTATTACGTTCTATAACTTCTTTAACGTCAAAGATGTTTATATTAACTGATTGAAGAATAAAAACACTACATACAGTATTTTAGAACATTTGGTATTTATTTGAACTCAATAGATTGCAGCCTGCCATATCGCTACCTTTGTATATCCCTGGCTCGTCGCCATTGTCGCTGTCTTGTGTTTAGTGGTAGTCAGAGTGTGCAGTGAGACAGCGTGAGCAGGGCATCCGCCCACCCAGCCAATCATCATCGCATTTGCAACGGTGTCCTGCTCTCTCCAGGTAGCTGATGTGGAGCCAAAGCCTGACAGCTCGCGCTTCATTCAACCAAATTGTAGTAACGCGCCACTTTACATTTGATTTTTCTTGGGCCTGATCTGAGCTCTACTCTCTCACAGAGCGGACGAGTCAAATATTCAACTTACTCATTTTTGTGAAAACAGCAGCATTAAGCAACATTAAAAGAAATGGTTGATGAATACACCAGGTGGGTTTGACTCCTCTGATTTCATGTGTTTTTATATACCACCCTAAATCCTTAATGTTAATTTAATGTATCTGTGTAAATGGCCAAACACCCATGTGATACTTCTCCTTGTTTACCAGTTTTTTTAACGCTTTTGGGTTTTAACAGTTGGACAGCTCTAAAACCTCTACATACACAGCATGACATTCACTCACAGACACATTCTACCTGCACAGTTGCATATTTTCATTTCTCATTAAACCATCTTGCTTCAATGTCAGTATATTTTCATACGGCGTTCTATAATCCCATGTCTCTTGAGGACACTTGGACAGCCCTAAAACCTCACAGACTCCAAGTCTGAGTCTGTGATTGTGGACCTGAGACTCCTCTACACTCTACACACGACTTGTGTTCAGGACAACAGCTGGACTGACTGAAATGTTAATGTTTCTGCTGCAGCTCCGCCCTGTGGATCGATGGACTATTACAGTTAATTCCCACTTATTTCTAAATAACAAATGGAAGTTGATATCGCATTTATAAAGTTACTTATTTGTTTCTCATATTTTAACAGATGTATATTTGCTTTTTAACAAACGGAAAGAAGAACTGAACTGAAACAAGGCTTCACTTTAGTTTCTCAGCTGACTACAAACACATTATGTCTGGATGTTGTTGGAAAGTCAGCATCTTAATGTTTTATTTTGTATATGATTAGTCTACAAAACCATTAACCCTCCTGTTGTCTTCGGGTCAAATTTGACCCATTTTCAAAGTATCTATATCTGTAATTTGGGTTTCTTTTAACCAAAAGATGATCAAAAAAAAACTGAATTAAGTTAGCCAAAAGTATAAATTATGATAATTTATACTTTTTGCTTTACAAACAAGCAAACCAGAGGACAGAAGGTAAGTATGTGCATTGAAAGTGTTAAAATTATCCAACAAAGTGCAAAAAAAGTGTCAAAATTGTCCAAAAAGAAGCTTCAAGATCATCCAAAAAAGTGTCAAAAGTGTCAAAATAGTCAAAGTAATGCATAATTTCAGCTTTTTTTAACTCAAATGTAGTTTTCTTGACCATGCATTCTGAATATAAGTTAACTAGTGATAATAAGCTGGAATAAGAAGGTGTAACGTCCATATTTAGCCTCATTAAACATACTTACATTCAAATCCTGATCACAGTAGTTTATATTAATATATTATAATGTTATATTCGAACATTCTAGCCCAGTCTCACAGCAGTTCGTGAAATGGTCACGTTATTTTATCTATTGCTTCGTGTACACGGACACGTTTATCTCGTTGTTTTCGTGGTGGTCAGCACGAATTTTAAACTAATGATGATCACAGCAAATTAACACAAACTCAACCATAGACAGTATATATAAGAATGGACTATTTTACAGAGACGGAGAGTGTAGGTATATGTAAGGAGATAACATAGACACAGAATAATTATTGATCACTAACATGCTAGTTAACATTAGTAATTACTGATCACTAACATGCTAGTTAACATTAGTAATTACTGATCACTAACATGCTAGTTAACATTAGTAATTACTGATCACTAACATGCTAGTTAACATTAGTAATTATTAATCACTAACATGCTAGTTAACATTAGTAATTACTGATCACTAACATGCTAGTTAACATTAGTAATTATTGATCACTAACATGCTAGTTAACATTAGTAATTACTGATCACTAACATGCTAGTTAACATTAGTAATTATTGATCACTAACATGCTAGTTAACATTAGTAATTACTGATCACTAACATGCTAGTTAACATTAGTAATTATTGATCACTAACATGCTAGTTAACATTAGTAATTACTGATCACTAACATGCTAGTTAACATTAGTAATTATTGATCACTAACATGCTAGTTAACATTAGTAATTACTGATCACTAACATGCTAGTTAACATTAGTAATTATTGATCACTAACATGCTAGTTAACATTAGTAATTACTGATCACTAACATGCTAGTTAACATTAGTAATTACTGATCACTAACATGCTAGTTAACATTAGTAATTAAACCTAAACAGCTAATGGAAGTCCAAACTGCCTGTGAGCTTCTCCTGTACTATACGGTAATTCCTCTACTGTGTGACAGTAAGTCTCGTGGTTATGACCCAATCGTTAGCCTATTGTTTATAAAAGCGTCTGCTACGGAGCCATAACGTGAGCTACAAGGTAATGGAGCCTTTTATACATTGTCGTGTTTCTTTAGAAATAAACAACGGACAAATAGAGTCTTTAAACGCTTCAGATGTAAAGTTATTCTCTGTCAAAGTGACGTCAGAATGAATGGGAGTCAATGGGATGCTAACGGGAGGTGATGGCTTGGTAGCATCTAAATGGCGCCATAGGAGGTTCGAGTTCTCAAGCGAAGCTTACCCCCTTGAACTCTCCATGTCTGGCCCTTAATAGAGAGCCGAAGTCCCGCCCCCCTTCTACTTCCGGCCAATGGGACCTTATCTTTCGAAAAAGTATGAACTAGAGTCAATGGAGAGATAATAATTATTTTTTTGATCCCGTTTGAATTAAGCCATGGATTACAAATATGATGTTTGTCAATTTAAAACATTATTTTTCAACCGAAGAAAGTCTCAGTTTATTGTTAAACTGTTAAAGCTACGATGTCTCTGTGTATCGTACCGGGGATGTAACGTTACTCTAATGATCAGAGGATCTCTCTCGTTCTTTAGCTTCTCTGCTGAAAACACCTGACCAGATAAAACACAGCAGGTAAGATAACGTTACATGTGTTGTTGAACGGAGCTAAGCTAGCTAGCGAGCGAGCCGAGCCGAGCATCAAGCTAGGTGACGTAGGTTGTGTGAGACGGGAGATGTAGTCCACTGGGAGATGTAGTCCACTGGGAGATGTAGTCCACTGGGAGATGTAGTCCACTGAGCGGTTTCACACTAAACTAAGTGGTACTACGACAAACCTACGGGTAACTGAGACTTTCTTCGGTTGTAAAATCATCTTTTAAATTGACGAACATCATATTTGTAATCCATGGCTCAATTCAAACGGGATCAAAAATAATTTGCCTCTCCCCCGTTCGCTACCGTTCATATTTTTTCTGAGTTTAGGTCCCATGAGGTCCACCGGAAGGGGCGGGACTTCGGCTCTCTATGTGATTCTCATTTTCCAGTCTGGCCCTCTGGGAAACTGAGTTTGTGTTATGGCTGTGGCTATAACCCAGAACACAGTTCAGTATCACAACACATAGAAAAGGTTTTAAATGTCATTTAATGAATGTCAACAAAAAAAACAAAGCAGCCAAGGACAGTTGAGCTGCGCTGGTGGAGGACACGCGTGTCCAAAACGCTCTCAGGGATCCGAGCAGGAAGGGGGCGCGACAGAAAGGCGAGGAGCTGGTGGGACAGCAGCCAACGGCAAACAGGTCTAGTGGTGTCGGTCTGAACAGGAGAGGAAAAACCAGACCGGTAAGTGGAGCACAAGGAACAAAGAAGAGACAGCTCGCGCTTCATTCAACCAAATTGTAGTAACGCGCCACTTTACATTTGATTTTTCTTGGGCCTGATCTGAGCTCTACTCTCTCACAGAGCGGACGAGTCAAATATTCAACTTACTCATTTTTGTGAAAACAGCAGCATTAAGCAACATTAAAAGAAATGGTTGATGAATACACCAGGGGGGTTTGACTCCTCTGATTTCATGTGTTTTTATATACCACCCTAAATCCTTAATGTTAATTTAATGTATCTGTGTAAATGGCCAAACACCCATGTGATACTTCTCCTTGTTTACCAGTTTTTTTAACGCTTTTGGGTTTTAACAGTTGGACAGCTCTAAAACCTCTACATACACAGCATGACATTCACTCACAGACACATTCTACCTGCACAGTTGCATATTTTCATTTCTCATTAAACCATCTTGCTTCAATGTCAGTATATTTTCATACGGCGTTCTATAATCCCATGTCTCTTGAGGACACTTGGACAGCCCTAAAACCTCACAGACTCCAAGTCTGAGTCTGTGATTGTGGACCTGAGACTCCTCTACACTCTACACACGACTTGTGTTCAGGACAACAGCTGGACTGACTGAAATGTTAATGTTTCTGCTGCAGCTCCGCCCTGTGGATCGATGGACTATTACAGTTAATTCCCACTTATTTCTAAATAACAAATGGAAGTTGATATCGCATTTATAAAGTTACTTATTTGTTTCTCATATTTTAACAGATGTATATTTGCTTTTTAACAAACGGAAAGAAGAACTGAACTGAAACAAGGCTTCACTTTAGTTTCTCAGCTGACTACAAACACATTATGTCTGGATGTTGTTGGAAAGTCAGCATCTTAATGTTTTATTTTGTATATGATTAGTCTACAAAACCATTAACCCTCCTGTTGTCTTCGGGTCAAATTTGACCCATTTTCAAAGTATCTATATCTGTAATTTGGGTTTCTTTTAACCAAAAGATGATCAAAAAAAAACTGAATTAAGTTAGCCAAAAGTATAAATTATGATAATTTATACTTTTTGCTTTACAAACAAGCAAACCAGAGGACAGAAGGTAAGTATGTGCATTGAAAGTGTTAAAATTATCCAACAAAGTGCAAAAAAAGTGTCAAAATTGTCCAAAAAGAAGCTTCAAGATCATCCAAAAAAGTGTCAAAAGTGTCAAAATAGTCAAAGTAATGCATAATTTCAGCTTTTTTTAACTCAAATGTAGTTTTCTTGACCATGCATTCTGAATATAAGTTAACTAGTGATAATAAGCTGGAATAAGAAGGTGTAACGTCCATATTTAGCCTCATTAAACATACTTACATTCAAATCCTGATCACAGTAGTTTATATTAATATATTATAATGTTATATTCGAACATTCTAGCCCAGTCTCACAGCAGTTCGTGAAATGGTCACGTTATTTTATCTATTGCTTCGTGTACACGGACACGTTTATCTCGTTGTTTTCGTGGTGGTCAGCACGAATTTTAAACTAATGATGATCACAGCAAATTAACACAAACTCAACCATAGACAGTATATATAAGAATGGACTATTTTACAGAGACGGAGAGTGTAGGTATATGTAAGGAGATAACATAGACACAGAATAATTATTGATCACTAACATGCTAGTTAACATTAGTAATTACTGATCACTAACATGCTAGTTAACATTAGTAATTACTGATCACTAACATGCTAGTTAACATTAGTAATTACTGATCACTAACATGCTAGTTAACATTAGTAATTACTGATCACTAACATGCTAGTTAACATTAGTAATTACTGATCACTAACATGCTAGTTAACATTAGTAATTACTGATCACTAACATGCTAGTTAACATTAGTAATTATTAATCACTAACATGCTAGTTAACATTAGTAATTACTGATCACTAACATGCTAGTTAACATTAGTAATTATTGATCACTAACATGCTAGTTAACATTAGTAATTACTGATCACTAACATGCTAGTTAACATTAGTAATTATTGATCACTAACATGCTAGTTAACATTAGTAATTACTGATCACTAACATGCTAGTTAACATTAGTAATTATTGATCACTAACATGCTAGTTAACATTAGTAATTACTGATCACTAACATGCTAGTTAACATTAGTAATTACTGATCACTAACATGCTAGTTAACATTAGTAATTATTGATCACTAACATGCTAGTTAACATTAGTAATTACTGATCACTAACATGCTAGTTAACATTAGTAATTATTGATCACTAACATGCTAGTTAACATTAGTAATTACTGATCACTAACATGCTAGTTAACATTAGTAATTATTGATCACTAACATGCTAGTTAACATTAGTAATTACTGATCACTAACATGCTAGTTAACATTAGTAATTACTGATCACTAACATGCTAGTTAACATTAGTAATTACTGATCACTAACATGCTAGTTAACATTAGTAATTACTGATCACTAACATGCTAGTTAACATTAGTAATTAAACCTAAACAGCTAATGGAAGTCCAAACTGCCTGTGAGCTTCTCCTGTACTATACGGTAATTCCTCTACTGTGTGACAGTAAGTCTCGTGGTTATGACCCAATCGTTAGCCTATTTTTATAAAAGCGTCTGCTACGGAGCCATAACGTGAGCTACAAGGTAATGGAGCCTTTTATACATTGTCGTGTTTCTTTAGAAATAAACAACGGACAAATAGAGTCTTTAAACGCTTCAGATGTAAAGTTATTCTCTGTCAAAGTGACGTCAGAATGAATGGGAGTCAATGGGATGCTAACGGGAGGTGATGGCTTGGTAGCATCTAAATGGCGCCATAGGAGGTTCGAGTTCTCAAGCGAAGCTTACCCCCTTGAACTCTCCATGTCTGGCCCTTAATAGAGAGCCGAAGTCCCGCCCCCTTCTACTTCCGGCCAATGGGACCTTATCTTTCGAAAAAGTATGAACTAGAGTCAATGGAGAGATAATAATTATTTTTTGATCCCGTTTGAATTAAGCCATGGATTACAAATATGATGTTTGTCAATTTAAAACATTATTTTTCAACCGAAGAAAGTCTCAGTTTATTGTTAAACTGTTAAAGCTACGATGTCTCTGTGTATCGTACCGGGGATGTAACGTTACTCTAATGATCAGAGGATCTCTCTCGTTCTTTTGCTTCTCTGCTGAAAACACCTGACCGGATAAAACACAGCAGGTAAGATAACGTTACATGTGTTGTTGAACGGAGCTAAGCTAGCTAGCGAGCGAGCCGAGCCGAGCATCAAGCTAGGTGAGATAGGTTGTGTGAGACGGGAGATGTAGTCCACTGGGAGATGTAGTCCACTGGGAGATGTAGTCCACTGGGAGATGTAGTCCACTGAGCGGTTTCACACTAAACTAAGCGGTACTACGACAAACCTACGGGTAACTGAGACTTTCTTCGGTTGTAAAATCATCTTTTAAATTGACGAACATCATATTTGTAATCCATGGCTCAATTCAAACGGGATCAAAAAATAATTTGCCTCTCCCCGTTCGCTACCGTTCATATTTTTTCTGAGTTTAGGTCCCATGAGGTCCACCGGAAGGGGCGGGACTTCGGCTCTCTATGTGATTCTCATTTTCCAGTCTGGCCCTCTGGGAAACTGAGTTTGTGTTATGGCTGTGGCTATAACCCAGAACACAGTTCAGTATCACAACACATAGAAAAGGTTTTAAATGTCATTTAATGAATGTCAACAAAAAAAACAAAGCAGCCAAGGACAGTTGAGCTGCGCTGGTGGAGGACACGCGTGTCCAAAACGCTCTCAGGGATCCGAGCAGGAAGGGGGCGCGACAGAAAGGCGAGGAGCTGGTGGGACAGCAGCCAACGGCAAACAGGTCTAGTGGTGTCGGTCTGAACAGGAGAGGAAAAACCAGACCGGTAAGTGGAGCACAAGGAACAAAGAAGAGGCAAACACACACACAGACACAGACAGACAGACAGACACACAGACACACACACACACACACAGAAACACACACACACACACACAGACACAGACAGACACACACACACACACACAGACACACACAGACACACACAGACACAGACAGACAGACAGACACACAGACACACACACACACACACACACACACACACAGAAACACACACACACACACACACACACACACACACAGACAGACAGATAGACACACAGACACACACACAGAAACACACACACACACACACACACACACACGACACACACAGACACACACAAACACAGACAGACAGACACACAGACACACACACACACACACACACACACACACACAGAAACACAGAAACACACACACACACAGACACACACAGACAGACAGACAGACACACAGACACACACACACACACACAGAAACACACACACACACACACACACACACACACAGAAACACACAAACACACACACACACATACAGACATACACACACAGACACACACACAGACAGACAGACACACACACACACACACAGACAGACACACAGACACACACACACACAGACAGACAGACCACACAAACACACACAAAGACACGCACGCACACATGCACAGACACACACAAAGACCACACACAAACACAGCACACACACACAAAAGGGAAAGTTTCCAGAAATATAAATAACGACGTAAAGTAAAGATACGTTAAAATTCTACTTATATTACAAGACTGACTTTGTTCTGTGTCTTTCGTATTCAGTTCACAGCTTTTTATACAGTTTGTATTGTTTAGTAAACTTTCTCATATGAAAAATAAAAGTGAAATTGAAACTTTTAAATTGAAATTTCGGTACTTTTCTTTTGTGTTGCGCCGGAATTCCCCGCTTTTATTTTGAAGTTGACTTCCTGTTGTGAGTCCAACAGCAGCGAGCTCTCACCGCCGTCCTATCGTCCGTTAACAAACCGAAAAAAAAGACGTTAACGTTTAGGTATAGCGTACATATATCACGTTTATAATGTTGATATCATTTGTAGCTGTAAAGTTTAATTGATTTCTACATCGATTCATTGTCGTGTTTGTGTATTTGTAGCTACTTTGGTTAGCTCTGTATGCTAACTCAGCTAACAAATGCTACACAGTCTGTTTTTACCGGTGCCCGCTCACAAAAACGCTGATTTTAGATTAGTCTTTAAGTAGTCTTCTCTTTTAAGATCATTGTCCCTTTATAAGTATGATCTGTAGAAACTGTAACGTTATCTTAATAATTCGGCGCTATGTTTGTCTCGTTAACCGTTTTCTTTCTAATCCTGCTTGGCGCTTTTGTCTGTGCTTTATTGCTAATGTGCGTACAACGTTAGGCGCTTTTACCTGTGTCTATATGCTGCTTTTGTTATGTTTTTCCTCATACTATCAACCCGCCAGCTGTCATAATCTGGCTGTGTCTTTTAACTCGTCTATGCTCATATGTGTACTTAATTTACCGGTGTCCGCTTGCAAAAACGCACATTTTATTTTAGTCTTTATGTAGTCTTCTCTTTTGAGCTCATTGTCCCTTTATAAGTATGATTTGTAGAAACTGTAACGCTATCTTAATAATTCGGCGCTATGTTTGTGTCGTTAACCTTTTTTCTAATCCTGCTTGGAGCTTTTGTCTGTGCTTAAATGCTGCTTTTGTTATGTTTTTCCTCCTACTATCAACCCGCCAGCTGTCATGATCTGGCTGTGCCTTTTAACTCGTCTATGCTCATTATGCTCATGTGTTGTTCTTTTATGCGTATGTGTACTTATTTTACCGGTGTCCGCTCGCAAAAACTTACATTTTATTTTAGTCTTTATGTAGTCTTCTCTTTTGAGCTCATTGTCCCTATATTGTTATAATTTGTAGACACTGTAACGTTAGCTCAATAATTCGGCGCTATGTTTGTGTCGTTAACTTGTTCTCTAATTTCTTTATTCCTCAGGTGAGTTGTCACCAGCACCCGGGTGACATGAGTCCGGTTTTGAGGCGTTTTTAGAGTCAGGAGCCAGTTGTTTTAACAGTGCAGGAGGCGGCCATGGAGGAGCATTTTCCAGGCAGTCCCTGTTCGTCTGAGCCAGAGAGTCCTGGAGGTCTGAACCGAGGCTGCCTTCTCGACCCCGCTGATGTCATCTACCATGATCTCTCCGTCATGGTCCCAGAAACACCCAGGTAACATGGCTGCTTGTCTACATGTGTATAAAAAAATTAGGGATGCACCGAATCTAGACTTTTGGGGTTTCTGCTGAATCCTGAATCCCCTGGTTGAGATTGTGCTGCCTCCTCCTCCCATCCTCAGTCCATGAACCCAGTAAACACATGAATGAAGTAAACAGGGACTGTCCTTCCTTTGCCGTACCTGAAGTTGTTCCATTCTGGCTGCTGTCTGGAGATTCCTTCATGCACAACTCGTATTCTTCCAGATGTTTCAGACCAGATGTTGTAACAGCGGCCATGTTGTGTATAGTTTAGGGTCCTCGCCACCACCAGACCAATCAGCATTGATCAGATTGAACATGTAGCTGGACTTGAATGGTCTTCTTTAGACTGAAAGTTCTGCCAAACAACAACTTTTTTTATAGTTATTAATACAGAGAACGCTGTAGTTCAGGTTTCTCTATTTGTACATGTAGGTAGATTTGTTCTGCAGCAAGATGATAGGTGTTTGCTGTTTTAAGCCCCCAACGTTGTCTTCCAGGCAGCGCTGGAAGACACTAGGATTAAGGTTTTTTTATGGTTGTGCGGAGGCTCCACGCAGAGATTTCGCCCTAGCCTACGTAAGTGGCCTGATGTTTATACGTGTGTGTGTGTGTCTCTCTCTCTCTCTCTCTCTCTCTCTCTCTCTCTCTGTGCATGCATGCATGTGTGTGTCTGTGTCTCTCTGTGCGTGTCTGTCTTTCTGTGTGTGTGTGTGCATGAGTGTCTGTGCGTGTGTGCGTATGTGTGTGGTGAAGCAGGGAGAAGTGAGAGAGTGATGGTGATTATCTTCAGAGTGAGTAGTGACTCTAGAGTCCTAGTGAGAGAACCAAAGAGTCTCCTCTTGTTCTTTCTGACCACGGTGGGAGATCTGAGGCCTGTACTACGAAGCAAGATCAACTTGTCCTGGATCTCTTTCAGTAATCCGGCTTCACCTAACCTAACAACCGCGGTCCTGCATAACCTGTACTACGACGCTGGTTATCAACTAGTTCAGTCAACTCAGGGTTTCCCAATCCAGCGGCGCGCGCGTTCACATAAACGAGGCGGTGTCTGCGCACCACGACCAATCACAAACATCTACCAGACCCGCATGTTATATATAAGAAGAGCACATTATAATTCTCCATAAATATGAAGAACACAGACACGGTTTTACAGGGAAAACGCAATACAGTCGCTGATTCCTAAAACAGGAAGGGAAGCTGGCAATAGCCGACGCTGTAGATGTTTAAATCACAACGCTTATTAATATCACTTCCTCATCAGTCAGGACCAAGATCTGACCATAATTACACTTGTGCTTTCCATAAACTGTCGTTGCTTTAGCCTTTTATTTCAGTTGCAACCTTGGCAGTGGAAGCGATCGTGAGAGCAAATAAAAAAAATAAAAACATAATTCAAACCGATGTGCACATTGGCGACACACGGCTCAAGAAGCCGATAAGTAATTCCCTCCCATTAAAATATATAGGTTATATTTCATAAAAATACCCATGTTAACGGGGTTGTTGGTCTCTAAAAAAAATAAATGTAAATGTTTTAACTTTTGAGCGCACCCCTCTCTCCACCTCTCTCTCTCTCTCTCTCTCCCCTCCCCCTCTCTCTGCACCGAGCTCCGCCTGATCTTCTATAAGAACGGTGACGCCGTTATCAATCGACCTATTGATTGGTCAGTAGGCGGTGCTTTTACCCCGGTTGATCTCTGATCTCCAACTTAACCTGCTCCCGACCAGGTTAGGTGTTCATCATGAGTTACCACGGCGATTGAACCCGGTAACAAGTGATCCACCTTCGTAGTACAGAAAATCCTGGGTTGAGCCTTAAGTTAGCTCGTTAACGCCAAATCCTGCTTCGTAGTACAGGCCTCTGGAGCAGGAGAAGTTAACCCTCTCATGATCTCATGTTTTGTTGTTGGAGAAGGAGAACCAGGACATGAGTCGCTGCCGAGCCACGTGCCTCGCTGCGACATGTAGTTAAAGTTTTCGAGAGGTGCACATCAGGTTACGGTGTAGACGCAGAGGGGTCTGCAGGGCTACGCTGTCGATTCTACACACAACCATAACACATCCTTAAGGCGATGGTTAGGGTTAGGTGCCTTGAAGTCGACGTTGGGGGCTTAAAACACCATCGAGCCAGATGATCTCCACCATCACGAATGTAGCCTTCTGTCTGCTGATCGTATCGTGCAGCTACACAAAACACTTAAAATGTCCAGCTCCAGAAATGGGACTGTTAACAGCATTAGGATTTTAACTGTTGATTTTAATGTTAACATCTGTTTGTTTTGTGTTTGTTTACCAGCCCGCAGCTCGGCAAACGGAGGAGACACCGTCGCATCACAGAGGAACACTTGAGCCCGGTAAGTCTGGCACCGAGACACGGCTCCGTGTTTGCGTACAGTACAGGCCAAAAGTTTGGACAAACCTTCTCATTCAATGCGTTTCCTTTTTTATTTTCATGACTATTTACATTGTAGATTCTCACTGAAGGCATCAAAACTATGAATGAACACATATGGAATTATGTACTTAACTAAAAAGTGTGAAATAACTGAAAACATGTCTTATATTTTAGATTCTTCAAAGTAGCCACCCTTTGCTTTTTTATTAATAAGGGAAATAATTCCACTAATGAACCCTGACAAAGCACACCTGTGAAGGTAAAACCATTTCAGGTGACTACCTCATGAAGCTCATTGAGAGAACACCAAGGGTTTGCAGAGTTATCAAAAAAAGCAAAGGGTGGCTACTTTGAAGAATCTAAAATATAAGACATGTTTTCAGTTATTTCACACTTTTTTGTTAAGTACATAATTCCATATGTGTTCATTCATAGTTTTGATGCCTAAATAAATAATAAATAATAATAAATAAAAATAAAATGCCTGTAAATAGTCATGAAAATAAAGAAACACATTGAATGAGAAGGTGTGTCCAAACTTTTGGCCTGTACTGTATTCTCGCCGTCCCCAGGCCTGTGTGTCCTGAGGTTGACCCCTGTGTGACCCCTGTGTGTCCTGACGTTGACCCCTGTGTGACCCCTGTGTGTCCTGACGTTGACCCCTGTGTGTCCTGACGTTGACCCCTGTGTGTCCTGACGTTGACCCCTGTGTGTCCTGACGTTGACCTCTGTGTGTCCTGACGTTGACCCCTGTGTGTCCTGACGTTGACCCCTGTGTGTCCTGACGTTGACCCCTGTGTGTCCTGATGTTGACCCCTGTGTGTC
>CM046794.1:38907993-38915493 GCA_025617405.1 Perca schrenkii | reverse complement strand
ATTAGTTAGCTAGCTTACATTGCAACTTGTTTAACGTTAACTTACAGGTGTGTCAACATGCAGCGGCTCTGCAAAAAGGAAACGAGATGAATGAGGACATAAACGTCCACATAAATATTCCCAAAGAAGCCATTCACCGTGTCTCACTTCACCGTCAACGGAAATGTTCAGTTTAATGTAAATTAGAGCAGCCGATAGCCCGCTAGCTAGCCCGCTAGCTCACTACAACGCTTCAGCTAATGTTGGGTCAATTCCTGCAGTGATTAAAACAGCAGCTGGGTCATTTGTCCACCACGGCAACACCCCATAAAATATACGGCAGCTGGTGTTGAGTAATAGACGAAGGATTGCAATAAAAAAGCTATATGTCAATGAAAAAGCTACAGAGTTTTTACGTTGCTATGGACGCAGGATTCCAACCGTAGAGACGGAACGGACTATTTTCTCTAGTGGAAGCAATACAATCGTCTTTATTTAACACAGAGGAAACACTGGGTTCTTGTTGGTGGAAAAGGGTTACCTGTGGTCCTGATCGTTCGTTTCTCCGTCTGCAGCGGCGGAGGAGATCGTCATCAGCGACGATGACGAGGCCGCCGTTCGCTCCGCTCAGGAGGAGGAAGACGAGGCGTTCGCTCGGAGCCTGCAGGTCAGAATCCTTCACCTGAGATATATTAACCACTCACCTGTAGTCAGAACCCTTCACCTGAGATCTATTAACCACTCACCTGTAGTCAGAACCCTTCACCTGAGATCTATTAACCACTCACCTGTAGTCAGAACCCTTCACCTGAGATCTATTAACCACTCACCTGTAGTCAGAACCCTTCACCTGAGATCTATTAACCACTCACCTGTAGTCAGAACCCTTCACCTGAGATATATTAACCACTCACCTGTAGTCAGAATCCTTCACCTGAGATCTATTAACCACTCACCTGTAGTCAGAACCCTTCACCTGAGATATATTAACCACTCACCTGTAGTCAGAACCCTTCACCTGAGATATATTAACCACTCACCTGTAGTCAGAACCCTTCACCTGAGATATATTAACCACTCACCTGTAGTCAGAACCCTTCACCTGAGATCTATTAACCACTCACCTGTAGTCAGAACCCTTCACCTGAGATATATTAACCACTCACCTGTAGTCAGAACCCTTCACCTGAGATCTATTAACCACTCACCTGTAGTCAGAATCCTTCACCTGAGATCTATTAACCACTCACCTGTAGTCAGAACCCTTCACCTGAGATCTATTAACCACTCACCTGTAGTCAGAACCCTTCACCTGAGATATATTAACCACTCACCTGTAGTCAGAACCCTTCACCTGAGATCTATTAACCACTCACCTGTAGTCAGAATCCTTCAACTGAGATCTATTAACCACTCACCTGTAGTCAGAACCCTTCACCTGAGATCTATTAACCACTCACCTGTAGTCAGAACCCTTCACCTGAGATCTATTAACCACTCACCTGTAGTCAGAATCCCTTCACCTGAGATATATTAACCACTCACCTGTAGTCAGAACCCTTCACCTGAGATATATTAACCACTCACCTGTAGTCAGAACCCTTCACCTGAGATATATTAACCACTCACCTGTAGTCAGAACCCTTCACCTGAGATATATTAACCACTCACCTGTAGTCAGAATCCTTCACCTGAGATCTATTAACCACTCACCTGTAGTCAGAACCCTTCACCTGAGATATATTAACCACTCACCTGTAGTCAGAACCCTTCACCTGAGATATATTAACCACTCACCTGTAGTCAGAACCCTTCACCTGAGATATATTAACCACTCACCTGTAGTCAGAACCCTTCACCTGAGATCTATTAACCACTCACCTGTAGTCAGAATCCTTCACCTGAGATCTATTAACCACTCACCTGTAGTCAGAACCCTTCACCTGAGATCTATTAACCACTCACCTGTAGTCAGAACCCTTCACCTGAGATCTATTAACCACTCACCTGTAGTCAGAATCCTTCACCTGAGATATATTAACCACTCACGTGTAGTCAGAACCCTTCACCTGAGATATATTAACCACTCACCTGTAGTCAGAACCCTTCACCTGAGATATATTAACCACTCACCTGTAGTCAGAACCCTTCACCTGAGATATATTAACCACTCACCTGTAGTCAGAACCCTTCACCTGAGATCTATTAACCACTCACCTGTAGTCAGAATCCTTCACCTGAGATCTATTAACCACTCACCTGTAGTCAGAACCCTTCACCTGAGATATATTAACCACTCACCTGTAGTCAGAACCCTTCACCTGAGATCTGTTAACCACTCACCTGTAGTCAGAATCCTTCACCTGAGATATATTAACCACTCACCTGTAGTCAGAACCCTTCACCTGAGATCTGTTAACCACTCACCTGTAGTCAGAATCCTTCACCTGAGATATATTAACCACTCACCTGTAGTCAGAACCCTTCACCTGAGATATATTAACCACTCACCTGTAGTCAGAATCCTTCACCTGAGATATATTAACCACTCACCTGTAGTCAGAACCCTTCACCTGAGATATATTAACCACTCACCTGTAGTCAGAATCCTTCACCTGAGATATATTAACCACTCACCTGTAGTCAGAACCCTTCACCTGAGATATATTAACCACTCACCTGTAGTCAGAACCCTTCACCTGAGATCTATTAACCACTCACCTGTAGTCAGAATCCTTCACCTGAGATATATTAACCACTCACCTGTAGTCAGAACCCTTCACCTGAGATATATTAACCACTCACCTGTAGTCAGAACCCTTCACCTGAGATATATTAACCACTCACCTGTAGTCAGAACCCTTCACCTGAGATCTATTAACCACTCACCTGTAGTCAGAACCCTTCACCTGAGATATATTAACCACTCACCTGTAGTCAGAACCCTTCACCTGAGATCTATTAACCACTCACCTGTAGTCAGAATCCTTCACCTGAGATATATTAACCACTCACCTGTAGTCAGAACCCTTCACCTGAGATCTATTAACCACTCACCTGTAGTCAGAATCCTTCACCTGAGATATATTAACCACTCACCTGTAGTCAGAATCCTTCACCTGAGATCTATTAACCACTCACCTGTAGTCAGAACCCTTCACCTGAGATATATTAACCACTCACCTGTAGTCAGAACCCTTCACCTGAGATCTATTAACACTTTTCTTCAGTTGTTGTCCTTTTTCTTTGGACACTTTTTCTATGTTTTTGTCACTTCTTTGGACAATTTCTTCAGTTTTTGTCCCTTTTTTGGACACTTTTTCTATGTTTTTGTCCCTTTTTTGAAATTGTTTTCAGTTTTTGTCACTTTTTGGACACTTTCAATGTTTTTGTCACTTTTTTGGACATTTTTTCATTTTTTTTTTGTCCCTTTTTGGACACTTTTTCTATGTTTTTGTCCCTTTTTTGGACACTTTTTTTCAGTTTTTGTCACTTTGGACATTTCCTTTAGTTTTTGTCACATTTTTTGACACTTTTTTTATGTTTTTGTCATTTTTTTGACATTTTCTTTCTGTTTTTTGTCCCTTTTTGGACACTTTTTTAGGTTTTTTGTCACTTTTTGGGAAATATTTTAGGTTTTTTGTCACTTTTTGGGAAATATTTTCAGTTTTTGTTCCTTTTTTGGACACTTATTTAACCGATGACCCCTTTCTTCGTCCCGTAACAAGTCCTGTGTGTATCTAACGTCTGATGCATCTTATTGCTTTACAATGTGCATAGACCATAAAAACATGGTAAAAATAGTCAATAGAATACAAATACAACAGATACAATTATCAATAAATGAAAAACATAGGCTACCCAAAAGCTGTAGTCAGAACCCTTCACCTGAGATCTATTAACCACTCACCTGTAGTCAGAATCCTTCACCTGAGATCTATTAACCACTCACCTGTAGTCAGAACCCCTCACCTGAGATCTATTAACCACTCACCTGTAGTCAGAACCCTTCACCTGAGATCTGTTAACCACTCACCTGTAGTCAGAATCCTTCACCTGAGATATATAACACTTTTCTTCAGCTGTTGTCCCTTTTTTGGACACTTTTTCTGTTTTTGTCACTTTTTTTAACATTTCCTTCAGTTTTTGTCACTTTTTTCAGTTTTTGGACACTTTCTATGTTTTTGTCACTTTTTTGGACTTTTCTTCAGTTTTTGTCCATTTTTTGGACACTTTCTATGTTTTTGTCCCTTTTTTGGACACTTTTTGTTTTTGTCCCTCTTTTGGACAATTTCTTCAGTTTTTGTCCCTTTTTTGGACACTTTTTGTTTTTGTCACTTTATTGGACTTTTCTTCAGTTTTTGTCGGTTTTTTGGACTCTTTTTTTCAGTTTTTGTCACTTTGGACATTTCTTCAGTTTTTGTCCCTTTTTTGGACACTTTCTATGTTTTTGTCACTTCTTTGGACAATTTCTTCAGTTTTTGTCCCTTTTTGGACACGTTTTCTATGTTTTTGTCACTTCTTTGGACAATTTCTTCAGTTTTTGTTCCTTTTTGGACACTTTTTCTATGTTTTTGTCACTTCTTTGGACAATTTATTCAGTTTTTGTCCCTTTTTGGACACGTTTTCTATGTTTTTGTCACTTCTTTGGACACTTTTTATGTTTTTGTCACTTTTTTTGGACACTTTTTTCAGTTTTTGTCACTTCTTTGGACATTTCCTTCAGTTTTTGTCACTTTTTTGACACTTTTTTTATGTTTTTGTCACTTTATGGGAAATATTTTCCGTTTTTGTTTCTTTTTTGGACACTTATTTAACCGATGACCCGTCTCTTCGTCCCGTAACAAGGCCTGTGTGTATCTAACGTCTGATGCATCTTATTGCTTTACAATGTGCATAGACCATAAAAATAGTCAATAGAATACAAATACAACACATACAATTATCAATAAATGAAAAACATAGGCTACCCAAAAGCTGTAGTCAGAATCCTTCACCTGAGATCTAACCCACTCACCTGTAGTCAGAATCCTTCACCTGAGATCTAAACCCATTCACCTGTGCAGTGTATACAGATGTTCACGGTGCTCTGTTTGCTCCCACAGGCCCAGTTTGACCAGGAGGAGTCCCACAGCCATCAGCATCAACAGCTTCATCATCTTCATCATCAGCAGCAGCAGAGCCACCACGCGGTGAGACACACACCTCACACCTTGTGTATCTAACGTCTGATGCAACTTAGTATTATTATTATTATTATTGGACACTTTTCTATGTCTTTGTCCGTTTTTTGGGACATTTTCTTCAGTTGTTGTCCTTTTTTGGACACTTTGTATGTTTTTGTCCCTTTTTGGGACATTTTATTCAGTTTTTGTCACTTTTTTGGGACATTTTATTCAGTTTCTGTCCCTTTTTTGGACACTTATTTTCCGATGACCCCTCTCTTCGTCCCGTAACAAGTCCTGTGTGTATCTTACGTCTGATGCATCCTATTATTATCCAGTCCCTCCAGAAAAACGTGATTATGCAATCGCATAATTCAATGCATAATCAGCCAAAGTCTGCATATTCATGTGGGGGCGCATTTTTTTCAAATATGCCGCACTTTCGCCGCAAAAATTTCCGTGCAAAATATGCGGGGCTTTGCATGATTTCATAATCCCCTGCATTTTCGTTGCAAAAAGTCACATAATATATCTTAGCAGAAAGTTGAAAAAATGTTGCATGTACTTCACCATAGAGGGTATGTACTTCACACAAGAGCAGCCATTTTCCCTGTTGCCATGGGAACGTTATGAAGTGATGTAATTATGCGACGTGAACATCATCGTAAAGCAGATGTTGGAGGTTGAATCTGACATGTTGTACTCTGAGTCTCTTAAGTTGGGATCCAATAAGAAAGCTATCTTAATATCTGATGTCTACTCAAATGTCTTTAAGTGCTCCTGCTGTCTATATTATTATTATTATTATTAATATATATATATTATTATTATTATATATTAACGATTTTTGAAAGTCTGTCTCTTTTCTATCTTTTATTTCCCTCTGTTTAGACTATTACTTTTATTTTTACTTTAATATTATTTGTATATATGATTGTATCTTATTTGTTTACTTATTGCAATGACTGAATATCTGTAAACTATTTTTGGAAATTAAGTTTAAAAAAAGCAGGGTGTTGGGGGAATCACTGTTTCTTCTCTTTTTCATCAAACTGCAGTTTTTGCAAGTTCCCGCAATTTCATCGCATAAAATTGCATAAATATCACATGTATTATATTCCATCAGCATTTTTTAAGAAAACCGTGCCGCATAATCTGCGTTTTTCTGGAAGGACTGATTATTGGACACTTTTTTTCAATGTTTTTGTCCCTTTTCTTTGGACAAAACAAAATACGTCAGAAAAAGTGTCCAAAACATTTGTTTTGTCCCTTTTTTTGGACACTTTTTCTGACGTTTGCGTAACTCTTTTTGGACCCTTGTTTCTATGGCTCCCTCTCTTCGTCCCGTAACCAGTCCTGTGTGTATCTAACGTCTGATGCGTCGTATTATTGCATTAAGACACACTTTTCTGTAACCCTGGTGTAACTGTGTAAAGTCTTATCTCATCTGTCGGTGTGATGAAAGGAAGTGCATTGAAGGAGAACTCCGGGCAATTTTTACGTTAATCTTGACCGCTATATGTATACGAGTACTGTCGATAGCAAAAAAAAACGAGCCGAATCAGTGCTAGCAACACGGAGTTGCTGCAGCCTGGCTGAACACTCTCACTCATCCCAGACGGCAGCTAGCAGCTAAGAGGGTAGGTGAATTTAAACAACGGCTAAGTTGCTAAACGCATCTTGTTGTCATGTAAGGTCCCTGTTCATGTTGCACAGACATTTTAATTGCATTTTGCTTTATCTTATGCCCCCATAACTGTCGTTAGCTGAGTGGGAGCTCTCGGCATTAGCTGCAGCAGCTCCGTGTTGCTAGCACCGATTCGGCTCGTTTCTTTTGCTATCGGCAGTACTCATATACATATAGCAATCAAGATTAATGGAAAAATTGCCCGGAGTTCTCCTTTAAAGTCTGATGCAACTTAGTATTATTATTATTACTGGACACTTTGTGTCTTTGTCCCTTTCTTGGGACATTTTCGTCAGTTTTTGTCCTTTTTTGGACCCTTTTTCTATGTTTTTGTCACTTTTTGGGACATATTTTTCAGTTTTTGTCACTTTTTTGGACACTTATTTTCCAATGACCCCTCTCTTCGTCCCGTAACGAGTCCTGTGTGTATCTAACGTCTGATGTGTCGTATTATTGCATTAAGACACACTTTTCTGTAACCCTGGTGTAACGGTGTAAAGTCTTATCTCATCTGTCAGCGTGATGACAGGAAGTGCATTAAAGTCTGATGCAACTTAGTATAATTATTATTATTATTATTGGACACTTTTCTGTGTCTTTGTCCCTTTCTTGGGACATTTTCGTCAGTTTTTGTCCTTCTTTGGACACTTTCTATGTTTTGTCACTTTT
>CM046794.1:38872993-38897993 GCA_025617405.1 Perca schrenkii | reverse complement strand
TCGTACGTTTCTTGGAAATAAGTCATTCAGCATGAAAACAGCATCAGACATGACTAATGGACTAAAGAGATCTAAGTTGACTAAGACCAAAACCACCGATTAGTCGACTCATCAACTAAGAGGGAGCAGCTCTAGTTTAACGTTGAATTCACATCGTAGGACAGCACAGCGCTATCGCCAGATGAGTGACAATTTAGTTTGGGAAATTTTCACTGACCAGTGTATGATAAAGGCATGTTGTGGGGGTGAAATTAGAAAGCTAACGTTAGCTAACGAGCAGCACTCCGCTCCCGCTGTAGGGAGACTCATTCACCGAGAGAACAGCTGACCGCCCGGGAGAGGCTCGGTCTGGTTAACACCAGATTTTAGCCGTGACTGTCCTTCCTTTGCTGTACCTGAAGTTGCTGCATTCTGGCTGCTGTCTGGAGATTCCTTCATGAACAGCTCGTATTCTTCCAGATGTTTCAGACCAGATGTTGGAACAGCGGCAGTCCTCGTATCAATCGAGGTTCACAACACGAAATGTGTTGTGAACCTCGATTTCTCGGGGGCTCCGTGTCGACCAATCCGTGATCTGACACAAGCAATAATACAGTAGAGGATATGTGTACTGGCTATGTGTTCTTTTCTCATTTTTTGTAACTTTTTCTGTTTTTTTTGTCATTTTTTGTCACTTTTTCTGTTTTTTTTCAAATTTTTTGTCACTTTTTCTGTTTTTTCCTAATTTTTTGGCAATTTTTGTCTTTTTTTGTCACTTTTTCTGTTTTTTGTCATTTTTTGTCACTTTCTGTTTTTTTTTGTCATTTTTTGTCACTTTCTGTTTTTTTCCAAATTTTTTGTCTCTTTTTGTCATTTTTTCTCTTTTTTTGTCACTTTTTCTGTTTTTTTCTCGTTCTTTTCTCGTTTTTTTGTCACTTTAGAATTTTTTTTGTCACTTTTTTCAACATTCTTTCATCAGTTTTATCAAATTGTTATCAATACTATAAAATAGAATAAAAAGCCAAAACTCAGTGAAAGTCGTGAACTGATCATGTATTTAACGTGTGAACAGCGCTGGAGGGAACCATCCACGTTACTTTATTTGACATTTCTGTTGAACAAAACCCAAATTTCTTTGATCGCGGTACCGATCCGGTTCCTGTAGCAGGTTCTTGAAGGCCCCCCGGTCCTGATGGACCGTGGTGGACCATGGTCTCTGGGTCTCTGAGTGGTTTTATTCGTCGTAGTAGCGTTTCTTCATGGCGCGGTACTTCCTCAGGTAGTACAGCGCCTCCAGCTCTCGGGCCACGAACTCTCCCCGAGAGATCAGCTCCCGGATCTTCTCCGGTTCCTGAACGCACCGGTTCTTAGAGAACGCTGCTCGCAGGCGGGCCCTGAAGTACTCGCCACCTTTAGGGTACTCCCGGCCCAGATACAGCAGCTGGGGGGACAACAAGGGTTCATCTCAGACCTTAAACACACAGGATCTCTTATACAGGCAGACAGACAGACAGACACACAGGATCTCTTATACAGGCAGACAGACAGACAGACACACAGGATCTCTTTCTATACCTGCAGACAGACAGACAGACCCACAGACAGGCAGAAAGACAGACAAACACACAGGTTCTCTTTTTATACAGACAAGCAGGCAGACAGACAGACAGACAGACAGACAGACCCACAGACAGACTCACGTTTTTATAGAGTCGGACCACTTCGGCCCTCAGAGGGTTCGCCATCGTCTCGGAGCTGAGAAACACAAAGTACATATACTCACTAACTGGGTATTAACACAACTTCCTCAAACTCAACAGCGACAAAACAGAATTCCTTCTGATCGGCTCCAAATCCACACTCAGCAAAACCAATAACCCCACTATCACCATCGACGGCACCATTGTCTCCCCATCTCCCCAGGCCCGCAACCTTGGCGTGATCTTTGACTCCACCCTCTCCCTTGAGCCTCACATCCGTCAAGTCATTAAAACCTCCTTCTTTCACCTCCGCAACATCGCCAAAATCAGACCCTCTCTCACACCCCCCACTGCTGAAAGACTCATTCACGCCTTCATCTCCTCCCGACTGGACTACTGCAACTCACTTCTCCTCGGCATCAGCTCTACCAACATCAACCGACTCCAACTGGTCCAGAACTCAGCCGCCCGCCTCATTACCTGCTCCAAATCCTGGCACCACATCACTCCAGTCCTAAAACAACTCCACTGGCTTCCTATCTCCCACCGGATCACCTACAAAATCCTGGTCCTCACCTACAAAGCCCTCCACCATCTGGCCCCCTCATACCTCACTGACCTCCTCTCCCCCTACCAACCCTCCCAGTCCCTCAGATCCACCTCAGCCGGTCTCCTCTCCCCCTACCAACCCTCACGGTCCCTCAGATCCACCTCAGCCGGTCTCCTCTCCCCCTACCAACCCTCACGGTCCCTCAGATCCACCTCAGCCGGTCTCCTCTCCCCCTACCAACCCTCACGGTCCCTCAGATCCACCTCAGCTGGTCTCCTCTCCCCCTACCAACCCTCACGGTCCCTCAGATCCACCTCAGCCGGTCTCCTCTCCATCCAAAAGTCCAACCTGCGCTGTTTTGGGGACAGAGCCTTCTCCAGAGCAGCTCCCAGGCTCTGGAACTCCCTCCCCCAAGAGATCCGCACCTCTGAGTCCCTCACCATCTTCCAGTCCCGCCTCAAGACCCATCTCTTCACCTCAGCCTACCCATAGTCCACCTGCCCCCCTCCCTTTTTCATCTGTATCTTGTTTCGTTCTACTTGTTTTGTTTGCTCGTTTTGTTTTGTTATGTTTTTATAATTTACCCTGCCCTGTAAAGCGACTTTGAGTCCATGAAAAGCGCTATATAAATTCAATTTATTATTATTATTATTATTAATACCCAGTACATATACTCACTAACTGGGTATTAATACTCAGTACATATACTCACTAACTGGTTACTTTCAATGAACTGTCCATAAAGTAACGTGGACGGTTCCCTCCAGCGCTGTTCACACGTTAAATACATGATCAGTTCACGACTTTTATTGAATTTTGGCGTTTTATTCTATTTTATAGCATTGATAACAATTTGATAAAACTGATGAAAGAATGTTGAAAAAAGTGACAAAAAATGAGAAAAAAAAACAGAAAAAGTGACAAAGAATTGAGAAGAAAAGAAAAGAGTGTTTTGTGATTTGCTAACTGTTTCCTGAGCTGGATGTGTCAGAAGAAGACAGACATAATTCAGTTTTATGTGTTTGTAATGCTTGTAACTCTGCATCAGCTGGGACTCCTTAAAGACGAGATGATGTATTATTATTATTATTATTATTATTATTATTATTATTATTATGATGTATAAAGAGGTGGTTCACGGTGAGTATTAGCTTCTATTTTAGCCTCTTTTAGCTTTAAAACCTGTATACAAAACACTGAATTTAAAGCTCTACGCTAACAACAAACTCAGCTAACACCTCTCTAACAGTTTAACTTGAACTCCAGTCGACGATGAAACGAATTATTAATAAAACACACACTTTAGTATCCGTTTCTGCGGGTTAGAGCTACGCTTTAAACTAGTTAATATCCAGAGTAGAGTTGTCTCTGTACCTGATGACCTCTGCAGCAGCTGCAGCCGTCTGAAGCTCCTCCGGAACAACCACGGAAGCTAACGGCTAACAACACGGAAGCTAACGGCTAACAACACGGAAGCTAACGGCTAACAACCACGTAAGCTAACGGCTAACAACCACGTAAGCTAACGGCAAACCATAGATATGTATACACGGCTAACAACACGGAAGCTAACGGCTAACAACCACGTAAGCTAACGGCTAACCATAGATATATATATACACGGCTAACAACACGGAAGCTAACGGCTAACAAGACGTTAGCTAACAGCTGATATGACGTAAAACCTCGCTCTGTGTCCGTCGGTTTACGTCTGTGGTTTGTTTAACGGCTCAGCTTCCGGCGCAGCTTTTTTATAACGATTAACGTTAAACGGTTGTTTAAAAAATGACCTTTTTTTAGTCACGAGCTCGGTGTGAACCGAGAAAGTAAACAACCGAAGAGTAAACACACACAGACACACGCGCAGAGATAGTTATCCCCTCGAGACAGACAGGGAACGGGTCCGCTGAAAGCTTCGCACATGCGCAGAACCAATTAAAGAGCAGTTTCTCAATGAATTACTGTCTCTCATAGATATAGAACAATATCTATGCTGTCTCTGCTGTATTTATATTTTGGTTATTGATCTTTGTGTGTTTTTGATACTCTGATGTTTTTAAATTAATTGTTAATTCTAAACTAAACTTATTCTTTTTTTGGGGGGACATTTCGCTATAAAAAGCTAATATTTATTGTTGTTTTTATAATTCTTTAGAAGGTCATTTTGAGTAAAATATGTTAAATATAAATTTTTAATTGTAATAACACTTTGAAAATGTAATTGTAATGTAATTTTCGGCTACTTTATAGAAATCTCAGGCATTTTATGTGTAAATATTAACCTAATTTCATTTAGTTGTTCCCGTTTCTTTGCAGGCTTCATGTTATTTATTCCACCTGGAATTTTCCTGCAATGAAAACTTAAAATATCTGCTGCGAGAGACCGAACGTGAGTCTGTTTTGAGTAGTGTTGTAACACGTTAAAAGCCTGAAAATCTTGTCAATAACAACATTTCCCCAAATGGGTTACACACACATACACACACACACACACACACACACACACACACAGACAACCTACATACAGTAAATTATGGATCAGCGTTGATCTTTGTAAACTAAAACTTTGACAAGAATATTAAAATAGATTTTAATAAGTTTTCTCAAAATCATTAATATGTAGAAAAATATGTGCAAAATCTCTCTCGATCCAGTTCATCAAGGCAGGAGAGCAGCCGAGGCAAAGACCCAGGACCACCCAGACTGGGTGATGACCTTAAACAGGAGCTTAAGATCCCACCTTACTGTAGTACACACAGCCGCCAACTTGAGCTGCAAAGAAGCTCTGGCCGCCCTGTCGAGGACGCTGGTCAAAAAGTACGGGGAAGTAGTGATGTGCGATACCACTTAATTCCTATTCGATCCGATACCAAGTAATACCCAGGCTGGTATTGCCGATACCGATACCAATACCAATACTTTTTACGTATTTTATTTGTAGTGTGATGTGACAAATAGTTTAAAGTAAAATAAAAAAGTAGGCTGTAGGCTATTACCAATTCCAAAGTAGGCTATAGCTGCATAATGACAATAAACTACTCTCATATTATTTAATTATAAAGAAAATCTCAGAGACTTGTACAGTAAAACAGGTTGAAAATTACACACAAATAAAAAAATGTCCTCACACAGCGTCACTGCTGTCTTTACAGCTAAAATACAGACAGACATGACTCCTTTTGTGGTCAGCCATAGTCACTCTGCAGTCTGCAGTCTTCTTCGTAGAGGGAAATTAAAGAAGGGCTGTTGCAGCGGCCGGTGTTCTGTCGATGAAACATACTTTGTCAGAATAGCATACCGGAAGTTTAGTTTTATAGCGGGGTCTGTCAATTTGGCCAACTTTGTCAAAACAGCATACCAGTGTTTGTGAAGGGTATGCTGTTTTGATAGCCCATTGTTTAATAAAAATACAGTTTCTACAGGGGTATGCTGTTTTGATAGCCCATTGTTTAATAAAAATAGAGTCTATAAAGGGGTATGCTGTTTTGATAGCCCATTGTTTAATAAAAATAGTCTATAAAGGGGTATGCTGTTTTGATAGCCCATTGTTTAATTCAAATAGTCTATAAAGGGGTATGCTGTTTTGATAGCCCATTGTTTAATAAAAATACAGTCTATAAAGGGGTATGCTGTTTTGATAGCCCATTGTTTAATAAAAATAGAGTCTATAAAGGGGTATGCTGTTTTGATAGCCCATTGTTTAATAAAAATAGTCTATAAAGGGGTATGCTGTTTTGATAGCCCATTGTTTAATAAAAATAGTCTATAAAGGGGTATGCTGTTTTGATAGCCCATTGTTTAATTCAAATAGTCTATAAAGGGGTATGCTGTTTTGATAGCCCATTGTTTAATTCAAATAGTCTATAAAGGGGTATGCTGTTTTGATAGCCCATTGTTTAATAAAAATACAGTCTATAAAGGGGTATGCTGTTTTGATAGCCCATTGTTTAATAAAAATACAGTTTCTACAGGGGTATGCTGTTTTGATAGCCCATTGTTTAATAAAAATACAGTTTCTACAGGGGTATGCTGTTTTGATAGCCCATTGTTTAATAAAAATAGTCTATAAAGGGGTATGCTGTTTTGATAGCCCATTGTTTAATAAAAATACAGTCTATAAAGGGGTATGCTGTTTTGATAGCCCATTGTTTAATAAAAATAGTCTATAAAGGGGTATGCTGTTTTGATAGCCCATTGTTTAATAAAAATACAGTCTATAAAGGGGTATGCTGTTTTGATAGCCCATTGTTTAATAAAAATAGTCTATAAAGGGGTATGCTGTTTTGATAGCCCATTGTTTAATAAAAATACAGTTTCTACAGGGGTATGCTGTTTTGATAGCCCATTGTTTAATAAAAATAGTCTATAAAGGGGTATGCTGTTTTGATAGCCCATTGTTTAATAAAAATAGTCTATAAAGGGGTATGCTGTTTTGATAGCCCATTGTTTAATAAAAATACAGTTTCTACAGGGGTATGCTGTTTTGATAGCCCATTGTTTAATAAAAATACAGTCTATAAAGGGGTATGCTGTTTTGATAGCCCATTGTTTAATAAAAATAGTCTATAAAGGGGTATGCTGTTTTGATAGCCCATTGTTTAATTCAAATAGTCTATAAAGGGGTATGCTGTTTTGATAGCCCATTGTTTAATAAAAATAGTCTATAAAGGGGTATGCTGTTTTGATAGCCCATTGTTTAATAAAAAATAGTCTATAAAGGGGTATGCTGTTTTGATAGCCCATTGTTTAATAAAAAATAGTCTATAAAGGGGTATGCTGTTTTGATAGCCCATTGTTTAATAAAAATAGACTATAAAGGGGTATGCTGTTTTGATAGCCCATTGTTTAATTCAAAATAGTCTATAAAGGGGGTATGCTGTTTTGATAGCCCATTGTTTAATAAAAATACAGTCTATAAAGGGGTATGCTGTTTTGATAGCCCATTGTTTAATAAAAATACAGTTTCTACAGGGGTATGCTGTTTTGATAGCCCATTGTTTAATAAAAATACAGTCTATAAAGGGGTATGCTGTTTTGATAGCCCATTGTTTAATAAAAATACAGTTTCTACAGGGGTATGCTGTTTTGATAGCCCATTGTTTAATAAAAATACAGTCTATACAGGGGTATGCTGTTTTGATAGCCCATTGTTTAATAAAAATACAGTCTATAAAGGGGGTATGCTGTTTTGATAGCCCATTGTTTAATAAAAATAGTCTATAAAGGGGTATGCTGTTTTGATAGCCCATTGTTTAATAAAAATAGTCTATAAAGGGGTATGCTGTTTTGATAGCCCATTGTTTAATAAAAAATACAGTTTCTACAGGGGTATGCTGTTTTGATAGCCCATTGTTTAATAAAAATACAGTCTATAAAGGGGTATGCTGTTTTGATAGCCCATTGTTTAATAAAAATAGTCTATAAAGGGGTATGCTGTTTTGATAGCCCATTGTTTAATAAAAATAGTCTATAAAGGGGTATGCTGTTTTGATAGCCCATTGTTTAATAAAAATAGTCTATAAAGGGGTATGCTGTTTTGATAGCCCATTGTTTAATAAAAATAGTCTATAAAGGGGTATGCTGTTTTGATAGCCCATTGTTTAATAAAAATACAGTCTATAAAGGGGTATGCTGTTTTGATAGCCCATTGTTTAATAAAAATAGTCTATAAAGGGGTATGCTGTTTTGATAGCCCATTGTTTAATAAAAAATACAGTTTCTACAGGGGTATGCTGTTTTGATAGCCCATTGTTTAATAAAAATACAGTCTATAAAGGGGTATGCTGTTTTGATAGCCCCTGTTTCGATAGGTCTTGCTCCATAGAAAAACGCTAGAACCTCGAGTTAACACCAGATTTAACGTTTTAACACGGCATTACGACTCCACTTGCTAAAAATAATATATTAAAAACGTCTGTCAACATTTCTTGTGATTGTAAAAGGCATGCAATTAGGTAATGTGTATATAATATGCGATATAATACACCAACACTTACCGCTCGTAATCTTAGGTATGCTGAAATGATGGTTTAAATTTAACGCATGCGCAATCCCACAAATTTCACTGCTGCGCATGCGCATTAACCGAAGGTATCCCATTCTGATGGGTATGGTGTTCCGTTAGAACACCGGCTCCGTCACAGAGCCGCAGTGCACACACAACTGACGGGCGGAAGGAGAAGTAGTTCCTTCCCCTAACCGGATATAATTAGACTTCTCAGGTGACAACAAGTTACTTATGATAACATAAACGCTCACTCCAAATTACTGAGTTTAAATATCGATCTTTTTATATGAGAATCGATACTAGAGCAGGAGACGTTGGGATCGTAAATATCCATACTTTAGTAGTATCGATCCGCACATCACTACGGGGAAGCTGTTTGGCGCTTTGGCCGCTCTGACGTGGCAGCGTTCTTCGATCATGTTCAGCACACAATTGAAGACAAAGCACAAGCAGCCACTGACTGCACGGCCAGTACACTGACACTAGAAACCTTTTATAAATTACATATATAAAGGACAGAATTTGTATTATTTGTTGGTCGCAGCGGTGTCTGTTAGCAGTTAGCTCGCTCGTTAGCCGCGGAACCGCAGCAGCATGCAGGCAGAGCGAGCAGCCGGCAGCTGTTGATGCGTGCAGGACTTCACCGTGAGGACTGGTTAGAGACGAGGTGACCGGCAGGTAACGTTAACTGGTCCCTAAACGCAAACAACGTCATATCATGAATGATAGGGAAACCCAGCAACAGCGATTATGAGATTTCCCTCCATTTTCATGGAACTAATGTCTTGGTAGCAACAAAAGTTGACATCGTATGTTTCTCCGGGATCAGCCAGCGAGAAGGAACGTCTATATTCTGATTGGTTGCTGCCGTTTGCCGCTGCTTACCGCTGAACCGCGTCATAGCTCATTACCATAAAGTTGACCAAAGTTCAACTTTCTGATTGACGCTCAAAATGCCCAAAACGCGACGCCGACAGATTTGACGCTCCTTGCAGCTGAGAGAAGCTTCCGTTGAAAATGAACGACTTCCGGTATCTTTAGAAGCTCAAGTCGGCAGCGGTGTGTACGTACAGTTATACCGATTATATTATATTTTATTTTATGTTTTATTTATTCATTTATTTCATTCATTTAAAAACAAATGCAACAACAGCATTTAACATGAATGAAAAGGAACAAGAAAGAAGTAAAACTTATAATGTCTGCCCCTTATCAACACAAAATCATTTACAGTTCCAGGTCAATTGAGCTGCCTCATGCAGCCGTCTCTTTTTCTAAGACATCAACACCAAATACATCAATAAATTTGATCTGCTACTCCGCAGTACTATATTTCTGCAACATTGATAATTTAACACACTTCTTAAACACATAGATGGACTTTGAAGTTTTAATTCTACAATCAAGACCGTTCCACAAACTGACTCCTTTGATTGTAACTGTTTATTGATAGTTAGGTAAGGCTTATTCAGTATTGTTACACATTAATTAAGTGTTAGTTAAGGTGTATATGTTCTCAACTTTACAATAAGTCTACCAAAGAGCATTAATAACTGTTTATTGATGGTTTATTAAGGCTTATTCAGTATTGTTACACATTAATTAAGTGTTAGTTAAGGTGTCTATGTTCTCTACTTTACAATAAGTCTACCAAAGAGCATTACTAACTGTTTATTGATGGTTAGGTAAGGCTTATTCAGTATTGTGACACATTTTTCCTATACAGCCGATTGGAACCTGGGTTTTATAAAAACCTCAGTACCTTTTAGTTCATATCTACTTTTCCTCTTGGAGAATCTATTTTGCAAATGATTTGGTAAACTTTCCAGATGGGCTTTATCACCCTGTCGGCCCTGAGACCAGACATCAAGTTGGTCTCAGGAGTCAAAGGACAGCTGATCCTTCTGGAGCCGACTCCCCCCTGGGAGGAGAGGATGGAGGAGGCACGAGAGAGAGCGAGAGAAAGAGGGTGAAACATCAGGAGCTGGTGGAGGTGGGTTGTCGGGGATGTGCCCCAGCGAGGCCTGTGGATCCCTGGGCATCACAGGTCTAAGGAGGAGGAGGGCCTTTGTTGAAGTTAAAAAGTTAAAACCCGGCTATTGTTTTAAAAACAGTGTACTTGCTAGATCTAATCAAATAACTACACTAATCAGCATTTGACTGCCTCACCCAAAACCTAGCTTCTAAAGAATTAATCAGGTCATGGCTGACATTTAGCATATGAAGAAGACTCATTGTCCCCACAGGAAAGGTAACTTTCCTCTGTCGAGCCAGACGTGATTAAGACAAAGAACGAGTATTGCTCAGGACACTGATTTCTTTTGAGAGACCTCTGACCAATAGGGGAAGATTTCATTTGAGGAACGACCCAAGTGTAGGGGAATAAATGTGTGATCCGGGGAATGATTCAACACTTCAATCTGTGACCCGCAAGGGAAGCATGTTAGAGTCCGCTGTTTACAGTGTAATTGTCTGTTTGTCGCATGACTGTCTTATGTGACTCCGCAAGGAGAGCATGAGGTCAGTCCGCTGTCAGCTGCAGTGTAACATTTGTGCCTTGACTGTCGTTTTCATGTTGTTTTATTAAACCCTTTTGCTTGACTTTCAATTAGACCCAAGCCTCTCCTTCCTCCTCCAGAAATCAGAACGAACACGTCATTTAGACAATTCTTAACACCATCCAGACCAATGTGGAGGCTGCCTGCAGAGAAGACATCCAGATGTCTAAAGAGAGAGAGGGGTCTGTCGGTACACGATCCGTTCTGCACATGCGCAAGATATTACTGTTTACGACACTGCACGATCTGTTCCACGCTAGCCTATGGCTAGCCACCAACAGGAAGCTAACGTTAGTTTAGCTATCAGCTAATTCGGCTAACCGCTAGCTGACATCTAGATTCAGTCTAAAATAACATTAAGTCAAACTTAATGGGAGAAGCAGCTACAGCTACATTAAGACTTTACAGTAATAACAATAAAGACAAATATTGACTGATTGTATTTTAAATGAGCACAAGTAAAGTAGAACTGACGTAACAGCTGTTATATATGTTAACGTTTATTTTTACGTTTTATTTTGAGGGTCTTTTAAAGTTATTACATGCTGTCTCAGCTATCAGTTAGCCCAATTAGCTGTTAGCTAAACTAACGTTAGCTTGGCTGTCGACCGGAAGCGTGGAACGGATCGTGCAGTGTCGTAAATCCTCGTACAACAGCGCATGCGCGAACATTTTGCGCATGTGCAGAACGGATCGTGTACCGACAGGGTCTGTTACAAGACCCGAAACAACATGGCATCATGACTTTGCGTAAATATACACGCCACTTTCATAAAGCCAAATGTTGCGTTGTTATTGTACGCATTTTCAGCTATCCACGTGTATGCCTACGCTGTATACAGCTGATGTAAACATACCCACCGCGTGGCCTCGCCACGTTGCGTGTTATCGCGAGAATGCGACGTACTATCGCAAGAACGTCACACACCTGTAAAAAAAAATAATAATAATAATAAATGGTTGGGTTTAGGAAAAGAACACAGGGAAAGGCTTTAGTAACAAAACAGTGACAAAAACACGGAAAATAACGACAAAAACACGCTTAGGAACACAATAAATGGTTGGGTTTAGGAAAGAAACATTGGGGAAGGGTTATTAAAGAGAAGAAAAAAAAAACGGCTGAAAAATCGTCACACGCGGGCCGCAAACCCGGCTCTCCCGGGTGAAAGTCCTGTGTTTTCGCAATGTAGGTCAATGGCGGCCGATTTTGCGTTGATATACACGCAAAAATGCTATTATGCGTCTTAATAACACGCAAAAACGGAATACAAATTGGCATGTCATACATTCATGAGATCAGTCTGCAGTGAAGCAACTGATGAACTTGGCTTAATATAAAAAGGTAAAGATCATTATGGAAACATAAACAGGTTGAGAAGTTGTACATTTTTACTCCCCAACTTGCACATTAAGTGTTAGTTAAGGTGTCTATGTTCTCTACTTTACAATAAGTCTACCAAAGAGCATTAATAACTGTTTATTGATGGTTTATTAAGGCTTATTCAGTATTGTTACACATTAATTAAGTGTTAGTTAAGGTGCATATGTTCTCTACTTTACAATAAGTCTACCAAAGAGCATTAATTACTGTTTAGTTATGGTTTAGTAAGGCTTATTCAGTATTGTTACACATTAATTAAGTGTTAGTTAAGGTGCATATGTTCTCTACTTTACAATAAGTCTACCAAAGAGCATTAATAACTGTTTATTGATGGTTTATTAAGGCTTATTCAGTATTGTTACACATTAATTAAGTGTTAGTTAAGGTGCATATGTTTTCTACTTTACAATACGTCTACCAGAGCATTAATAACTGTTTATTGATGGTTAGGTAAGGATTATTCAGTATTGTTACACATTAATTAAGTGACCATTTAAGGTTAAGTAATGCTAATATAGCATGCACAACAATTTATATAGGTTGGGCTTTAAGTTAATGTCTACATGAAGACAAAGGAAGAAGCAAACCTCTGCATGGAGACTATGGAGTCTTTTCCCTGATATCACCCTCTACCAAAAGTAAGTCAAAGAGCATTAATATCTGTTTAGTTATGGTTTATTAAGGCTTATTCAGTATTGTTACACATTAATTAAGTGTTAGTTAAGGTGCATATGTTCTCTACTTTACAATAAGTCTACCAAAGAGCATTAATTACTGTTTAGTTATGGTTTATTAAGGATTATTCAGTATTGTTACACATTAATTAAGTGTTAGTTAAGGTGCATATGTTCTCTACTTTACAATACGTCTACCAGAGCATTAATAACTGTTAAGTGATGGTTTAGTAAGGATTATTCAGTATTGTTACACATTAATTAAGTGTTAGTTAAGGTGCATATATTCTCTACTTTAAGTCTACCAAAGAGAATAATAACTGTTTAAGTATGGTTTAGAAAGGCTTATTCAGTATTGTTACACATTAATTAAGTGTTAGTTAAGGTGTCTATTCTCTACTTTACAATAAGTCTACCAAAGAGCATTAATAACTGTTTATTGATGGTTTAGGTAAGGCTTATTCAGTATTGTTACACATTAATTAAGTGTTAGTTAAGGTGTCATATGTCTCTACTTTACAATAAGTCTACCAAAGAGCATTAATAACTGTTTATTGATGGTTTAGGTAAGGCTTATTCAGTATTGTTACACATTAATTAAAGTGTTAGTTAAGGTGTCATATGTTCTCTACTTTACAATAAGTCTACCAAAGAGCATTAATAACTGTTTATTGATGGTTAGGTAAGGCTTATTCAGTATTGTTACACATTAATTAAGTGTTAGTTAAGGTGTCATATGTTCTCTACTTTACAATAAGTCTACCAAAGAGCATTAATAACTGTTTATTGATGGTTTAGGTAAGGCTTATTCAGTATTGTTACACATTAATTAAAGTGTTAGTTAAGGTGTCTATTCTTTACTTTACAATAAGTCTACCAAAGAGCATTAATAACTGTTTATTGATGGTTAGGTAAGGCTTATTCAGTATTGTTACACATTAATTAAGTGTTAGTTAAGGTGTCTATTCTCTACTTTACAATAAGTCTACCAAAGAGCATTAATAACTGTTTATTGATGGTTAGGTAAGGCTTATTCAGTATTGTTACACATTAATTAAAGTGTTAGTTAAGGTGTCTATTCTCTACTTTACAATAAGTCTACCAAAGAGCATTAATAACTGTTTATTGATGGTTTATTAAGGCTTATTCAGTATTGTTACACATTAATTAAGTGTTAGTTAAGGTGTCTATTCTCTACTTTACAATAAGTCTACCAAAGAGCATTAATAACTGTTTATTGATGGTTAGGTAAGGCTTATTCAGTATTGTTACACATTAATTAAAGTGTTAGTTAAGGTGTCTATTCTCTACTTTACAATAAGTCTACCAAAGAGCATTAATAACTGTTTATTGATGGTTAGGTAAGGCTTATTCAGTATTGTTACACATTAATTAAGTGACCATTTAAGGTTAAGTAATGCTAATATAGCATGCACAATAATTTATATAGGTTGGGCTTTAAGTTAATGTCTACATGAAGACAAAGGAAGAAGCAAACCTCTGCATGGAGACTATGGAGTCTTTTCCCTGATCTCACCCTCTACCAAAAGTAAGTCATATGTTGGAGGATGGACAAATATAGTGGACAAAGGGATGTGGACAACCATAACACGTAAATAAACAAAAAAAAAAGATTTCTCATAATGACATGGCTTGGCGGTGAACCTTAAGACATACATGCTATCAAACATCAACCACCAAGTAATATTTGGAAAAACCTTCAACATCAACTAAGGCTTTGCTTAGACACTTTAGTTAGCTTTTATTTCCACTCCAGGCTTTTTAGTACAATTAACAGTTAGTTAAGGCATCAACTAATGGTAAATAATGCATCACTTAATACCTTATTTAACATGAGCATTGTTAATAAATGTTTATTAGTCAATTTATTCAACCCTTATTAATGGTTAGTTAATGCTTATTAATGCATTAACTAATGCTAATTAAGGCATCAACTAATGGTAAATAATGCATCAATTAATACATTAACATGAGCAACCATGAGCATTGTTAATAAATGTTTATTACACAATTTATTTATTGTTAATGCTTATTAAGGCATTAACTAATGCTAATTAATGTACCCTTATTGTAAAGTGTTACCGAAAAAATATGTACACACATCAGAATAACACAAATACACATTACAGTTTTTTTCAACTGCTTACACACAAAATCTTATCATGTCACACAATGAATGTTTTAATACATTTAACATCCAAAAATTTACTATTTTGAAAGTGTTTGCCATTTGATGCAAATGCTTCATTTTGAGATGTGTTTATTGTATTTTGAATGCAGTGTTTTATTTTGAAGGAGATGTGAGGCATTTTACACTCTGTGTGTGCATTTTTGGGAACTGTGTGTAGAGTTTTGAAAAAAGGAGACATAGTTTTGAAAACGTGTGTAAGCAGTTGGAAAAAACTAAGTAGACATAGGAGAAAAAATATACATAAAGTATAAGAAATAGAAAAAAAATAGAATTAGTTATAATAATAAAAAAACATATTTACACAATAAACACTCTTATATAAACAGAAAGTATATAAACACAGATATACAGATGAGTAAGGTGCGGATTAATAGAGATGACATATTGCTCAGTTGAAGGTAACAGAGATGAATAAATATGCATAGTGTAGAATACTGTCCAGTGATGGCTCATATTGCAGAAACAGCTAGCAGTGCTACATTATGATGTTGCATTAAAGGTCCCATGACATGATGCTACAGCTGCATGTGAGCTCCTACACACGGTTGTGTCACAGCTGCAGACATCGCACCCACAGTCCCTCTACCGCTGGGGAGCACAGAGCACAGAGAGGGACCGGAAAAGGCTAAACAGACTGGTGAAGAGGGCTAGCTCTGTTTTGGTCTGCCCTCTCTGGACACCATAGAGACTTCAGATACAGTATTAGGGGACCACTAAGGTCTATATAAAAGAGACTTCAGATACAGTATTAGGGGACCACTAAGGTCTATATAAAAGAGACTTCAGATACAGTATTAGGGGGACCACTAAGGTCTATATAAAAGAGACTTCAGATACAGTATTAGGGGACCACTAAGGTCTATATAAAAGAGACTTCAGATACAGTATTAGGGGACCACTAAGGTCTATATAAAAGAGACTTCAGATACAGTATTAGGGGACCACTAAGGTCTATATAAAAGAGACTTCAGATACAGTATTAGCGGACCACTAAGGCCTATATAAAAGCATCCAAAGAGCACCATGTCATGGGACCTTTAAGTCAAAGGCAGGGTTGGTAATGTTCAAAAGCTAGCAAGATCGGAAGTAGCATCTCTAACCTAACTTAATGGTTTAACCACAGTCACAGAGACGTTCACTGGTAAAATCCTTAGTGGAAGTTTATACTCAGCTCTTATATATGGAAAAACCTTTTCAGTGAGCATGAAAATAGGTGTAAAGGTGAAGGTGTGTATGAGTGTGTTCGTATCAGGATCAGAGAAAGACACATTGTGTCTGTTCCAGTCCAGAGTCACTCTGATCCTCTGGAGCTGCTTCTGTAGCGGGAGATCAGTGTCTGGAGCTGAAGGGGAGACAGCTCTGTATTTACCTATAAAGAACCATATTGTCCATAGCCCAGACCGTATGTTTCCCTTCCTCTGGGCAGACTCTGCTAACACACCCAATTCCCAGTACGTACTGTCTCCAACCTCGACATCCCAGCTGTGAGTCCCTGAGTTAAAGCCTGCAGAGCCCAGGACAGAGAAGTGACCATCAAACCTCTCTGGATTATCAGGAAGCAGCTGTTTCTCTCCTCGTCCCACGCTGGTCAGATCTTCAGACAGGATGAGTCTTGGTTGAGCAGTGTTTGGGTCCAGAATCACAGGAGTGTAGGAGACCATGTCCTTCATCTTGTTCCAGATGTTGAAGCTCCGGTTGCCCAGGTGTTTGGCCTCGTCTATCAGAGCTCCTGAGAGCAGCTGTGGATCATCCAGCAGGGGGCTCTGCTGGACTCTCTCCACTGCAGCCTTGTAGTTGATCAGGAATGAGACGTCTTCAGCTCTCAGCTGCTCCTCAGCGGCTCTGACTGTGTCTGAAAGAGCTGCTATCTCTCTGCTCAGAGCCTTCATCTTCTTCTTCATGCTCCGACTCTTCTGCTCCTTTTCCTCCCTCAGTGCAGCCATCCTGGCCTCCTCTTCCTCGTCTAGAAACCGGCGAATCTTCTTAAATTGATCCTTAATCTGCGTCTCTGTGCGTTGGAGCCTGGAGCTTTATGTGATTTGCTGTTTGATCACAGTTCACTTTAACTCGTTCAAAAACCCTCCTGAAGTTTCTTCTTGTGTTGTTGTGCAGCTTCATCGATGGGTCTGAATCTGTGGTTGGTGTGTTCTTCTGAATCTCTGCAGACGTAGCACACCGGCTGCTGATGGTCCAGACAGAAGAGTTTGAGTTTCTTAGAGTGCGGACTGCAGCGAGCCTCTGAAGCTCTACGAACTCTCTCCAGTAAGAAACTCTCACACAGGTTCTTTAACACCCGATTTAAAGGTGGATTTAATTTCTGAGATATTTTCTTACAAACTGGACACTCACGTGCTTGTTTCTCTGTCCACCAGCTCTGCAAACAGTCTTTGCAGAAGCTGTGGGTACATGACAGGAAGACAGGACGTCTAAAGATGTCTTGGCAGATTGTACAGCAGAGATCTTCCTCTAATCTGGACGCCATTTAAGTCTCTGAGTGAAGTAGAAACCACAGCAGACAGACAGCTCAGCCACTCACTGTTCCCTGAAACATACTTTCACCTTGAGTCTTCTTCTGTTCTTGTAAAAGCCTCATTCAGTTTGTTGAGTCAGCAGCTGAAGTTGTAGTATTCTAGTATTCCCAGTATTGTAGTATTATAGTATTCCCAGTATTGTAGTATTATAGTATTCCCAGTATTGTAGTATTATAGTATTCCCAGTATTCCGATTTTGAACTAAAGGTGATTGTTATCCTCCGTCTCTCAGTGCGTTTGTTTCGTCTCAGTGAGGCACGGCCACATCCCATTTCCTGGTTTGCCTGAGGCGAGTCAGGTGCAGGGTGTAACTTTATAGTTACAGTTTGACTGAAGTGTTACTAAGCGCCAGACTCAATAACATTAGATAAGATAGACTTTATTAATCCCACATTGGGGAAATTCCTGTGCTACAGCAGCTCACAAGAAAAATGTACACACATCAGAATAACACAAATACACATTACAGTTTTTTTCAACTGCTTACACACAAAATCTTTTCAGGTCACACGATTTTTGTATATATATATATATACAATCATCACATGTATTACAGACTACCTGGACAGCGCCATCATCTGTGTAACACAAATACTGCACTTTAAAAGACAAACTCATAAAGCTCGTTGGTACTATATATCCAAAAATTTACTATTTTGAAAAAAGTGTTTGCCATTTGATGCAAATGCTGGCATGGTGCTCTTTGGATGCTTTTATATAGACCTTAGTGGTCCCCTAATACTGTATCTGAAGTCTCTTTTATATAGACCTTAGTGGTCCCCTAATACTGTATCTGAAGTCTCTTTTATATAGGCCTTAGTGGTCCCCCTAATACTGTATCTGAAGTCTCTTTTATATAGACCTTAGTGGTCCCCTAATACTGTATCTGAAGTCTCTTTTATATAGACCTTAGTGGTCCCCTAATACTGTATCTGAAGTCTCTTTTATATAGACCTTAGTGGTCCCCTAATACTGTATCTGAAGTCTCTTTTATATAGACCTTAGTGGTCCCCCTAATACTGTATCTGAAGTCTCTTTTATATAGACCTTAGTGGTCCCCTAATACTGTATCTGAAGTCTCTTTTATATAGACCTTAGTGGTCCCCTAATACTGTATCTGAAGTCTCTTTTATATAGACCTTAGTGGTCCCCTAATACTGTATCTGAAGTCTCTTTTATATAGACCTTAGTGGTCCCCCTAATACTGTATCTGAAGTCTCTTTTATATAGACCTTAGTGGTCCCCTAATACTGTATCTGAAGTCTCTTTTATATAGACCTTAGTGGTCCCTCTAATACTGTATCTGAAGTCTCTTTTATATAGACCTTAGTGGTCCCCTAATACTGTATCTGAAGTCTCTTTTATATAGACCTTAGTGGTCCCCTAATACTGTATCTGAAGTCTCTTTTATATAGACCTTAGTGGTCCCTCTAATACTGTATCTGAAGTCTCTTTTATATAGACCTTAGTGGTCCCCTAATACTGTATCTGAAGTCTCTTTTATATAGACCTTAGTGGTCCCCTAATACTGTATCTGAAGTCTCTTTTATATAGACCTTAGTGGTCCCCTAATACTGTATCTGAAGTCTCTTTTATATAGACCTTAGTGGTCCTCTAATACTGTATCTGAAGTCTCTTTTATATAGACCTTAGTGGTCCCCTAATACTGTATCTGAAGTCTCTTTTATATAGACCTTAGTGGTCCCCTAATACTGTATCTGAAGTCTCTTTTATATAGACCTTAGTGGTCCCCTAATACTGTATCTGAAGTCTCTTTTATATAGACCTTAGTGGTCCTCTAATACTGTATCTGAAGTCTCTTTTATATAGACCTTAGTGGTCCCCTAATACTGTATCTGAAGTCTCTTTTATATAGACCTTAGTGGTCCTCTAATACTGTATCTGAAGTCTCTTTTATATAGACCTTAGTGGTCCTCTAATACTGTATCTGAAGTCTCTTTTATATAGACCTTAGTGGTCCCCTAATACTGTATCAGAAGTCTCTTTTATATAGACCTTAGTGGTCCCCTAATACTGTATCTGAAGTCTCTTTTATATAGACCTTAGTGGTCCCCTAATACTGTATCTGAAGTCTCTTTTATATAGTGTCAAGTAAGTTGAGATCCCTGACGTAAGCCAACAGGTGGAAAATAAGGGACTTTCCATCCCAGGTCTCTACCTAGGAAGATTGGGGACTTTTCGCCTAAGTAGATGATGAAATACACAATGAGTAATAAGTGAAAGGAAGACAGTGATTCTAATGCAACGCATGCAACATGTATAACAAATTTAAAGAAATGATTATGAACGATTGTTAAGGAAAAGTATATAACAAAGAGTATTATGTGTATATTAATTCCAAGAGTGATTATAGGTTGAGTAAGATAAGTGGAAAATCATATGACGAACGTTAAAGTGTAAATTGCAGGTTGAATTTTTCATGAAGTTAAGCAATGTGTTTATTAAACAAAGATTAGAACCACCCACCATTGTTTTGTATGGCTTTTTATAACAAAATGCTGAATATAATATGAAAAGTTGGTATTTTTTTAACAGTGGTTTTAAGCACTCCCTTCCACTAGGCGGGGTGTGACATCATAAGAGGGACTCCAAGAGTCTAACGGCTAACGGCTTATATTGGAGACCTAGCTAGCAAAAATGGTGAACTATTGTGTTTGTGCAGGATGTCCGAGTCCATCAGAAACAGGGCAGAGGCTCCACCAGGACAAACAGCTGATTCGTGCCTGGGTTTGTGGCTACGAAGTGGGCTGATGTTACTGCTGCCTCTGGGACCCACTCTCTCCTCTGCTGCTGCGCTGTGGCCCGGTGTGTGTGTGTGTGTGTGTGTGTGTGTGTGTGTGTGTGTGTGTGTGTGTGAGACGGCTGGCCAGCGAGGTTGTCAGCTGTTTGTTGAGTTTAACTCCGAAAAGACAGTTGACCACAGGTTCCCGTTGATCTTATGATGGACATGTGTTGTGATATTTAAAGCGCCCATATTCTGCTCATTTTCAGGTTCATAATTGTATTTTAAGGTTGTACCAGAATAGGTTTACATGGTTTAATTATCAAAAAACACCATATTTCTGTTGTACTGCACATTGCTGCAGCTCCTCTTTTCACCCTGTGTTCAGCTCTCTGTTTTAGCTACAGAGTGAGACATCTCTTCTTCTTCTTCTTCTTCTGTACTATCTTTGATTGCACTCGCACATGCTCAGTAGCTCAGATGTAGCTCATGTCAGCTAGCTCCATAGACAGTAAAAGAAAGGCTGTTTCTCCACCTTCAGGATCAGCTGGGAGACTTCTTCTAAACCAGGGAGCACATGGAAGTAGTTCTTCTGGAGATTATGGTGAACTAGTGTGTGTTGTAGCAGTGCTTTGCTATTGAGAACGAGGTAGCATGCTAGCGTTAACATGCTAACGCTAACGCTACGAGCTAACGGTTTTGGTTAGCCAGCTCGTTTCGGACTGTGACGTCACAGTCCGAGCCGATTTTGACCAGCTCACCAGCAGACTGAAGGCAGGACACATTCAGAAACCAGATCTCACTCAGAACACCAGGGATGGGTTTATTATCAAAGTGTGTATGTGTGTGGAAGCACCAGAGACACAAAATAAAAGATTCACCAGACCAAATCACCAGAGAAAGTGTTTTGTTCTGACCTCTCTAAAGTAAATTAACATAACTGTGTGTACAGCAGCGCCCCTTTTTGGCTAACCAGCAACAGTAGTTTTAGTTTAAGTTTCACTTCAGTTGTAAATTTCCATCAGATGTTAATTGAGTGTGCTGCAGAGCAGGGTGCTAGAGCTGTGTTCTCCTGCTGCATTATTTCTTCTCACATTGTTGCCTTGGATACTATTTGTCCATAAGTACTGTATATGTTACTAAACAAATGTTAAAAGTAATTGTACTTGGCTTATCTTTGGTTTGTTGGAGTTTTCTAATGTCAAATCACTAAATTGATAGTTAACATGCGGCTATTAGTTGTGACTCAGCATGTTCTGTTGCTATAAGTTGTCGGTTTGCACTATATTTGGCATATCTGTATTAGTTTAATCTCATTTCTGTTTGTCTTTTGCTCTTTGTTACAGTTTTACAGTATAATGAGGAAAGTAAAGTTTCTTCATCGAACCTCAAGAAAAGTTATGCCTTGGTGTCTTTTTTGGAGAACTTTACACTGTTAGCTAACTGTCGAGTTTTGAAGAAGCAACTCATTACAAGCACAGTATATGTTTTTTGCAGGGGGCAGGCGCTGCTGGTTGTCGTGTTACTTTACGGAGCTTCTCAACTCCGAAGACTTTGAAGCAAATTGTCAATTCAGCAACCGTTTTAGGAAGACTGCCTATATTTGAAATCTAAACAGTTCATTTCTCGCCTAAAACGTTCTCAGAAGTGAATTTAGTGATGAATAAGATGGTGAAAATGGATCAAATTGTCCCGTTGTTGGCCTGTCTATGTACCCGCTATGGGTTGCTACTCCCTCTTATGACGTCATCACCCAGTTACTGTTAAAAAAACATGCTACCTTTGAAGAAACCCCAATAAATGTTATTTTAACGCATTTTAAGACAGAAATGTTTAAATATATACATATTGAACACTTTATTTACATATTAATTGGTTGTGGTGGTTAACCTGCACTTTACACTTTATCTATATCTGTTGAATCAGTTGTACATTGTATTTCCAAATTGTAGATATTTTAAAATACTGCTCGTGTAGTATTCAATTATTATTTAATGTATATTCCTATTTTTTAATGTATACTCCGTATGTGTGCTGTGTGTCTGATATTTTTGCTGCTGCAACACCGTTATTTCCCATTTTTTTTGGGATCAATAAAAAAAAAAAAATCTAATTTAACCACGGATTTAAAGCGACACACACACACAAAAAAAAAAAGGGAGATCTGGTTTTATTTTCAATATGAATCTTTTTTTATTCTTTACACAAAATCTCTTTGATAAAAACATGATCTGAGGCACAGCAGCTGCAGATAATGTGACCAAATGTCCGTCTGAAAGTGTAAACCAACGTGTTATAAAAGACATTTCCTCACAGCGTCTGTCCTACGAAAACACACGTCAGAGCAGCCGTTCACGTCATTCTGACCAGACTCTCTCTCTCCCTCAGGTTCAGACTCTTCTTCTTCTTGCAGGCTCCGCCCCCCCCCCACGGCGCTGGGAGCTGATTGGTCAGTAGTTGGTCTTCAGGCGCCGGTTCTCCTCCCGCAGCTTCTCCACCTCCTCCACCAGAGACTCGTTCACCGAGTACTTCTCGATCAGACCGTGGATCTCGTTCTGAAACACACACACACACACACACACACACACACAGATAAACACACACACACACACACACACACACACACACACACACACACACACACACACACACATACACACACACACACACACACACACAGATAAACACACACACACACACACACACACACAGATAAACACACACACAGATAAACACACACACACACACACACAGATAAACACACACACACACACACACACACACACACACACACACACACACACACACACACACACAGATAAACACACACAGATAAACACACACACACACACACACAGATAAACACAGAGACACACAGAGACACACACACACACACACACACACACACACAGATAAACACAGAGACACACAGAGACACACACACACACACACACACACACACAGAGAGACACACACACACACACACACAGAGACACACACACACACAGAGAGACACACACACACACACACACACACAGAGACACACACACACACACACACACACACACACACACACAGAGAGACACACACACACACACACAGAGACACACACACACACAGAGACACACACACACACACACACACACAGACACACACACACACACACACACACACACACACACACACACACACACACACACAGAGACACACACACACACACACACACACACACACACAAACACACACACACACAGAGAGACACACACACACACACACACACACACACACAGAGACACACACACACACACACACACACACACACACACACACACACACACACACACACACACACACACAGAGAGACACACACACACAAACACACACACACACAGAGAGACACACACACACACACACACACACACACAAACATACACAGACAGACAAACACACACACACACACACAAACACACACACAGACATAGAGACACAAACACACACACACACACACACACAGATACACACACACACACACACACACACACACAGACACACACACACACACACACACACACACACACACACACACACACACACACAGAGACAAACACACACACACACACACACACACACACACACAGATACACACACACACAGACACACACACACACACACACACACACAGATACACACAGATACACACACACAGATACACACAGATACACACACACAGATACACACAGATACACACAGAGACACACACACACACACACACACACAGATACACACAGATACACACACACACAGATACACACAGATACACACACACACACACACACACACACACAGACACACACACACACACACACAGATACACACAGATACACACACACACACACACACACACACACACACACACACACACACACACACACACACACACACACACACACAGATACACACAGATACACACACACACACACACACACACACACACAGATACACACAGATACACACACACACACACACACACACACAGAGACACACACACACACACACAGATACACACAGATACACACACACACACACACACACACAGAGACACACACACACACACACACAGATACACACACAGATACACACAGATACACACAGATACACACACACACACACACACACACACACACACACACACACACACACACAGTGAACATAACCTCTGGGTGTGTACTAGAGCTGCACCATATAGGAGGAACAAACTGACAGAACATTTAAATTAACAAAAGGCGGTAAAAGTAACGGTGGAACGTTGAAAGAATGAAAGCAGCAAACAACAGCTGCAGAAATGATTCTGATTGGTCTGCACTCGCCAAGTCATTTGGGCGGTTGTGTGTGTGTGTGTGTGTACACGTGTGTTTCTCTCTCTGTGTGTGTGTGTTTCTCTATCTCTCTGTGTGTGTGTGTGTGTGTGTGTGTGTGTTTTTGTCTTGGAAACATGATCTTTATCTGTAGAACCAATCCTACATTTCCCATGAGCACCGTGTCGTGATGTGGGCTGTGTGTCTAGCGTGCGGTCATCGATCAACTGAAGTAGTTAAGTTATTAACATTTGGTGAAATGAGTAACAATGTGGCTAGTGGAGAATCTGATTGGCTGGTGATTAATAAA
>CM046794.1:38862993-38867993 GCA_025617405.1 Perca schrenkii | reverse complement strand
TTTGTCAGGGTTATAATACATACGCAAATAATAAATATTTTTTTTATATTATTTTAGGAGATACTATTTTAAATGAGAGCATATTGCGCGCTGAGCCTATTCTTGTCGTTCCTTGTTTTCTTGTTGTTGTTTTTTTTTTGGGTTTTTTTGTGTGTGTGGTGCAAGGGTGGCTCTGTGAGAGCACCCTAAATTTCATTGTACCTTCACAGTGCAATGACAATAAAGGCTATTCTATTCTATTCTTAATTAGTGGAATTATTTCCCTTATTAATAAAAAAAGCAAAGGGTGGCTACTTTGAGGAATCTAAAATATAAGACATATTTTCAGTTATTTCACACTTTTTTGTTAAGTACATAATTCCATATGTGTTCATTCATAGTTTTGATGCCTTCAGTGAGAATCTACAATGTAAATAGTCATGAAAATAAAAAAGGAAACACATTGAATGAGAAGGTGTGTCCAAACTTTTGGCCTGTACTGTTTGTTATTATGCAGATTGAGGTCAGAGGTCGGCACCTTTCTGTAGACGCCTGGTTTGGCGGTGGCAGCGGGGGGGATTGGCTCCTCCTCTCTGATTGGAGGAGGGGTCTGGAAGAAGGACAGCGGGCTGTAGCAGCGCCCGGCGGCCGTCAGCGGCGTTCCCAGAGGGGTCTTACGGTGCACGGTGGCGCCTGAATGAGAGTCTGAAACACACAAGCAGAACCATCTCCATCACAACGTTCGCAGAAACCAAAACAATCTAAAATCGTATCGTTGTCCAAAGAATCGTTATATCGTAAAACGTGTGATTTACTAGGGCTGCCATCTCTTAGTCGATTAGTCGACTAATAGGTCGTTTAGGTCTTAGTCGACTAAGATTTCTTTAGTTGATAAGTCATTTTTTATACTTATTCATGCTTAATTACTTATTTCCAAGAAACTTCTGATCACATTTATGGTGAACACAAGATTTAAAGTGGTGCTTTTGCAGGATTAATTGTGGAGAAACTCAGTTTTACAGATGGTTAATTAACTACATTTATATTGTGCTTTTCTAGTCTTAACCACCTCTCAAAGAGCACAGCTCTGTCAATTAAATCAACTAATCCATTAGTCGACTAAATCCTATAAGTGTTAGTCCACTAAGAAGTTCTTTAGTCGAGGACAGACCTATGATTTACCCTCCCTAATATTGAGTCATAAAATCCACACTGATGTGGAGAATTGTGGAAAGACTTTTTTAAGGCCTAAAAGTCTTACTTTGAAATTTTAGATATTTGTTTAGACTTTTTAACCTTTGTGTTGTCTTCCCATCGACCACGCAACTTATTTTTTTTTCTGGGTCAAAATTTGAAATAAAAACTTGTTTTTGGTGCCGTTTTTGTCATTTAAAAAAAATATATATAGAAGCGGCACTTCATACCGAGGTTTTTGTATCTTTTTTCAGATTTCTTTTTGTCACAAATTTTCGATGTTATCGTCGATGTTTTTGTCGATTTTTCTGCACTTTTTTAAAATGTTTTTTTTCCAAAAAATGTTGTCACTTTTTTTTAGAGATGGTCCGATACCAATACCAGTATCGGTATCGGCTCCAATACCGCCTAAAATGCTGGTATCGAGAAGTACTGGAGTTTATGCACCGATCCGATACGCATAATAAAGCCCTAAAGAAAATCTACGTTAGTTTATTTCTGTTCTTTTTCGTTATAACTATAAAAGAAAGTTCTGTGGCGTTCCTTGTTTGCGTTTGTTCACGTTTCACAAAGAGTTTAACCTGAGCCAGACCGACAACAGAGATAGAAATAATATCACATCTATACAGAGATAGTAGTATACAGCTGTTATACATCATATCACATCCATACAGAGATAGTAGTATACAGCTGTTATACATCATATCACATCCATACAGAGATAGTAGTATACAGCTGTTATATATCATATCACATCCATACAGAGATAGTAGTATACAGCTGTTATACATCATATCACATCCATACAGAGATAGTAGTATACAGCTGTTATATATCATATCACATCCATACAGAGATAGTAGTATACAGCTGTTATATATCATATCACATCCATACAGAGATAGTAGTATACAGCTGTTATATATCATATCACATCCATACAGAGATAGTAGTATACAGCTGTTATACATCATATCACATCCATACAGAGATAGTAGTATACAGCTGTTATATATCATATCACATCCATACAGAGATAGTAGTATACAGCTGTTATATATCATATCACATCCATACAGAGATAGTAGTATACAGCTGTTATACATCATATCACATCTATACAGAGATAGTAGTATACAGCTGTTATACATCATATCACATCCATACAGAGATAGTAGTATACAGCTGTTATACATCATATCACATCCATACAGAGATAGTAGTATACAGCTGTTATACATCATATCACATCCATACAGAGATAGTAGTATACAGCTGTTATACATCATATCACATCCATACAGAGATAGTAGTATACAGCTGTTATATATCATATCACATCCATACAGAGATAGTAGTATACAGCTGTTATACATCATATCACATCCATACAGAGATAGTAGTATACAGCTGTTATACATCATATCACATCTATACAGAGATAGTAGTATACAGCTGTTATACATCATATCACATCTATACAGAGATAGTAGTATACAGCTGTTATACATCATATCACATCCATACAGAGATAGTAGTATACAGCTGTTATACATCATATCACATCCATACAGAGATAGTAGTATACAGCTGTTATATATCATATCACATCCATACAGAGATAGTAGTATACAGCTGTTATACATCATATCACATCCATACAGAGATAGTAGTATACAGCTGTTATACATCATATCACATCCATACAGAGATAGTAGTATACAGCTGTTATACATCATATCACATCCATACAGAGATAGTAGTATACAGCTGTTATACATCATATCACATCCATACAGAGATAGTAGTATACAGCTGTTATACATCATATCACATCCATACAGAGATAGTAGTATACAGCTGTTAAAATATATGACACGCTGGTATCAGATCGGTACTCTGTATCGGCCGATACGCAAGTTCAGGTATCGGAATCGGTATCGGGAAGCAAAAAATGGTATCGGACCATCTCTACTTTTTTCCCAACGTTCTTTGATTAAAAATAAATAAATTCAAACTCTATAAAATTGAATAACACACCCAAATTCAATGAAAGTAGTGAACTGATCATGTATTTAACTTGTGAAGAGAACCATCCACGTTATGTTTTTGGACTATTTGGTTGAAAGAAAAACCCCCAAATGTTCTGATATAGAAACTTTTTTTGTTGTTGTCAGATTTGACCCGAGGACACCAGGAGGGATAAGACCCCCGAGACCCAGCAGAAACCAGAGGAGTAGAAGAAGAAGTCTGACCGTCTCTGACGGGGGAGAAGACGTCCAGACTGGCCCGGCCGATCAACGGCAGACCCTCCCCTTCTCTGGACAGCATCTCCAAACTTGTAACTATGGAAACACAGCATCAAAGTTAGCTCAGGACCAGCGGCACTCAGAGCAGCAAAGCGAGGTCCTGGTCTTGTTTATTTGTTTATTATTTAGATCTCCATTAGCTATTCTTACTGGGGTCTTAATTTTTTACCAAGATATTAACATCAAAGCTGTACAACAATGAAGACAAATACAGAAGTGCACATAACATCTTCTAAATCATATAACTAAAACACAACACATATACACTAAACATAACAACATAACCATATAACAATATATAAGCTCTTACATGTACAAAATATTACCACTCTCTAGGTATAATATAAAATAAAAATCACATTTCCATTGCCGTAGCTCATTATGCAGTCATTATTAAAAACATAATTACAGTTACTCCAAAGTAAATAAATACAGTCTCAGGGCTAGATTTATCAAGTCGTTTGCGCCTGTTTCCAGGCGCTAATTGGTCCCAAAGACGGACGTAACCGATGCGGGCTATTTACTAACAGGGGCGCACTTGGGTAAAATCGCAGATTGCCTGCCACATGAGCGAGAACAGACAAGTTGCGCTTTCAATATGCGTTCGTGGGAGGGTTGCGGGGAAAGTGGGAGTTCCACCCAAAAAGGTGGGAGGATAAGAACAAAGTGCTCCTAATTATATATTCTGTGGTATTTACAAAGACTGTCAGTAGGAGCGTCTCTATTCTGCGGGGGAAATTCTCCGCCTCTTAAAAGCAGGTCTAAACCAGCCGCAGTCGAGTTTCCTCGTAGACCTTTATGCCGCTGGTGAAATGGCAACAGTAATCTGAGCAAGACGAAGACATAGGCGAGGCTGAAAATATCGTTAACACAAGAATCACACTTTGTCAGTGAACACAACATCATTTAGCGTTACAGATCAAGCAGCCGTGCAATATTAGAGTTACTGGAAGAAATCAAAGATGAAATTGAGTCTCCCACTCAGCGTTCACATCCCATTCCAGCAGTTGTTAAACTCCTCGCTACATTACAAATATATCGGCATCAGGATCATTTAAACAGTCATAGCATCAGCTGTGGGAATATCTCAGTCTGCACTCAGCCCTATCATAGCACCAGTAGCGCTTTGTTACAGCGCAATCTCCGGTCTAGTGGGCGGAGAAAGACGCTGATTGGCTGATGGGTGTCAGGGTTGATAAATACTACGCAAAATGTGGAAGCATAGCGTGCGCTATTACCGAACTCGCATAAACAGACGCAGCGCAAACTGCGCCAGTGTTAGTAAATCAGGCCATCAGTCTTTTGGAAAAACTGACATTGTGCCTCTCTGAAACCAAAAACAACGGGAGCAAGTTCCATGCCACCATTGCTCTATAACATGATGTTCTTACCGTGTGTTCTTCCAAACGGTGTGTCTGCGCTGGCTGCCGTGGTCCGAGAATCTGGACGGAGACACAGAGAGAGAGAGAGAGAGAAGAGAGGAAGGTAGATTAGACCAGTGGTTCCCAACCTGGGGTC
>CM046794.1:38840493-38852993 GCA_025617405.1 Perca schrenkii | reverse complement strand
TATGCGGCACTTTTTCTTAAAAAATGCTGATGGAATATGCGGGATATTTATGCAGTTTTATGCGATGAAATTGCGGGAACTTGCAAAAAGAAAAAAAAAATATATATAAATAATATTAAAGTAAAAATAAAAGTAATAGTCTAAACAGAGGGAAATAAAAGATACAAAAGAGACAGACTTTCAAAAATCGTTAATAATATAGACATCAGATATTAAGATAGCTTTCTCACTGGATCCCAACTTAAGAGACTCAAAGTCAAACATGTCAGATTCAACCTCCAGCACCCTGCTTGCAGCTTTTCGATGATGTTCCTGTCGCGTAATTACGTCACTTCATAACGTTCCCATGGCAACAGGGGAAAATGGCTGCTCTTGTGTGAAGTAAACACAAAATGTTTACAACTTTCTGCTAAGAACGAAAATGCGGGGATTATGAAATGATGCAAGCCCCGCATATTTGGCGCCGAAATCGGTAATTTATGCGGCGAAAGTGCGGCGTATTTGAAGAAATGCGCCACCTTTGACCTCTGACAGGAGGTCTGAGAGGAAACGTTGGGTACCTGGTTGACAGGAGGTCTGAGAGGAAACGTTGGGTACCTGGTTGACAGGAGGTCTGAGAGGAAACGTTGGGTACCTGGTTGACAGGAGGTCTGAGAGGAAACGTTGGGTACCTGGTTGACAGGAGGTCTGAGAGGAAACGTTGGGTACCTGGTTGACAGGAGGTCTGAGAGGAAACGTTGGGTACCTGGTTGACAGGAGGTCTGAGAGGAAACGTTGGGTACCTGGTTGACAGGAGGTCTGAGAGGAAACGTTGGGTACCTGGTTGACAGGAGGTTTAAGAGGAAACGTTGGGTACCTGGTTGACAGGAGGTCTGAGAGGAAACGTTGGGTACCTGGTTGACAGGAGGTTTAAGAGGAAACGTTGGGTACCTGGTTGACAGGAGGTCTGAGAGGAAACGTTGGGTACCTGGTTGACAGGAGGTCTAAGAGGAAACGTTGGGTACCTGGTTGACAGGAGGTCTGAGAGGAAACGTTGGGTACCTGGTTGACAGGAGGTCTGAGAGGAAACGTTGGGTACCTGGTTGACAGGAGGTTTAAGAGGAAACGTTGGGTACCTGGTTGACAGGAGGTCTGAGAGGAAACGTTGGGTACCTGGTTGACAGGAGGTCTGAGAGGAAACGTTGGGTACCTGGTTGACAGGAGGTCTGAGAGGAAACGTTGGGTACCTGGTTGACAGGAGGTTTAAGAGGAAACGTTGGGTACCTGGTTGACAGGAGGTCTGAGAGGAAACGTTGGGTACCTGGTTGACAGGAGGTCTGAGAGGAAACGTTGGGTACCTGGTTGACAGGAGGTCTAAGAGGAAACGTTGGGTACCTGGTTGACAGGAGGTCTGAGAGGAAACGTTGGGTACCTGGTTGACAGGAGGTCTGAGAAGAAACGTTGGGTACCTGGTTGACAGGAGGTTTGAGAGGAAACGTTGGGTACCTGGTTGACAGGAGGTCTAAGAGGAAACGTTGGGTACCTGGTTGACAGGAGGTCTAAGAGGAAACGTTGGGTACCTGGTTGACAGGAGGTCTAAGAGGAAACGTTGGGTACCTGGTTGCTGCCCTGTCCGAAGGCTTTGCTGGACAGGTTGGTGGTCAGACTGTGGAGGACCAGATCTCCGCTGGTGGAGCCCGACGCCACGTAGCTGTCGTTGGCATTAAAGGACACGCAGGTCACCTCTTCTTTATGATCCTGAGAGACAGAGGGACAGAGAGAGAGAGGGACAGAGAGAGAGACAGAGGGACAGAGGGACAGTCACCATAAAACCTTTGTGAGTGTGGCCAGTTAGCTCAGTTTCCTGCATGTCTTCCCCCCTCTCTCTCCCCTTTCATATCTCAGCTTTTCCTATCAATTAAAGCAGTACGGTGGCTCAGTGGTTAGCACTTCTGCCTCACAGCAAGAAGGTTCTGGGTTCGAACCCAGGTCGTCCCAGGCCTTTCTGTGTGGAGTTTGCATGTTCTCCCCGTGCTTGCGTGGGTTTCCTCCGGGTGCTCTGGTTTCTTCCCACCATAAAGACATGCATGCAACTAGGACTACAGTTGAAAATTAGCCGACTGGCTAACACTGGCGCATTTACAGAAATGTTGATTAATGTGCATTGTCCTAATATAAATAAACAAATCTTCTTCTTCTTAAAAGGGAGAAGAAAAATAACCAAAAAATAAAAACCTTTGTGAGATCCTCCTGAAAGCTCAGCCAGCAACACAAAACACTCTGCATACAGTACAGGCCAAAAGTTTGGACACACCTTCTCATTCAATGCGTTTCCTTTTTATTTTCATGACTATTTACATTGTAGATTCTCACTGAAGGCATCAAAACTATGAATGAACACATATGGAATTATGTACTTAACAAAAAGTGTGAAATAACTGAAAACATGTCTTGTATTTTAGATTCCTCAAAGTAGCCACCCTTTGCTTTTTTATTAATAAGGGAAATAATTCCACTAATGAACCCTGACAAAGCACACCTGTGAAGGTAAAACCATTTCAGGTGACTACCTCATGAAGCTCATTGAGAGAACACCAAGGGTTTGCAGAGTTATCAAAAAAAGCAAAGGGTGGCTACTTTGAAGAATCTAAAATATAAGACATGTTTTCAGTTATTTCACACTTTTTTGTTAAGTACATAATTCCATATGTGTTCATTCATAGTTTTGATGCCTTCAGTGAGAATCTACAATGTAAATAGTCATGAAAATAAAAAGGAAACGCATTGAATGAGAAGGTGTGTCCAAACTTTTGGCCTGTACTGTACATCCACACTGCTCTGTTTTCATTTTTAAGCAGTTTTAGCTCCAGTAGCAGAACTAATCTGCGTCCATATTAACATGTCTGTGTGGGAGGTTACCTTGAGGGAGCGGTGCAGTCTCTTGGTCTTCAGGTCCCAGATGTGAACGCTGTGATCCAGACCGCCGCTGACCAGGAACTGAGACGAGGAGCTCAGACACACACGGGTCTGCTTTTTCTGAACGGACAACCAGAAAGAGACGAGGGGTGAGACAGAGAACACTGCTCGCAGGTAGAGGGCAAACTAACACACACACAGTTAAAGTGATGGTTCGGAGTAATTTCACCCTAGGGTCCTTTGCACCATGACCTCGAGCCAAACACCCCCCCAGAAGCTTTTTTCACCTGGGTCTAACATTGGGAGAGTTAGCGTGGAGTAGCGTTAGCCGCTGAATAGTTTAGCGCAGGGGATAATAAACCCACGTTTGTTTCTCATAAGTTACCCCACTAATAATGCCCGAAATTATACCAAACTTCTACACTAGTACAAATAGGTTATGCTCTCATAAAACAATGGATTGTAAAGTTTGTAAGTACACCAGAAGTTTATGTAAATTACACTTGTCTGCTGGCTTCTCGTCTCTGTTGTTGTTGCTGCTGTGAGACGAGTGCTTTGGGACGTCTACAAATTACAACACCGAAAAGAGATGCAACAAAAATATTTATTAATTTAACTTTTTTTTTTTAAAGTAAGTGCTGTAGTATAACTAGCAGGAGACAAGTAATAACTGAGATAAGTTTGGAGAAGTTTCCTTATTTAATCATTAAATTAATAAATATTTTTGTTGTATCTCTTTTCGGTGTTGTAATTTGTAGACGGTCCCTAAGCACTCGTCTCACAGCAGGTAGCAGCAGAGAGCAGAAGAGAGCAGGCAAGTGTTATTTACATAAACTTCTGGTGTACTTACAAACTTTCCAATCCATTGTTTTATGAGAGCATAACCTATATGTACTAGTGTAGAAGTTTGGTATAATTTCGGGCATTATTAGTGGGGTCATTTACCAGATACAAACGTGGGTCCATTAGCCCCTGCGCTAATAAGCTATTCAGCTGATGACGCTACTCTACGCTAACTCTCCCAATGTTCGACCCAGGTGAAAAAAGCTTCTGGGGGGGTGTTTGGCTCGAGGTCATGGTGCAAAGGACCCTAGGGTAAATTACTCCCAACCATCACTTTAAGTAAGGGTGTAACGATGCATCGTTTGTAAATCAGAGGTGTGAATCTTCACCGATCTCCCCCGATTCGATTACGATTATCATGTCTTTGATTCGATATCTCGATGCATCACGATGCGTCAAATCCATGTTTCTATTAAAGCCATGTAGGATATTTAATGTATAGCTTTTCAAGCTTCAAAAACCAAACATTCTGCAGTGCTAATACTAAATAACTTGGATACATAAACCTATACAGCACTGAGCACATGGCACCTCCTGAATGTGTTAACATACCAGAATATGTAAACAGAAATGTTGTTAGGCCTACATTACATTATAAACAGAAATAATCCATTATGAGCGAGTTAATAGCAGTTTTGGTTTTGAATTATATTTGGACCAGCAATAGAAAGAACTACAACGCCACGAAATCAAAAAAATTATAGTTCTACAGCGCTGCAGGAGCATTTTAATTAGGGCCGAACACCTAGAACACAAATCCTCAGCAAATGTTAGGCGTCTTACAGTTTCCTGCAGTTTCCTGTTTATATTTAGGCTCCCATGGTAACCGGTTAGAGCGTGCACACTGCCTGTGTGACTCGAGCCGCGCCGAAAACGCGTGCACGCTAGCAATAGGACCGACGCCTATTTGTCACGCGACACGCCAGCGTGTTGGAAGCGTTTCCAGGCAACATAGAATAGGAAAAGATGTTTATATGTCGTTTAGACACAAATACATATTAATAAATGACATGTTGATGTTTGAAAGTCTCGAAGTTTTGATATAAATGCAGATATATATGAATGTAATTTAAAATAATAATAATAATAAATAATTATCGATTCTCTAATATGTCACCGGTCGATCCAGAAGGAAATATTCTGGAGCCTATTCTGCCGTCAATACTGCCGACGTTGTCTTTGCTGTAATCAGATTCAATTCAATTCTATTTATAGTATCAAATCATAACAAGAGTTATCTCGAGACACTTTACAGATAGTCTAGACCACACTCTATAATTTACAAAGCCCCAACAATTACAGCAATTACAGTAATTCGCTCAAGAGCAAGCATTAGCAATGGCTATCAGTATATCTATATTTATGTTTATGGGAGACATCCATGTGTCCAGACGAGGCTAGCAGCAGCAGCAGCAGACACCTTTCTGGTGTGTAAAGACGTAGAAAACGCCACGCAGGCAGCGTGCAAGAGGCCTAAGACTTTTTAACGCCTAAAATTTGGATTTTGAAAGACTTTACCCTGCTGTAATCCTGTATCAATAAAGGAATATTTCCACTTGTTTGTCTGCAGCTCGTTCTGTTAAAAACTCCCTGAGAAGAATGGTATCGTGGACCTTAACCCTTGTGTTGTCTTCCCATCAACCACGCAGATTTTTTTTTTTTAAGCTTTTCTGACTTTTTTGTCACTTTTTGTGAATGTCTCTGTTGATATTTTTTGAAGTTTTTCTTCCCACATTTTTCAACCTTCTATCAATTTTATTTTTCAAATGCCATAAAATCTAATAAAGATACCCCAAATTAATTGAAAGTATTGAACTGATCATTTATTTTACACTAAAGATTAAGAACATTGTATGGAACCATCCACATTTACTTTTTTGAGACAATTTGTTGAAAGAAATCCACATTTTTGATATAGAGACTTTTTGAAAATGGGTCACATTTCACCCGAGGACCACACAAGGGATAAAACCCTGAATGGTATGGTGAGTTGAGTGTGTGGTAACATCCCTACAGGTACGTATACGGTACAGAAGCGTGTGCTCACCCCCTCTCCCAGTTCCATGGCTGCAACAGGAGTGGATTTGAGGCTGGTAAGCGCCAGTTTGTCTCCGCTGCTGCTGGCACTCACCAGGTACTGGTCTGACACAAGGGGGTCAAGGCTGGTTCATCTTTTACCCAAAAACATCCTAATCAACTATCACCAGTTCACACAGGCGTCACACACCTGAGTCTAGAGCTGTAACAAGTCCACATTTTACTGTACAATCAATTGTCTCAGAAATAATTACGATTAACAATATATTTGTCTCTTTCGGGGTAAATGTATGCATTACTTTTTCAAACAAATAGAGTTATGAATGGATCCCAGGATCCATGTTGTGGTTAGATCACCGTTATATGGCCATGATAGTGTAATAACACAAATACAAAGCCTGTGAAGTTGGACAAAGACTGATCTTTAGGCTTCAGTAAATTGCAGTGAGCCTTTTGACATGTAATAGAGCAAGCAGGATACTGTTGGAGCTCCAGCAGGCCTGGGCCACAGGATGGCTGCTGCTGTGGGGGTTAAACTGCTCCAGCGGCGCCATGGAAACCGCATCCCAGATCTTCACACAGTCTCCTGTCGACACCAGGCGGGTCACCTCCTCCATGGCAACACCTGGAAACACACACACACATACACACATACACACATACACACACACACACACACATACACACACACACACCGGCAGAAACACACACACCAAACACAGGCAGAGCACACAGACAGAAACACACACAGAGATAGAGACAGAAACACACAAACACAAAAAGACACACACACACACACACACAGGCAGAGAGATAGAGACAGAAACACAGAGAGAGAGACACACACACACACACACACACACACACACACACACACACACACACACACACACACACACACAGACAGACAGAGACACACACACACAGGCAGACACACAGATAGAAACACACACATCAAAAATAGTGTTATTAGTTCTTGGGTTTTTGCTGTTTCCCCCCTTTCACTTGTAACAGAGTATTTCAACACATTACTGCAGCAGGAATATTAATCCAGAAACATCAAGATATACTAACAGGACTTTACTGCATAATGAATCCTTTACTGGAGTTCTGAATGTCAGTGTAATTCAGTACTGTTAGTTTAGTAAAGGACCTGAACACTTCTCCCACCTCTGGTCAACTGTTGATGATGGAAAAGTAACGCAATACAAGTAATAAAGTTACTTTAACGCACACACACACACACACACACACACACACACACACACACAAACACAGACAAACACACACAGAGACAGACAAACACACATACAAACAGACAAACACACACAGAGACAGACAGAGACAGACAAACACACATACAAACAGACAAACACACACAGAGACAGACAGAGACAGACAAACACACATACAAACAGACATATACACACACAGACAGAGACACACACACACACACACACACAGAGACAGACATCTACACACACACACACACACACACTCAAGGACACACAGACAAACACACATATACAAACATACATATACACACAGAGACAGAGACACACACACACAGACAGACATATACACACACACACACACACACAGAGAGACAGACATATACACACAGAGACAGACAGACATATACACACACACACAGACAGACATATACACACACACACAGACACACACACACACAGACAGACATATACACACACACACACACACACACACAGACAGACATATACACACACAGACAGACAGACAGACATATACACACAGAGACAGACAGACATATACACACACACACACACAGACAGACATATACACACACACACACACACACAGACAGACAGACAGACATATACACACACACAGACAGACAGACATATACACACACACACAGACAGACATATACACACACACAGACAGACATACACACACACACAGACAGACATATACACACACACACAGACAGACATATACACACACACAGACAGACATATACACACACACACAGACAGACATATACACACACACACACACACACACACACACACACACAGACAGACATATACACACACACACACACACACACACACACAGACAGACATATACACACACACACAGACAGACACACACACACACACAGACAGACAGACATATACACACACACACAGACAGACATATACACACACACACAGACAGACATATACACACACACACACACACAGACAGACATATACACACACACACACACACACACACACACACACACACAGACAGACATATACACACACACACACACACACACACACAGACAGACAGACATATACACACACACAGACAGACATATACACACACACACACACACACACACACACACAGACAGACAGACATATACACACACACACAGACAGACATATACACACACACACACACACACACACACAGACAGACAGACATATACACACACACACAGACAGACATATACACACACACACACACACACACACACACACACACACACAGACAGACAGACATATAAACACACACACAGACAGACATATACACACACACACAGAGACACACACACAGACAGACATATACACACAGACAGACATATACACACACACAGACAGACATATATATACACACACACAGACAGACATATATATACACACACACACAGACAGACATATACACACAGACAGACATATACACACACACACAGACAGACATATACACACAGACAGACAGACATATACACACAGACAGACATATACACACACACACACACACACACACACACACAGACAGACAGACATATACACACACACACAGACAGACATATACACACACACACACACACACACACACACACACACACACAGACAGACATATACACACACACACAGAGACACACACACACAGACAGACATATACACACACACACAGAGACACACACACAGACAGACATATACACACACACACAGACAGACATATACACACACACACAGACAGACATATATATACACACACACAGACAGACATATATATACACACACACACACAGACAGACATATACACACAGACAGACAGACACACACACACACACACACTAAAGCTGTCATCAGCTGACTGTCGGATGTTTCTGTTCGAGTTAGATGAACTTTAAAAACACCAACAAGCAGCTCACGTGCTCAGTAGCAACCAGCAGTAGCTCCTAGCTCCACGGTAACCAACGGTTATTAACGGTTAGTTAAGGTAACCAACGGTTATAAACGGTAGCTAACGGTTAGCAACAACAGAAGACTAAATTAGCAACAGCGGTTCTTAAAGTTACCGAAGAGCCATAAAAGTCGAGTTAAACAACACGAAACACGCGCTAACTTACAGGAAAATATTCAAACGTTTAAATCTGTTCAGTATAAACGTGTCATCATACGTACCGGTGAAGATAAACTAATAACTGACAAGTTTTTGAAGCTGTTTTGTTTTGTGATACGCCTGCGACCAATAAACCGCCACTACGGAGAGCCGGGAGGCCAAATTATTTCGCGAAGGCATGACCCGCCCTACTCTCCCTCTGATTGGCTAGTATCCGTTGCATTCGATGAATGGAATGTCAGGGTAAGCCAATCAGAGGCAGAGTAAGGCAAAGTAGGGCGGGAAATGCATTAGCCATAAGAAACTGTTTTTTTCTTTGTAACTTTATTGTACTTTTAAGTAAAGTACACCGTAAACAGTAGTTTTTAATTTTATTTTATTTTTTAATTTGCCACTTTGTAAGCATCTGACCCTTTATAATACTAACACTGTGAAGAAGAAATTAGAATAGAAATTTTGGTTAAAAAGAATAACAGTAAAGAAAATAAAAATAAAAAAAACTGTGGTGGAGGAAGTAATCAGATTCTGTACTATTTTTTTTAAAATTATTATTCACCCATTCATAACACAAATATACAAACAAACAAGGCATATTTACATATCCACTTCGAGCATATAGACAAAACCTAGGAGTGTATATATAACAATTCGTCATAAAGAATAAAATAAAATAAGAGAAAATAAATAGGAGGGGCTATCTCAAATTAAATTAAGGGTTTCAAGTAAGTAAATAAAACAATGTAAGGGCTTTTTATAACCCTTAACCAGTTTCAATGACTTACACAAAAGATTTAACTTTATTCTTCCAATGGCACAGGGAGGGTTTGGTCTTAAAATATCTACATTTATAGATTTTGTACTAGTAAAAGTACTAATACCACACTGTAAAAGTCCGGCATTGAAAAAACAAATGTCAGTCAAAGTATGTAACGTTAAGTGTACTCGGTAAAATGTAGTTAAAGTTAAAACATGTCCCCTGTTATTATAAAAACATTTGATTGTTCCAGATTTGCCGCTTTTCCCTTTTGATAGACTGTAATTACACCACTCTGCCTGCAGGGAGGCCAGGGGGCGGCATTGCGCCACCACCACGGTTGGTCTGCCAGAATAGAAGAAACAGAAGAAGAAATCTCCCGCCCCATCCGCTCTTCTTTTTAAACGAAGGTGGGACGACGCCTCGCTTCATTCACTTTACCAGTGTAGTTGTTGTTGAAACACCGTTTGACGTTACACGTCGCTACCAATATGGTGAGGACTAAAGCCGACAGTGTCCCCGCGTCATACAGAAAAGGTACAGTAACAAGTTACAGATATTTATTACGAATTCAGCATGAAATAGCTGTTTTTGTTTATAAGTTAACATTTTTGTCACGGAGTCTGGCGGGCTGGGAGCGTACTCACGCAAGGCGAACAAGGCGGACACCGTAGGGGTAACATTTGTTCGCCAGGAGAACTATTTCACATTTATGATGTCGACATTTTAGATAACAAAGATGTCAGGATAGTACTCGCATGTCAAAGCAGGACCTAGCTTACGTTAGTTCTCCCAACAACAGCCTCCCGCCAACACGGAGGGCGGGCGTCCTTTGGTTCCTCCTAAACAGCCGACGAGATTATAAGAAAAACATTTTTTTTTAACTCGTACTATCGCACAATTGTATTTTTATCCTAATATTGGGATCCGTCTGACGAGATGACATGAAACTTAGTCGTTTCCAGAACATAGGGTCTTGCTTTCGTCAAACTGGCGCCAGTTTTGAGCGCCGCAGTCTATGTGCGGACGTCGCACCAAACTCCATTTAAAAAGTTAGATAATTTAATGTATTCTTGCTCATCGTCGACGGCACATGTGTGACAGGACATACTGAACAATATTTCTTTAACCCACGGTTCCTTCTGGTAAATTCGGCATACAATTCAACCGCAATTCAGCACTCACGTTAATAAAACGGAACTTTTTAAAACTTGGTTCAGATGTCACTACGTGTAAAAACAAGCTTTTGCAAAAGCTAATTTAATGTAAACGTTATATCCAATACTGTCTCTTTTTTTATTTTTATTTTTTTAATACTCTCCCACAACCTAGTTTGCCTAGAGAGTGCAATAAAGTGTCCTCTTACTGGTTGAGTTATTGTTTAACATGAATGACGTGGCTGTCCTAGATCCATGTTTTGATGGTTTTATTATCCATGCATCAACAGTTTGTTTGATTGTGTTTGCAGCTGTTGCAGCAGCTGCACCCCGGAAGTCTCTGGGCTCCAGTTCAGCCAACGCCTCCTCCTCCTCCAGCAGCCAGTCAGCCACACCTGGTCAGCCACCGGCACCACATCACACCCAGTGTATATACACACAGTGCATGAAGGGATGGAGTTTATACTGAAGTTATGGCTGGTTTTTTGTTTGTTTTTCATTTGCAGCAAAGGGCAAGTATGCAGGTGGGAACCCAGTGTGCCCCCGTCCCACACCGGACTGGCAGAAGGGCATCGGAGACTTCTTCGGGGGGCCCCCGAGGAAGCCAGAGAAGGAGAACCAGAAGCCCCAGGAGGTAGAGGATGATGAAGAGGCCGGAGGCAGCGGCATGTCGAAAGCCCCCAAGAAGTACGTTCACCGGCTGAGTTACTTTAAAGAGTCCTTTTTATACCGGTAGATCACATGTGTCAAACTCAAGGCCCTCGGGCCAAATCTGGCCCCTGGCATATTTTGATCCGGCCCACATATCATTTTAGGTCTACAATTAATTTTGGCCCCACCAAGTTTTTGTCGCATTATGTTTTTGCCACTTTTTCAGAGGTTTATTGTTGCAGTTTTACCGACTTTTTTTTAATCACTTTTGCTACCTTTTTTCTATTTTTCTATGATCAATAAGGAACTTTTTTAGGACTTTATGTCGACCAAACTGTAAGTGAGAAGACTTTATAAGACATACAACAATAGGGTCAAAGATATTTGACTTTTCTCTTAAGTAAAAGCATGTCTATGAACTTTACATCTGGCCCTGGATGGGATTCTCATTTTCCAGTGTGGCCCTTAGTGAAGTTGAGTTTGACCCCTCTGCGGTAGATGAACCACAGCAGAGGTTTACTTTTCCTGTTACACTCAGATCAGAATCAGCTTTATTGGCCAGGATTGTGTGAACAAACGAGGAATTTGACTCCAGTTAATCTTTGCTCTCAAAGTACAACACTCACTTAACATATAAAGAATACAAACAAAGGACAGTAATAAATATTAAAACAAATACTGTTAAGTATAACAATACAATATACAAAAAATGTACAATAACAATTGAGGGTAGGAAGGAGTTTTTGTCTTTTTCAGCTGCTCAAATGGGCTGCAACAAT
>CM046794.1:38830493-38835493 GCA_025617405.1 Perca schrenkii | reverse complement strand
TGATGTGTGTGTGTGTGTGTCCGTCCATATGATGTGTGTGTGTGTGTGTCCGTCCATATGATGTGTGTGTGTGTGTGTGTCCGTCCATATGATGTGTGTGTGTGTCCGTCCATATGATGTGTGTGTGTGTCCGTCCATATGATGTGTGTGTGTGTGTGTGTCCGTCCATATGATGTGTGTGTGTGTGTGTCCGTCCATATGATGTGTGTGTGGGTCCATATGATGTGTGTGTGTGTCCGTCCATATGATGTGTGTGTGTGTCCGTCCATATGATGTGTGTGTGTCCGTCCATATGATGTGTGTGTCCGTCCATATGATGTGTGTGTGTCCGGTCCATATGATGTGTGTGTCGTCCATATGGTGTGTGTGTGTGTCCGTCCATATGATGTGTGTGTGTGTGTGTGTCCGTCCATATGATGTGTGTGTGTGTGTGTGTGTCCGTCCATATGATGTGTGTGTGTGTGTGTGTGTCCGTCCATATGATGTGTGTGTGTGTGTGTGTGTCCGTCCATATGATGTGTGTGTGGGTCCATATGATGTGTGGGTCCGGGTCCATATGATGTGTGTGTGTGTGTGCAGGTCCATATGATGTGTGTGTGTGTGTGTGCAGGTCCATATGATGTGTGTGTGTGTGTGTGGGTCCATATGATGTGTGGGTCCGGGTCCATATGATGTGTGTGTGTGTGTGCAGGTCCATATGATGTGTGTGTGTGTGTGTGTGCAGGTCCATATGATGTGTGTGTGTGTGTGTGCAGGTCCATATGATGTGTGTGTCTGTGTGCAGGTCCATATGATGTGTGTGTGTCTGTGTGCAGGTCCATATGATGTGTGTGTGTGTCTGTGTGCAGGTCCATATGATGTGTGTGTGTCTGTGTGCAGGTCCATATGATGTGTGTGTGTGTGTGTGCAGGTCCATATGATGTGTGTGTGTGTGTGTGTGTGTGTGTGTGTGTGCAGGTCCATATGATGTGTGTGTGTGTCAGGTCCATATGATGTGTGTGTGTGTGTGTGTGCAGGTCCATATGATGTGTGTGTGTGTGTGCTGTAGGTCCATATGATGTGTGTGTGTGTGTGTGTGTGTGTGCTGTAGGTCCATATGATGTGTGTGTGTGTGTGTGTGTGTGTGCTGTAGGTCCATATGATGTGTGTGTGTGTGTGTGTGCTGTAGGTCCATATGATGTGTGTGTGTGTGCTGTAGGTCCATATGATGTGTGTGTGTGTGTGCTGTAGGTCCATATGATGTGTGTGTGTGTGTGCTGTAGGTCCATATGGTGTGTGTGTGTGTGTGCTGTAGGTCCATATGATGTGTGTGTGTGTGTGTGCTGTAGGTCCATATGGTGTGTGTGTGTGTCTCCTGTAGGTCCATATGAAGTGTGTGTGTGTGTGTCCTGTAGGTCCATATGGTGTGTGTGTGTGTCTCCTGTAGGTCCATATGAAGTGTGTGTGTGTGTGTGCTGTAGGTCCATATGAAGTGTGTGTGTGTCCTGTAGGTCCATATGAAGTGTGTGTGTGTCCTGTAGGTCCATATGAAGTGTGTGTCCTGTAGGTCCATATGAAGTTGTGTAACCATGTTTGTTGTGTTTGTGTGTGTGTGTGTGTGTGTGTGTGTGTGTGTGTGTGCAGGTCCAGACCGCTGCCTGCTGAGGAGGAAGAGGAGGATGAATAAATCTGATGAATAAATGAATGTTTGTGACCGCCTCCACCGTTGCTTCGTGGCAGTTTTAATGTACATCTGTATATATAGTTTCTGATGAATTCAATTTGTATAGTTCAATAAACTTTTTTTAAAAATGTTTTTAACCTGCAGAGATCTGTGATGTGTTTTAGCTGCTACTAACTAAATAACTTAACAGCTGTTTTCATTCATAGATTCTGGAAATTCAGAACTTCCCAGAGCCCCAAAACCCACCAGACACCCCGGTTATTAATCTAGATTTATCACTAGATGGGTGGAGATCTCAACACCCTTTATTAATCAGAGAGAGAGAGACTATTAATCCCAGAGAGAGAGAGAGAGAGAGAGAGATGGACTTTATTATTCCCAAATTGGGACATTGTGTTACAGCAGCATGTTACAAGGACACACACACACACACACGTGCCATTTGGCAAACACTTTGTACCATTTATGCATTTTAAGATAATGCCACATCTGTTTTGAATATTAATATGAAGTCTGTGTGTCTTTCTCTCTGTGTCTTGCTGTGTGTGTGTCTTTCTCTGTATGTGTGTGTGTGTCTCTCTGTCTTTCTGTGTGTGTGTGTGTGTGTGTCTCTCTGTCTTTCTGTGTGTTTGTGTCTCTCTCTGTCTTGCTGTTTGTGTGTGTGTGTCTTGCTGTGTGTCTTTGTCTTGCTTTTTGTGTCTTTCTCTGTGTGTGTGTGTGCGTGTGTCTCTCTCTGTCTTTCTCTGTGTGTGTGTGTGTGTGTGTGTCTTGCTGTTTGTGTGTCTCTGTCTTTCTGTGTGTGTGTGTGTGTCTTGCTGTTTGTGTGTCTCTGTCTTTCTGTGTGTGTGTGTGTGTCTTGCTGTTTGTGTGTCTCTCTCTGTCTTTCTGTGTGTGTGTGTGTCTCTCTCTGTGTCTTGCTGTTTGTGTCTCTCTCTCTGTCTTTCTGTTTGTGTGTCTCTCTCTGTGTCTTGCTGTTTGTGTGTCTCTGTCTTTCTTTGTGTGTGTCTCTCTGTGTCATGCTGTTTGTGTGTCTCTGTCTTTCTTTCTGTGTCTCGCTGTGTGTCTCTCTCTCTGTCTTTCTCTGTGTGTGTCTCTCTCTCTCTCTGTCTTGCTGTTTGTGTGTGTGTGTCTTGCTGTGTGTCTTTGTCTTGCTGTTTGTGTGTCTCTCTGTCTTTCTGTGTGTGTGTGTGTGTGTGTGTGTCTCTGTGTCTTGCTGTTTGTGTGTGTGTGTGTGTCTTTGTATGTGTCTGTCTTGCTGTGTGTGTCTCTCTCTGTCTTTCTGTGTGTGTGTGTGTCTTTGTCTTGCTGTTTGTGTGTCTCTCTGTCTTTCTCTGTGTGTGTGTGTGTATCTCTGTCTTGCTGTTTATGTGTGTGTGTGTGTGTCTTGCTGTGTCTGTCTTGCTGTATGTGTCTCTCTCTCTCTCTCTGTGTCTCTCTCTCTGTGTCTCTCTCTCTGTGTGTTTCACATCTGTTTTGAACTTTTTTGAATGAAATTAAAATAAATGAATAGGTGATACACCAAAAAAACAACTTAAAAAACCAACAACTTTGGGTCCTGTTTCAGCCCAGACTCCGCCCCGCCGGGATGTTCCGTCACCCAAATTAATGTCACCTCGTGTTGTGTTCGGGGACCCTGAGAGATCAATCACTGTCCGGTTGCTTCTTTTATTAGAGATTCAGCTCTTTAATAATCAATAACTTCCACAGAGGCTGCTTTAAAAACCTCTCCAGCATATCTACCGCTCGCGGCACTCTTCATAAGGCTAACTGTCGCTTAGCAACAACGTTTTACTGCGTTTACCCATAGCTTTTAGCCGTTAGCTCGCCGCGTCGAGAGGTCCGAAGGTAAAAATCAAACGGCTGAAGCCTACTACGGAAGCTCGCGCGGTCAAAGCTAAGCTAACGGGACGAGCGAACCGGAGCAAACGGTCATAAAACAACAACATAGTTTGCTTTTTTTGTTGTTCTCTGAACTGTTTATCGTCAACAGCAACGGTACAACAGCTCAGGGTCCGTTAGTCTAGCTACTTTTTGACCGGCTAACGGTCAACGGTCGGCTAACGGTCGGCTAACTGTTCCTGTGTTTGTTTGCTGTCAGAAGTTAACGGTTCAGTCGCCTCCGGTGCATACAGCTAGCTAGCTAACGTCACGGCGATGACAGTTACGTTTAGGCACCAAAACGACTTAGTCACGTTTAGGAAAAAGATCGTGGTTTGGATTAAAACACCCCTGTGTTTCTTGGGTGAAAGCATTAAAACGATATCATTATGTTAGCCTAGATTTTGCTCAACTTCCGGCCGTAGCTGTATCCCTTCTAGCCACAACCCTCCGTGTGTGTGACGTCGCCGTTTTAGCTGCAGTGTCAGTTATGATGTGTAAAATGGTTTAATAACCCTTTTCTTATTTTTGTTTTATATCAGAAAATATGGGACGTAGAAATAAGCGCTGAAAATGTGTGGAAGAAAAATTTAAAACGTTGGAAAAAGCAAAAACAAAACTGTTAAGTCGTCAAAAACGTCAAGGTATGACGGGAAGACAACACAAGGTTTAAATACGTAACCCCTATCCGTGTGAACGGCTAGAAAGATGTCCGACAGCGGGTTCAGCTGGACTGTGGTGGTCCTGACCTGCCAACACAAAGACAGCGTCTACTCGTTCCAGAGAGGTGAGCATCATCTCGTTCCGAACTGTGTATATATGATCTTTGATTCTTAGCGTCTACTCGTTCCAGAGAGGTGAGCATCATCTCGTTCCGAACTGTGTATATATGATCTTTGATTCTTAGCGTCTACTCGTTCCAGAGAGGTGATTATCATCTCGTTCCGAACTGTGTATATATGATCTTTGATTCTTAGCGTCTACTCGTTCCAGAGAGGTGAGCATCATCTCGTTCCGAACTGTGTATATATGATCTTTGATTCTTAGCGTCTACTCGTTCCAGAGAGGTGATTATCATCTCGTTCCGAACTGTGTATATATGATCTTTGATTCTTAGCGTCTACTCGTTCCAGAGAGGTGAGCATCATCTCGTTCCGAACTGTGTATATATGATCTTTGATTCTTAGCGTCTACTCGTTCCAGAGAGGTGAGCATCATCTCGTTCCGAACTGTGTATATATGATCTTTGATTCTTAGCGTCTACTCGTTCCAGAGAGGTGAGCATCATCTCGTTCCGAACTGTGTATATATGATCTTTGATTCTTAGCGTCTACTCGTTCCAGAGAGGTGAGCATCATCTCGTTCCGAACTGTGTATATATGATCTTTGATTCTTAGCGTCTACTCGTTCCAGAGAGGTGAGCATCATCTCGTTCCGAACTGTGTATATATGATCTTTG
>CM046794.1:38805493-38810493 GCA_025617405.1 Perca schrenkii | reverse complement strand
GCTGTCTGTCTCTCTCTGTGTGTCTATCTCTCTCTCTAGACCTCTCTGTCTCTGTCTGTCTGTCTGTCTCTCTCTAGACCTGTCTCTCTCTGTCTGTCTGTCTCTCTCTAGACCTGTCTGTCTCTCTCTAAACCTGTCTCTCTCGGTCTGTCTCTCTCTAGAGCTGTCTGTCTCTCTCTGTGTGTCTATCTCTCTCTCTAAACCTCTCTGTCTCTGTCTGTCTCTCTCTAGACCTGTCTGTCTCTCTCTGTCTGTCTCTCTCTAGACCTGTCTGTCTCTCTCTATCTCTCTGTCTGTCTCTCTCTAGACCTGTCTGTCTCTCTCTGTGTCTGTCTCTCTCTAGACCTGTCTGTCTCTCTCTGTCTGTCTGTCTGTCTGTCTGTCTGTCTCTCCCTAGACCTGTCTGTCTCTCTCTAGACCTGTCTCTCATGGTCTGTCTCTCTCTAGACCTGTCTGTCTCTCTCTGTCTGTCTGTCTCTCTCTAGACCTGTCTGTCTCTCTCTACACCTGTCTGTCTCTCTCTACACCTGTCTCTCTCGGTCTGTCTCTCTCTAGACCTGTCTGTCTCTCACTAGACCTGTCTGTCTCTCTCTACTCTGTTTTAATGCATCCCTTTGACCTGTAACAAAGTACCGTATTTTCCGCACTATAAGGCGCACCGGATTATAAGGCTCATAGAATAGAAGATACTGCAGTCAAACGTTTGACTGGGGTTACGTTATACATCCACTAGATGGAGCTGTGCTAAAGGGAATGTCAACAAGACAGTCAGATAAAGTCAAACTTTATTAAAGGAACACACCGACTTATTGGGACTTTATCTTATTCACCGTAACCCCCAGAGTTAGACTAGTCCATACATACCCTTCTCATCTCTTATTGGGACTTTATCTTATTCACTGTAACCCCCCAGAGTTAGACTAGTCCATACATACCCTTCTCATCTCTTATTGGGACTTTATCTTATTCACTGTGACCCCCCAGAGTTAGACTAGTCCATACATACCCTTCTCATCTCTTATTGGGACTTTATCTTATTCACCGTAACCCCCAGAGTTAGACTAGTCCATACATACCCTTCTCATCTCTTATTGGGACTTTATCTTATTCACTGTAACCCCCAGAGTTAGACTAGTCCATACATACCCTTCTCATCTCTTATTGGGACTTTATCTTATTCACCGTAACCTCCAGAGTTAGACTAGTCCATACATACCCTTCTCATCTCTTATTGGGTCTTTATCTTATTCACTGTAACCCCCCAGAGTTAGACTAGTCCATACATACCCTTCTCATCTCTTATTGGGACTTTATCTTATTCACGGTAACCCCCCAGAGTTAGACTAGTCCATACATACCCTTCTCATCTCTTAATGGGACTTTATCTTATTCACCGTAACCTCCAGAGTTAGACTAGTCCATACATACCCTTCTCATCTCTTATTGGGACTTAATCTTATTCACCGTAACCTCCCAGAGTTAGACTAGTCCATACATACCCTTCTCATCTCTTATTGGGACTTAATCTTATTCACCCTAACCCCCAGAGTTAGACTAGTCCATACATACCCTTCTCATCTCCGTGCGTGCTGTAACGCTGTCTGACGGCTCCAGCATTAGCTTAGCACAGATCCTGCAGGTAACTGGTTCCAGTAATCCTACTGCTCCCAATAAGTGACAAAATAACTCAAACATGTTCCTATTTACATGTTGTGATTTGTAGAGTCACAGCGTGTACAAAAAACAACGTAACATGAGACACAGCCGTCTTCTAACAGTAAACAAACCGGGAACTATATTCTCAGGCGGAAGAATATAGTACTTGGGCGGAGTGATATGCTCGCAGCAAGCCTGTCTGAGAATATAGTTCCCGGTTTGTTTACTGTTAGAAGACGGCTGTGTCTCATGTTACGTTGTTTTTTGTACACGCTGTGACTCTACAAATCACAACATGTAAATAGGAACATGTTGGTGTTATTTTGTCACTTTTGTCACAATTTGGAGCAGCAGGCTAGTTGGAACCATTCACCTGCAGGATCTGTGCTAGGCTAAGCTAATGCTGGAGCCGTCAGACAGCGTTACAGCACGCACGGAGATGAGAAGGGTATGTATGGACTAGTCCAACTCTGGGGGTTACGGTGAATAAGATAAAGTCCCAATAAGTCGGCGTGTTCCTTTTAATATAAAAAGATAGACGGGTCTTATAGCATTTAAATGTAAGAGGTCGATGGTCTCACCGTGGTCCCTGACATGTTGTCATCGGCTTGTCCGCTTCCATTGGCCATATCAGAGGCAAACCTGAACGGATTGGCTAATATGAGCTACCAATGGAAAGCTTAGAAGCTAGGGAATACGAAGACGCCCACATCGATCATGTAGCAAGCTTTCCGTTGTGATTCGGCCAGAAACGTCAACATTGTGAGGCGAACAGATCGTTTTGGAATATAAAGCTCGGATATTACATTTCCTTGGACTCTTGTGGATTTATGAAAATCAAGTTTTGGGCAAAATACAACTTTGTTGCTGAAAGGACAACGAAAACGGGTATGGATGCACTCTCGACACTGTTGTGTAACTGATATAAATCATCTTATGCTTTGTATGTGGGCTTCAATTAATCATTAGAGGCTAAGCTTTCAATTGGTGTGTCGCATGGCTGTATATTTTGAATATTTAATGCTTTAAGGTTATAAAAAAGCGAATGAGTGGATTTTTATCGAGGTTACAGCGACGCAGTGTCCCGTCAACGGGGCAGTGATCCTTGAGAGGTTGATCCATATATAAGGCGCTCCGGATTATAAGGCGCACTGTCGTTTTTTGAGAAAATTAAAGGCTTTTAAGTGCGCCTTATAGTGCGGAAAATACGGTATTTCTGTAGTTTGAGGTGTCTCACTGTAAAGTCTCAGTGTCTGTGACCTGGAGGCTTCGCGGCTCATACTGGACCCTGATTGGCTCCTAACAAGTTGTGATGTCATGAACCCTGCAGGTGTGACAGCGTCTGCTCCTTCCTCACCTGTGCTCCTTCTCTCTCGCTCCGACAGTTTATGTCCCCGGCGGTCGCTACGACTACCTGACTCTGTCCGGGAAACGTCACGTGGAGCGGCTGAGCTGTGATTGGACGGACAGAAACACACTGTCTCACATCCAGGTGTCACTTCCTGTTTCCTTTTTCGAGCATGCTGTCGGTACACGATCCGTGCTGTCTGCCGTTAGCCTCCACAGGCAAGCTAACGTTAGTTTAGCTAACGGCTAATTGGGCTGACCGCTAGCTGATTGTAGCGGTCTGCTGTTAGCCTCCACAGGCAAGCTAACGTTAGTTTAGCTGTTGAGCTAATTGGGCTAACCGCTAGCTGATTGTAGCGGTCTGCCGTTAGCCTCCACAGGCAAGCTAACGTTAGTTTAGCTAACAGCTAATTCAGCTAACCGCTAGCTGAGACAGCATGTAAAAGAGCCTCAAACCCAGGGGTGTCAAACTCATTTTCCCAGAGGGCCACACTGGAAAAAGAGAATCACACCGAGGGCCAGACATTGAGAGTTTATTGACGTGCTTTTGTTACTGCATGTCACTTCTTTTTTTTTTTTTTTACATTTTGGGAGCTTTTTTCCTAATTTTTCTTGTTTTTGTTCCGACTTTTTTGTGGCTTTCTCAGACATTTGTCACCTTTTTGTAAATTTGTTGCTTTTTCCGACATTTTTGTACGTTTTTTGTCGCATTTTTGTTGACATGAAGCCCTGCACAAGTCATCAAAAGAGTTCCTTAGCCATAGAATTTAGCAAATCAAGCAAAACAATGACACTTTATTTTTTTTAAAACAACAACAACAACAACAACAACCTGTTTCACAGCCTGAATATGAAATATGAATTTCTGAGTCTCAGAGTCGGCAAATCTGCCATATTCTGCTTTGAATGTCATGTAATTGCAGTTTAAAAAAACTCTTTCCTGTGTTTTTGGTTTGGCGCACAACTAGGAGGGCCAAAATTTATTGTGAACCCAAATTGATATACGGGCCGGTTCTAAATCTGCAACGGGCCAGATTTGGCCCGCGGGCCTTGAGTTTGACACATGTGGTCAAACCTGACAATAAACGTTAACATATATAACAGCTGTTAGGTCAGCTCTCCTTTACTTACTACAATCACTCAACACTTGTCTTTATTGGTATTACTGTAAAGTCTTAATGTAGCTGTAGTCTGCTTCTCCCATTAACCTCCTGACAAACAAGGAAAATACGTTTTTTCCTAATCATATTTTTTGTGATTCCATACCTGTTTAAGGTTAAAAAAAACATCTTACAATTTACACATTTTGATTTTTATTTATTTACAGCATGTCCACCGTAGTGGACAACAGGATAATTTGAGTACAAAAACAGACAAATTTGCTAGATGTGGAGTCATTATTTACATGAAGATAGTCCTGATGTGTCCACTATATTTGCCATTCATAAAATGGCAAATTTTTCAAAAGATACATAATGTAGTTTCTATCAGAACTCAATATATGATTCCTAACACCTTAATGAACAAGAAAATATATGATTATCATAGTAACAAAACCATAGACAAACAATATTTGACTCATCTCTTATCTTTCCATAAAATGTGCTTATGTTCCTATGCTGTCCATTTTGGATTGAAAGATGGAGGCGGTTCCCTGGGCCTCCCAGCCAATCAAATAACAGATCACTGAAAAGCCCAGGATGTCCTCTGTACAGTACAGCAGGAATTAAGAGACTTGCACAAAAGATTCCAAGGAGAGGAATGAAACTCAAATGTCCACTACAGTGGACATAAGTCAATGGGCTGGGTCTCAGGAGGGAATTTATTTTTGACTTAAGTCTTCTGGTAGCTGTGCCGAGAGAAATCTCAATCATTCCCAATCTTACAGAGACGGAGAGTGTAGGTATATGTAAGGAGATAACATAGACACAGGCTAGTTACTGATCACTAACATGCTAGTTAACATTAGTAATTACTGATCACTAACATGCTAGTTA
>CM046794.1:38782993-38787993 GCA_025617405.1 Perca schrenkii | reverse complement strand
AGGGGTACAGGTACACCTACAGGGGTACAGGTACACCTACAGGGGTACAGGTACACCTACAGGGGTACAGGTACACCTACAGGGTTACAGGTACATCTACAGGGGTACAGGTACATCTACAGGGGTACAGGTACATCTACAGGGTTACAGGTACATCTACAGGGGTACAGGTACACCTACAGGGGTACAGGTACATCTACAGGGTTACAGGTACATCTACAGGGGTACAGGTACATCTACAGGGTTTACAGGTACACCTACAGGGTTACAGGTACATCTACAGGGGTACAGGTACATCTACAGGGTTACAGGTACACCTACAGGGGTACAGGTACATCTACAGGGTTACAGGTACATATACAGGGGTACAGGTACATCTACAGGGGTACAGGTACATCTACAGGGTTACAGGTACACCTACAGGGGTACAGGTACATCTACAGGGTTACAGGTACATCTACAGGGGTACAGGTACACCTACAGGGGTACAGGTACACCTACAGGGTTACAGGTACACCTACAGGGGTACAGGTACATCTACAGGGTTACAGGTACATCTACAGGGGTACAGGTACATCTACAGGGTTTACAGGTACACCTACAGGGTTACAGGTACATCTACAGGGGTACAGGTACATCTACAGGGGTACAGGTACATCTACAGGGGTACAGGTACATCTACAGGGTTACAGGTACATCTACAGGGGTACAGGTACATCTACAGGGTTACAGGTACATCTACAGGGGTACAGGTACACCTACAGGGTTACAGGTACACCTACAGGGGTACAGGTACATCTACAGGGGTACAGGTACATCTACAGGGGTACAGGTACATCTACAGGGGTACAGGTACATCTACAGGGTTTACAGGTACATCTACAGGGTTACAGGTACACCTACAGGGGTAAAGGTACATCTACAGGGTTACAGGTACACCTACAGGGGTACAGGTACACCTACAGGGTTACAGGTACACCTACAGGGTAAGAGGTACACCTACAGGGTTAGAGGTACACCTACAGGGGTACAGGTACATCTACAGGGGTAAAGGTACATCTACAGGGGTACAGGTACATCTACAGGGGTACAGGTACATCTACAGGGTTACAGGTACACCTACAGGGGTAAAGGTACATCTACAGGGGTACAGGTACACCTACAGGGGTAAAGGTACATCTACAGGGGTAAAGGTACACCTACAGGGGTACAGGTACACCTACAGGGGTACAGGTACATCTACAGGGGTACAGGTACACCTACAGGGGTAAAGGTACATCTACAGGGGTACAGGTACATCTACAGGGGTACAGGTACACCTACAGGGGTAGGTAGGTTAATCAGAGCTGTCTGGGATATTTATCTGTGTCTGTCTGTCCGTCTGTCTGTCTGTGTGTGTGTGTCTCTCTGTCTCTCTCTGTCTGTCGTGTGTGTGTGTGTCTCTGTCTCTCTCTGTGTGACTGTGTGTGTGTGTGTGTGCGTGTGCGCTTGTCTCTGTGTGTATGTCTGTCTGTCTCTGTGTGTGTGTGTGTGTGTGTGTGTGTGTGTGCGCGCGTGCATGTCTGTCTCTGTGCGTGTGTCTGTCTCTCTGTGTGATTCTGTGTGTGTGTGTGTGTGTGTGTCACTCTGTGTGTGTGTGTGTGTGTGTGTGTCTGTCTCTGTCTGTCTGTCTGTCTGTCTGTGTGTGTGTGTGTGTCTGTCTGTCTGTGCGTGTGTCCGTCTCTGTGTGTGTGTGTGTGTGTGTGTGTGTGTGTGTGTGTGTGTGTGTGTGTGCTCTCTGTGTGACTCTGTGTGTGTGTGTGTGTGTGTGTGTGTGTGTGTGTGTGTTACAGGAGCCCTGCTGAAGGCGGTGTGTGTGTGCAGTGGTCTGGTGTCTCTCTCCTCCCAGCATGCTCTGGGTGATCAGCTGATGCAGCGGTGGGGGGGAGGTGTGGAGCTCCACAGCTGGTCGGTGCTGCCCACCGGGTCAGGACTTGGTGAGAACCCAACCTGCACCACAACAACTAGATCTGGCATACAACTACAACTAATTATATATTTATTATAATTTATGGTATTTTTATTTAGTAAATATTACTTAATTAAGAGAGACCGCAGCAGTGAAACAAGCTACAATTATTGGGCACAGTCAGAGTCCACTAAAAGTTCTGTTGTGGCTGCTGACAGACTCATTATGGGATGGATCCCTACAGAGATAGACCTTTTAGTTAAAGAGTAAGATCCTTTTAGTTTAACATGAAACAGCCCTGAAATCACCATCACCAAACTACACCAGACTCCATGTAAATAATCAGGACTTTTAGCGTGTATAGAGCCAGCATATCTCCACCAGACTCCATGTAAATAATCAGGACTTTTAGCGTGTATAGAGCCAGCATATCTCCACCAGACTCCATGTAAATAATCAGGACTTTTATCATCGTAAAACACACTTCATTCAAAGTGGACAGAAACTAAATAAAACTATCAAAAGCCGTCTTGGTTCATCTTTCCACTGTTCCAACAATCACCACTCTGGTTTGGTTGAAATAAACCCTTAATTCACCCATTTACATGTGGAGATATGCTGGCTCTATACACGCTAAAAGTCCTGATTATTTACATGGAGTCTGGTGGAAATATGCTGGCTCTATACACGCTAAAAGTCCTGATTATTTACATGGAGTCTGGTGGAAATACGCTGGCTCTATACACACTAAAAGTCCTGATTATTTACATGGAGTCTTGTGGAGATATGCTGGCTCTATACACACTAAAAGTCCTGATTATTTACATGGAGTCTGGTGGAAATATGCTGGGTCTATACACACTAAAAGTCCTGATTATTTACATGGAGTCTGGTGGAAATATGCTGGCTCTATACACACTAAAAGTCCTGATTATTTACATGGAGTCTGGTGGAAATATGCTGGGTCTATACACACTAAAAGTCCTGATTATTTACATGGAGTCTTGTGGAGATATGCTGGCTCTATACACGCTAAAAGTCCTGATTATTTACATGGAGTCTGGTGGAGTTTGGTGATGGTGATTTTGGGGCTGTTTCATGTTAAACTAAAAGGATCTTACTCTTTAACTAAAAGGTCTATCTCTGTAGGGATCCTTTCCATAATGTTTTAAAGGTAAATTTTTGTTTTTGTACTGCAGTACAGGATGTGAATGCGTCCTCCTCCACTGGGAGATTAGTGGTTGATGCGTTGTTGTCCTGCAGGTACCAGCAGCATCCTGGCAGGGGCGCTGTTGGCTGCAGTCTACAGGTGTACGGGTCGAACCTACGACACAGACTCCCTGATCCATGGCGTCCTGTACCTGGAGCAGATCCTCACCACAGGTCTGTGTTCCCTTCTCTCTGCTGTCCCTGTTGACAGCGTGATGACTCAGAAATGATGTCGGGGAGACTTCAAAGATGATGACCATATCCGATGAATTCAAATCAAATGCAGCTTTATTCAAACAGTGAACAAACTCTCATGACAACGGGACAACCGTGAGCGTACAGACACGTCTGCCCAAAGGTGACCAACATGCACAGCAAAATGGATCCTTTTTAAACTCTTTTTTGTGCTCACACAGCCCAAAATATCTATTTCAGCGCACCAGTTTACTCTTAACCTGCACCTTTTATGGCAGATGCTCCTAATAGATTCTAGGGGTGGGAATCACCAGAGGCCTCACGATACGATATCATCACGATACGATAGTATTGCAATTTTAAACATATTATATATAATATTCTGCGATATATTGCAATGTATTGCCTTTTTTCCAACTTCAAATTTTTCACAATTTTAAATGATGTCCCCAAAGGAAAATTTGTTTTATCTAAAAATATACATTTCTCTGTCTGTTCATCTCACTTCAATATTATTGCTGCAAAATGTGATTGTGAAGCAGACAGACTGACCAACACATGCATCATAAAAGATCGATACTTGGCGTCTGTGTATCGATACAGTATTGCCACGAAAAATATCGCGATACTACGCTGTATCAATTTTTTCCCCCCACCCCTTATAGATTCCCACTTTCCTGGCTCCAATTCCTCTGTGTGACAGTTGTACCCCAAACTCATAATAGATTCACACATTGTAAGCTAGGTTTTTCTGTGAGATAATGTCATCTTAAAACTGACTGATCCCTAGAAGCTCCTTTTAGAATAGATGAGATACATTCAAACACCTGCATGCACACATACCAAACCTATCAGTCCCGTTCCCCTCTGCAGAGGAGACCAACTCCGTTGTGTGCTCATGTTGCTGAGGTGTTTTTTTCCTGTTCCCACACTGTACTCCTATCAGGGGCATAGTCTGGGAGTGGCCTTGTTCTCCTCCCCTATCCTCATGTCATGCTGTATGTTCTTAATACCCTATTGTCTACCCCATTGTCACATTGTCTGTTTGTATGTATGGTCAGGGTGATGTGTTTGTACCTTGTAAAGCGCTTTGTGATTTTTATCTGTGAAATGCGCTCTATAAATAAACTTTACTTACTTACTTTAGGGCTGGGCGATATATCGATATTGTATCGATATATCGTGATATGAGACTAGATATCGTCTTAGATTTCGGATATCGTAATATCGTGATATGACATAAGTGTCTTTTCCTGGTTTTAAAGGCTGCATTACAGTGAAGTGATGAACTTTTCTGAACTTACCAGACTGTTCTAGCTGTTCTATTATTAATGATTATTTATCTAAAATCTAAGTGTGAAGATATTTTGCGAGAGCACCAACTGTCAACTCTAGAATATATCGCCGCAATATCGATATCGAGGTATTTGGTCAAGAATATATCATGATATCTGATTTTCTCTATATCGCCCAGCCCTATATCAGAAAATATGGGACGTAGAAATAAGCTGAAAATGTGTAGAAGAAAAATGTAACAATTTAAAACGTTGAAAAAAACTAAAACAAACCTTTATGGAGCTTTGATTTCATATAAAAGGTACTCCTGTTGTTATACAGTATTTATGTTTTACATTTTATTGTTATTTGA
>CM046794.1:38765493-38775493 GCA_025617405.1 Perca schrenkii | reverse complement strand
ATGGTGAACTAGTGTGTGTTGTAGCAGCGCTTTGCTATTGAGAACGAGCTAGCGTGCTAGCGTTAGCGCTACGAGGTAACGGTTGCGGTTAGCCAGCTCGTGCCGTAGAAAGCCGAGCCGATTTAGACCAGCTCACCAGGAGACTGAAAGACAGGACACATTCAGAAACCAGATCTCTCTCAGAACACCATGGATGGGATTTATTATCAGAGTGTGTATGCGTGTAGAATAGGGGTGGTACGGTTCACAAAACCCACGGTTCGGTTCGTATCACGGTTTTAGGGTCACGGTTTTCGGTTCAGTACGGTTCTTATTTTTTCTTTATCGCTCCAGAATATACTTCAGCATATTGCTAAAATTAGCATATTGAATGCATGTTGCACAAAACGTGCACACAGTGGCAGTTCTATATTGTTTTATTTCATCATAGGTAACATGAAATCCAAAATGTTCCCACACACCAGACTATAAACGACGCTGGCTCATCCTCCAGCTCCGGGCAGCCTCTCTCCCACCTGACATCTCTACAGGTGACGTGACGTGACCTGCAGCGGGCGGCCCTTATATACTGTCTATGCGGGCGGCACCCATTGACATATGGCGGCACCCCACTCGGCTCGGTGTCTCTCCAAATCTGATGAAAATCTTTTAAACTGACCTTTGTCGATCTGAAATGAAGACAGATTCAGCAACTGAACGGCCTATTTCTCGCTTAAAATGTTTTCAGAAACACGTTTCGGTGAACTATTTTAGTACGATATGAGATCGTATTCTGAACGAGCCGCCATGACAGTCTCTTTTGAAATTCGGGACCAGCCAGACCCATGTGACGCAATCGTCCAATCAGCTGCCATGGGTTGCGTTTGTCACGCCCATCCCGCTCGTCATTTCCAGTAAGTGTTTTAACATAGGTGTATAAAGTGGCTCTACGGCAGTAAGAGGTTAGTGACCATTAACAGTGGACTGACGAACCGTGTGGTACACACACGCTCCGAACCGAGACTAGAGAACCGAGACTAGAGAACCGAGACTAGAGAACCGAGACTAGAGAACCGAGACTAGAGAACCGAGACTAGCGAACCGAGACTAGCGAACCGAGACTAGCGAACCGAGACTAGAGAACCGAGACTAGAGAACCGAGACTAGAGAACCGAGACTAGAGAACCGAGACTAGCGAACCGAGACTAGAGAACCGAGACTAGAGAACCGAGACTAGAGAACCGAGACTAGAGAACCGAGACTAGAGAACCGAGACTAGCGAACCGAGACTAGAGAACCGAGACTAGAGAACCGAGACTAGCGAACCGAGACTAGAGAACCGAGACTAGCGAACCGAGACTAGCGAACCGAGACTAGAGAACCGAGACTAGAGAACCGAGACTAGAGAACCGAGACTAGAGAACCGAGACTAGAGAACCGAGACTAGAGAACCGAGACTAGCGAACCGAGACTAGAGAACCGAGACTAGCGAACCGAGACTAGCGAACCGAGACTAGAGAACCGAGACTAGAGAACCGAGACTAGAGAACCGAGACTAGCGAACCGAGACTAGAGAACCGAGACTAGAGAACCGAGACTAGAGAACCGAGACTAGCGAACCGAGACTAGCGAACCGAGACTAGAGAACCGAGACTAGAGAACCGAGACTAGCGAACCGAGACTAGCGAACCGAGACTAGAGAACCGAGACTAGAGAACCGAGACTAGAGAACCGAGACTAGAGAACCGAGCGGTTCGGGTGTTTTTTCATGAACCGTACCACCCCCAGTGTAGAAGCACCAGAGACACAAAATAACACCCCAAATCATCAGAAAAAGAGATTTATTTTCATAATATGGGCACTTTAAGATGGTAAAACTGTGAATTCAAGCCTTTTTAAACATCGAGGCCAGGGGGCCACCGATGATCAACAGCCTTTTGGTTAATTCTGGCGTTGCCAGAAAGAATAGTAGGGTACTAAACTATGTATAAGACATATCTCTGTCTGTGTTGCTTAGAATACATGTAGAGGCCAATCACAGAGACTTATAAATGAAATAATAGTAATTTCTTTGTATTTGTTTGCCAGTTGAGTTCAAATAATCACCTCTGCGCTGCATGGCTTACTGCACGTTTGAACTGGACCTCGTTGAATGTATTATTATTATATTATATTATATTATATTATATTATATTATTATTGTATGTAATGTGATCTTTGTTTCAGGGTCTGGGAGACTACAGCGTCCACTCGGTGGAGCTGGACCTGGACGGAATTACAGTCCCACATCCTGAGGGAGGAGCATGCACACAGATGTCATAGGGCTGGTTAGATATATACAATACACACACATATCATAGGGCTGGTTAGATATATACAATACACACACATATCATAGGGCTGGTTAGATATATACAATACACACACACATGTCATAGGGCTGGTTAGATATATATAATACACACACATATCATAGGGCTGGTTAGATATATATAATACACACACATGTCATAGGGCTGGTTAGATATATATAATACACACACATGTCATAGGGCTGGTTAGATATATATAATACACACACATATCATAGGGCTGGTTAGATATATATAATACACACACACATGTCATAGGGCTGGTTAGATATATATAATACACACACATATCATAGGGCTGGTTAGATATATATAATACACACACATATCATAGGGCTGGTTAGATATATATAATACACACACATATCATAGGGCTGGTTAGATATATATAATACACACATACATGTCATAGGGCTGGTTAGATATATATAATACACATACATGTCATAGGGCTGGTTAGATATATATAATACACACACACATGTCATAGGGCTGGTTAGATATATATAATACACACATACATGTCATAGGGCTGGTTAGATATATATAATACACATACACATGTCATAGGGCTGGTTAGATATATATAATACACACACACATGTCATAGGGCTGGTTAGATATATATAATACACACACACATGTCATAGGGCTGGTTAGATATATATAATACACACATATAGGGCTGGTTAGATATATATAATACACACACATATGTCATAGGGCTGGTTAGATATATATAATACACACACATATCATAGGGCTGGTTAGATATATATAATACACACATGTCATAGGGCTGGTTAGATATATATAATACACACATATAGGGCTGGTTAGATATATATAATACACACACATATCATAGGGCTGGTTAGATATATATAATACACACACATATCATAGGGCTGGTTAGATATATATAATACACACACATATCATAGGGCTGGTTAGATATATATAATACACACACATATCATAGGGCTGGTTAGATATATACAATACACACACATATCATAGGGCTGGTTAGATATATATAATACACACACATGTCATAGGGCTGCTTAGATATATATAATACACACACATGTCATAGGGCTGCTTAGATATATATAATACACACACATGTCATAGGGCTGGTTAGATATATATAATACACACACATGTCATAGGGCTGCTTAGATATATATAATACACACACATGTCATAGGGCTGGTTAGATATATATAATACACACACATGTCATAGGGCTGGTTAGATATATATAATACACACACATATCATAGGGCTGGTTAGATATATATAATACACACACACATGTCATAGGGCTGGTTAGATATATATAATACACACACATGTCATAGGGCTGGTTAGATATATATAATACACACACATATCATAGGGCTGGTTAGATATATATAATACACACACATATCATAGGGCTGGTTAGATATATATAATACACACACATGTCATAGGGCTGGTTAGATATATATAATACACACACATGTCATAGGGCTGGTTAGATATATATAATACACACACATGTCATAGGGCTGGTTAGATATATATAATACACACACATGTCATAGGGCTGGTTAGATATATATAATACACACACATATCATAGGGCTGGTTAGATATATATAATACACACACATGTCATAGGGCTGGTTAGATATATATAATACACACACACATGTCATAGGGCTGGTTAGATATATATAATACACACACACATGTCATAGGGCTGGTTAGATATATATAATACACACACATATCATAGGGCTGGTTAGATATATATAATACACACACACATGTCATAGGGCTGGTTAGATATATATAATACACACACATATCATAGGGCTGGTTAGATATATATAATACACACACATATCATAGGGCTGGTTAGATATATATAATACACACACACATGTCATAGGGCTGGTTAGATATATATAATACACACACATATCATAGGGCTGGTTAGATATATATAATACACACACACATGTCATAGGGCTGGTTAGATATATATAATACACACACACATGTCATAGGGCTGCTTAGATATATATAATACACACACATATGATCAAATACTAAAGAGAATTCATACAGGGGAATGTAAAAAGATCCGTTTGTAAAATGTTTGGGATGATTAAGATCATTGGAGAACGTGATTATGTGTAATATGTACATTGCTAATGCCCAGGGGTCTCATTTATAAAACTGTGCGTAGGACCGTGTGTACGCACACCTGTGAGCAATGTTCCCTTTGTAAATCACAGATTGACTACAAGTGTGCGTACGTAGATCAGCCTCTTATCACGCCCTGCACACGCTCATTTTTAACCAGTGATGTTATTCTAATCTGACCACTTTTTTCAGTAACGAGTAATCTAACGCGTTACTATTTCCCAAACCAGTAATCAGATTAAAGTTACTTATCCAAGTCACTGTGCGTTACTGTTTGTCATTTTCCTTAGTAAAAATATATATTTTTGCTCTCCTCTTGCGTCTCGGGGAGCGGAGTCACGTATGCGACAAGTCACGTTTTCAGCATGAGGACAGTTGACGTTACCACGCAGCGACACAGACGTAAACAACAACGGAGGGAGGAGAGAGATGCACGCTTTCTAGCTGGAAATCCAGTCACTATTTAGAGTTTGTGTGTCAGCTAAAGACGGCACTTTTAAGGTCCGTACACTCTGTGCTGGTGGCGACAAAGTGCTATCTAGCTACAAAAACACTACGTCAACTTTGAAGAAACATTTGGAGTTGCAGCGCTGCAGTCAAACCTACAGAGCAAGTCCCAGCAGGTGGAGCGAAGCAGAGAGCAGGAGGCCCCCCACCACCCAAACAACTAAAGCTGGACTTCGGTGCAAAACCAGTAAGTTGAGAGTTGAAGAAGTTGTTGGGGCAGTATGTTGTAGCAGAAATGCTGCTCTTAAACACGGCTGACTCGCTCTCTTTTCGTGCCATAATAAACCAGATCTACTACTGGCCACGCTGAGCTGCCTCACAGTAAACAGGTTGTCATGTTTATGTTGAGGCTGTGGGGGGGTTGTCACCAGCTGCTGCATGTAACTAATAAAGTAACTAAGTAATCTAACTTCGTTACTTTTAAAATCAAGTAATATGTAAAGTAACTAAACTACTTTTAAAATCAAGTAATCTGTAAAGTAACTAAGTTACTTTTTCAAAGTAACTGTGGCAACACTGTTTTTTAACCATAAATAGTCGATGTAAAGTACCTCGTGAATGCTGATCAGTATGTTAATGACCCTGGCAGCTGTTCTTCGATACACCGAATCATGACGACTGGCGGAGAAAAAACAAACAATCTCTCAGACGCTCGGGAATTGCTGCCAATTGAATTATAATTTAATCTATTCCATGCAGTCGGGCCATCTCCTCCTCCTGCTCTCCGTAGAGGACAATGTCGCTGATTAAATATTAAGAACACATTTTTATTAAAGAGTTGAGTTTGAGGTGTTTATGGAACAATTATCACTCATCACAAGCGCAAATAACACTGCTGGATTTCATTGTAGATTCTCACTGAAGGCATCAAAACTATGAATGAACACATATGGAATTATGTACTTAACAAAAAAGTGTGAAATAACTGAAAACATGTCTTATATTTTAGATTCTTCAAAGTAGCCACCCTTTGCTTTTTTATTAATAAGGGAAATAATTCCACTAATGAACCCTGACAAAGCACACCTGTGAAGGTAAAACCATTTCAGGTGACTACCTCATGAAGCTCATTGAGAGAACACCAAGGGTTTGCAGAGTTATCAAAAAAAAGCAAAGGGTGGCTACTTTGAAGAATCTAAAATATAAGACATGTTTTCAGTTATTTCACACTTTTTTTGTTAAGTACATAATTCCATATGTGTTCATTCATAGTTTTGATGCCTTCAGTGAGAATCTACAATGTAAATAGTCATGAAAATAAAAAGGAAACACATTGAATGAGAAGGTGTGTCCAAACTTTTGGCCTGTACTGTACATAGATCAATTGTAAGTCGCTTTGGATAAAAGCGTCAGCTAAATGACCTGTAATGTAAATACTGTAATATAATGTAACACCACACGGGACAGGACCCTACTCAGATTTTCCCCCTTTCATACTACACGCAAGGTCATGGAAGTCAATGGAGGCCAAACGTTGATGAAAACGTTAAAAATCCAGTCTGCGTTTTGATAACTCACCAATAATTGCGTATATACACACATACACCACTTCATGACATCAGTCCGTCAGAAGGGAAGTGAAAGAAGTGGGTCAACGTGTCTCATAGATGTTAAAAAGTTGAGTTTATTTTCATATTAGTAAATGAGAAACAGAACAACAAATACACAGTATATCTCCACTGTTCTTCAGTTATTCCTTTTGATTAAATATTAATTGTACAAAAATGCCAACATGATGAAAACAAATTATTTCTCTGGTCTGAAGATCTGCAGCCGAAGAAATAAAAATAAAGGAAATAATACGACACAAAGAACTGAAGAATGTGATTATTTTTTACAGTTTTATCCAACGAATATTTTGTGTTTTTTCACCAACTGACTGACGATAAACCAGTCCTCAAAATATACCCATATTCTTTAAATAAAGTGATTAATTAACTTGTTAATGAGTTCAGGTTTAAAAAAACTCACACAACCTGAAGAATTAAAGTGATGTGATATGAAATAAAGATCTTTAACCTCTGTGATGTCTTCTCTGTCTGTTTTTTCTGGGTCAAAATGTAAACTGTTTTTTTTTTCCCCAACGTTTTGGCCGTCTTTTTCAACATTTTTGTTGCTTTTCCACAGCTGCAAAATTGTCCGAAAAAAGCAACAAAACCTTGTGAAGAAGCACATCCTGTCGCTGTAGGGCAGTGGTTCTCAAATGGTGGTATGTGTCCCCCCTAGGGGTCCTCCGGAGGACTGCAGGGGGTAGGTGAGATATTTAACTAAAGGTTTAATAGTAACGAGGCTGTTGTCCAGAACATTGTTCCTCTTTATGTTAGGGCTGTGCAATTAATCAAAATGTAATCGTGATTACAGAATAATCGAGAAAAACTATTATTTAGCTCATTACGTTTTGCAAGTAAACTCTTATTTTATCTCTCGTGTTCTGAATGAGAAAATAAAGTTTCAATAGGACAAGTATTAAGGTAAATTTAACAGTTGTATGTGTTTTTTTTGTATTTACTGTTGATTTATTTAACTTCTTCCACAGTTTTTTAAGTTCAATAACTGCAACATGTTTCCAGAAGTCAACAAGTAATCATGTTTAAATTATCGTGATTTCAATATTGACTGAAATAATCGTGATTATATTTTTTTCCATAATCGTGCAGCCCGACATTTTTTTTTTCCTACCAAAAATGTGACGTGTGTCTCCTTCTTTGGACCTAATCTATCCTTCCTTCTACTGTCCTTCTACTTTTTACAAGTTTCTCACTTTTTCCTTCTTATGTGACTGTTTTTGTAAGTTTTTGATACTATTTTGATCTATTCTTGCCTTCCTTCCTTCCTTCTTTCTACCATCTTTTTCCAAGTTTTTGTCTCTCTTTCTCATTAACATTTAAATGTTTTTTTCCAGTTCCAATGCTGTAGTTTAGTAAATCTATCTCTGACAGCGCTGTACTCTTCCTCTTTATATACACCTTTTTTTCCAACCAAAAATGTGACATGTGTGTCTCGTTCTTTGGACCTAATCTATCCTTCCTTCCTTCTACAAGTTTCTCACTTTTTCCTTCTTTTTGTGACTGTTTTTGAAGTTTTTGATACTATTTTGATCTATTCTTGCCTTCTTTCCTTCCTTCTTTCTACCATCTTTTTCCAAGTTTGTCTCTTTTTCTCATTTTTTTCCAGTTCCAAGGCTGTAGTTTAGTAAATCTATCTCTGACAGTGCTGTACTCTTCCTCTTTATATACACCTTTTTTATTACCTAAAATGATTAGTTCTGGTCAGCTGGTGGGGGTCCTTGGCTTAAAGAGACCATTCCAAATGGGGAACGTTATTGAAAACGTTTGAGGACCAGTGCTCTAGGGTCCCTGAGGTGTTATTTGGCGGCGACCGAGGACAGCTGGTCCCGGATGCGTCCCAGCCCGTCCAGGATGGTGTCCAGAGACTCGCGGCTCAGCTCCACCGTCACGGCCGACACCGGCTCTCCGCCCGCTGCCAGGCACCGGTCCTCCATCTGGAGAAACACCTGGAGGTCAGTTTACCCTCGCTGTCACACTGGAGGAGAGCTGGCCAATACAGCCATATATTATATACATATATATCAATATATCCATATACATCCATATATTATATACATATATATAGCTATATTATATCCATATATTATATACATATATATCAATATATCCATATATTATATACATATACATCCATATATTATATACATATATATCAATATATCCATATATTATATCCATATACATCCATATATTATATACATATATATCAATATATCCATATACATCCATATATTATATACATATATATAGCTATATTATATCCATATATTATATACATATATATCGATATATATATCCATATATATGGATATATATATCCATATATATCGATATATCCATATATATGGATATATATATCCATATATATGGATATATATACATATATACATATATCATCATCTATATATACATATATATCAATATATCCATATATATATACATACATATATATATATACATATATCATATATCTATATATATCCATATACATCATATATATACATATATATCAATATATCCATATACATCCATATATTATATACATATATATCAATATATCCATATATTATATCCATATACATCCATATATTATATACATATATATCAATATATCCATATACATCCATATATTATATACATATATATCAATATATCCATATACATCCATATATTATATACATATATATAGCTATATTATATCCATATATTATATACATATATATCGATATATATATCCATATATATCGATATATATATCCATATATATCGATATATCCATATATATGGATATATATATCCATATATATCGATATATCCATATATATGGATATATATATCCATATATATCGTGATATGAAACTAGATATTGTCTTAGATTTGGGATATTGTAAAATCGTGATATATTAAGTGTCTTCTCCTGGTTTTAAAGGCTGCATTACAATAAAGTGATGGACTTTTCATGCTGTCTCCACAGAGCTGTCTCACAGCTCTGTCTCTGTCTCACAGCTCTATCCCTATCTCACAGCTCTGTCTCTGTCTCACAGCTCTCTCTCACAGCTGTCTCTGTCTCACAGCTCTGTCTCTGTCTCCACAGAGCTGTCTCACAGCTCTGTCCCTGTCTCACAGCTCTGTCTCACAGCTCTGTCCCTGTCTCACAGCTCTGTCTCACAGCTCTGTCTCTGTCTCCACATTGGAAACAGAGACAGAGCTGTGAGACAGCTGGACTCACCTGGAGCTGCACCAGGCAGGTGGGGACAGACATGCGACTGACTGAGTCTGAGCCGGTCACCAGGTCCACTCTCCAGTCCAGGTCCTTCAGCTGGGGGAGACAGACTACACACACACATATACATACACACACACACACATACACAC
>CM046794.1:38740013-38744070 GCA_025617405.1 Perca schrenkii | reverse complement strand
ACACACACACACACACACACAGACAGACACACAGACACACACACACACACACACACACACACACACACACACACACACACACACACACACACACACACACACACACACACACAGACAAACACACACACACACACACACACACACACACACACACACACACACACACACACACACACACACACAGACACACACACACACACACACACACACACACACGACAAACACACACACACACACACACACACACACACAAACACACACACACACACACACACACAGACACACACACACACACACACACACACACACACACACACACACACACACACCCATTCTAAAACTTGATGGTTATTCTGTATTTTTGTACCTGATGTATTTACAGACTTTACCTGAAGTAATTTTTTCACTGCAGTACTTTTACTGTATTTATACAGCGAGGTATTAGTACTTTTACTGTATTTATACAGCGTGGTATTAGTACTTTTATTGTATTTATACAGTGTGGTATTAGTACTTTTATTGTATTTATACAGTGTGGTATTAGTACTTTTATTGTATTTATACAGTGTGGTATTAGTACTTTTATTGTATTTATACAGTGTGGTATTAGTACTTTTATTGTATTTATACAGTGTGGTATTAGTACTTTTTATTGTATTTATACAGTGTGGTATTAGTACTTTTATTGTATTTATACAGTGTGGTATTAGTACTTTTATTGTATTTATACAGTGTGGTATTAGTACTTTTATTGTATTTATACAGTGTGGTATTAGTACTTTTATTGTATTTATACAGTGTGGTATTAGTACTTTTATTGTATTTATACAGTGTGGTATTAGTACTTTTACTGTATTTATACAGTGTGGTATTAGTACTTTTATTGTATTTATACAGTGTGGTATTAGTACTTTTATTGTATTTATACAGTGTGGTATTAGTACTTTTATTGTATTTATACAGTGTGGTATTAGTACTTTTACTGTATTTATACAGTGTGGTATTAGTACTTTTATTGTATTTATACAGTGTGGTATTAGTACTTTTACTGTATTTATACAATGTGGTATTAGTACTTTTACTGTATTTATACAACGTGGTATTAGTACTTTTACTGTATTTATACAGTGTGGTATTAGTACTTTTATTGTATTTATACAGTGTGGTATTAGTACTTTTACTGTATTTATACAGTGTGGTATTAGTACTTTTATTGTATTTATACAGTGTGGTATTAGTACTTTTACTGTATTTATACAGTGTGGTATTAGTACTTTTATTGTATTTATACAGTGTGGTATTAGTACTTTTATTGTATTTATACAGTGTGGTATTAGTACTTTTATTGTATTTATACAGTGTGGTATTAGTACTTTTACTGTATTTATACAGTGTGGTATTAGTACTTTTATTGTATTTATACAGTGTGGTATTAGTACTTTTATTGTATTTATACAGTGTGGTATTAGTACTTTTACTGTATTTATACAGTGTGGTATTAGTACTTTTATTGTATTTATACAGTGTGGTATTAGTACTTTTACTGTATTTATACAGTGTGGTATTAGTACTTTTACTGTATTTATACAGTGTGGTATTAGTACTTTTACTGTATTTATACAGTGTGGTATTAGTACTTTTACTGTATTTATACAGTGTGGTACTTTATGTATTTATACAGTGTGGTATTAGTACTTTTACTGTATTTTTACAGTGGTATTAGTACTTTTACTGTATTTATACAGTGTGGTATTAGTACTTTTACTGTATTTATACAGTGTGGTATTAGTACTTTTACTGTATTTATACAGTGTGGTATTAGTACTTTTACTGTATTTATACAGTGTGGTATTAGTACTTTTACTGTATTTATACAGTGTGGTATTAGTACTTTTACTGTATTTATACAGTGTGGTATTAGTACTTTTACTGTATTTATACAGTGTGGTATTAGTACTTTTACTGTATTTATACAGTGTGGTATTAGTACTTTTACTGTATTTATACAGTGTGGTATTAGTACTTTTATTGTATTTATACAGTGTGGTATTAGTACTTTTACTGTATTTATACAGTGTGGTATTAGTACTTTTACTGTATTTATACAGTGTGGTATTAGTACTTTTACTGTATTTATACAGTGTGGTATTAGTACTTTTACTGTATTTATACAGCGTGGTATTAGTACTTTTACTGTATTTATACAGTGTGGTATTAGTACTTTTACTGTATTTATACAGTGTGGTATTAGTACTTTTATTGTATTTATACAGTGTGGTATTAGTACTTTTACTGTATTTATACAGTGTGGTATTAGTACTTTTACTGTATTTATACAGTGTGGTATTAGTACTTTTACTGTATTTATACAGTGTGGTATTAGTACTTTTATTGTATTTATACAGTGTGGTATTAGTACTTTTACTGTATTTATACAGTGTGGTATTAGTACTTTTATTGTATTTATACAGTGTGGTATTAGTACTTTTACTGTATTTATACAGTGTGGTATTAGTACTTTTATTGTATTTATACAGTGTGGTATTAGTACTTTTACTGTATTTATACAGTGTGGTATTAGTACTTTTACTGTATTTATACAGTGTGGTATTAGTACTTTTATTGTATTTATACAGTGTGGTATTAGTACTTTTACTGTATTTATACAGTGTGGTATTAGTACTTTTACTGTATTTATACAGTGTGGTATTAGTACTTTTATTGTATTTATACAGTGTGGTATTAGTACTTTTACTGTATTTATACAGTGTGGTATTAGTACTTTTACTGTATTTATACAGTGTGGTATTAGTACTTTTACTGTATTTATACAGTGTGGTATTAGTACTTTTACTGTATTTATACAGTGTGGTATTAGTACTTTTACTGTATTTATACAGTGTGGTATTAGTACTTTTACTGCAGTAATCTGAATACTTCTTCCAGCGCTGCATTTCTAGTTCTTCTTCTTCTTCTTCTTCTTCATTGTTTTCGTTCCTGCTGCTCTGGTTGCCTAGCGACGGAGGAATCAGCTGTGCTGCTGACCTCCTTTTGGTTTTGGCAGGACGCACGAAATAAACAATGGCGTGTTTGTGTTGATGGTCAGCAGGGGGCCTCCCATTGGCTGATCACACGAGCAGGGGGCCTCTCATTGGCTGATCACACGAGCACGGGGACTCCCATTGGCTGATCACACGAGCAGGGGGCCTCCCATTGGCTGATCACACGAGCAGGGGGCCTCCCATTGGCTGATCACACGAGCACGGGGCCTCCCATTGGCTGATCACACGAGACAGCACACCCTGGGATGTAAAGTCCCATCATGCACCTGGGGGACCAGGACAGACACCAGGTTGCAATGTTGAGAGTTATAGATTGCCAGGTTGCCAGGTTGAGAGTTGTAGGTTGCCAGGTTGCCAGGTTGCCAGGTTGAGAGTTATAGGTTGCCAGGTTGAGAGTTATAGATTGCCAGGTTGAGAGTTATAGGTTGCCAGGTTGAGAGTTATAGAGTTCTAGGTTGTCAGGTTGAAAGTTCTAGGTTGCCAGGTTGAGAGTTATAGAGTTCTAGGTTGCCAGGTTGAGAGTTATAGAGTTCTAGGTTGCCAAGTTGAGAGTTATAGGTTGCCAGGTTGAGAGTTATAGAGTTCTAGGTTGTCAGGTTGAAAGTTCTAGGTTGCCAGGTTGAGAGTTATAGAGTTCTAGGTTGCCAGGTTGAGAGTTATAGAGTTCTAGGTTGCCAGGTTGAGAGTTATAGGTTGCCAGGTTGAGAGTTATAGATTGCCAGGTTGAGAGTTATAGATTGCCAGGTTGAGAGTTATAGGTTGCCAGGTTGAGAGTTATAGGTTGCCAGGTTGAGAGTTATAGGTTGCCAGGTTGAGAGTTATAGAGTTCTAGGTTGTCAGGTTGAAAGTTATAGAGTTCTAGGTTGCCAGGTTGAGAGTTATAGAGTTGTAGGTTGCCAGGTTGAGAGTTGTAGGTTGCCAGGTTGAGGGTTATAGGTTGCCAGGTTGAGGGTTATAGGTTGCCAGGTTGAGGGTTATAGGTTGCCAGGTTGAGG
>CM046794.1:38730013-38735013 GCA_025617405.1 Perca schrenkii | reverse complement strand
AATTAAATAAGTAGAAGTGACTTTTTTTGTAACTTTTTCTGAGTTTTTTGTCAGTTTTTCTGATTATTTTTTGTCACTTTTTCTGACAAAGAAAAAACTTGGATAAAATTGACAAAAAAGTTCAGGAAAAGCAACGAAAGTGTCAAAAAAAGACGACCGAAACGTTGAAATATAATAAAATGATTATTAATGAAATAAGTAGACGTGTGTATCTGTTCCGTTAGAAGTGTGTGTAGAGTCAGTGTCTCAGATGCTATCGCTCTGACTCCATAATAACAACACAGATGTTATCCTCGTGTGTTTAGGACACATGTGCTTAAAAGAGAGAGAAAGTTCTGGCTCGGGTTTTCCAGAAACCAGACCGATGAATATTGTGCTGAAGGTCAGGAGACCAGAACGGGTCAGAGGTCTTATTCTAACGATCTGAGGTCACGGGGTGTTTAGGGCGTTTCCAAATCCACTTTTGCTAGTTTGATGGAGGTAAATATGGACTGTGTGTCTGTGTTTTCTGACTTTTTGTCACTTTTTACTGACATTTTGTGTCAATTTTTCTGACTTTTTTGTCACTTTTTATGACTTTTTTGTCACTTTTTCTGACTTTTCTGACTTTTTTGTCACTTTTTATGACTTTTGTCACTTTTTCTCACAAATTTTGTCACTTTTTATGACTTTTGTCACTTTTTCTCACAAATTTTGTCACTTTTTCTGACTTTTTGGTCACATTTTCTGACTAGTAAAAAAAAAAAACTTAGATGTCTGAGGTCACGGTGTGTTTAGGGCGTGTCCAAATCCACTTTTGCTAGTTTGACGGCAGAAAAAATGCTCTGTGTGCCGGGTGCATTGTTCTAAATCACATGTGTCAAACTCAAGGCCCGCGGGCCAAATCCGGCCCCTTGTAGATTTAGATCCGGCCCGTACATCAGTTTGGGTTCACGATACATTTTGGCCCGCCTAGTTGTTCGCCAAACCAAAAACACAGGAAAGTGTTTTTTAAACTGCAATTACCTGACATTCAAAGCAGACTGCGACTCAGAAATTCCCACAGAAGCAGAGAGTTTTCATATTCAGACTGGGAAACAGGTTGTTAAAACAATAGTATTTCTTGATTTGCTAAATTGTATGATGGCTAAAGGAACTCTTTTTGATGACTTTTGTAGGGCTTCATGTCAACAAAAAATGTGACAAAAAGCAACAAATTTACAAAAAGGTGACAAATGTCTGAGAAAGCCACTGAAAAGTTGGAACAAAAACATTAAAAATTAGGAAAAAAGCTACCAAAATGTTTTAAAAAAGTGACATAAAATACACTCTACATGTGTGGCCCTCGGTGGGATTCTCTCTTTCCAGAGTGGCCCCTAGTGAAAAAGAGTTTGACCCCCCTGGATCAAAGGGTTGTTCTTAGTGTCTTCATTAATCAGAGGTGTGTTTTGGGCGTAACATGCAATCAACCAATCAGAGATCATCTCCCATTCATCAACCAATCAGAGATCATCTCCCATTCCCTTTAAAAGCCAGGCGCTTTTAAAGGGTCTCAGCGTGTCTCAGCGTCTCTCAGATTGTCTATGACTGTCTCTGACTGTCTCAGCGTGTCTCAGCATGTCTTAATATATCTCAGCGTGTCTCAGCGTCTTACTGTGTCTCAGCGTGTCTCAGCGTGTCTTACTGTGTCTCAGCGTGTCTCAGCGTGTCTTACTGTGTCTCAGCGTGTCTCAGCGTGTCTCAGCGTGTCTCAGCGTGTCTCAGTGTGTCTCAGTGTGTCTTACTGTCTCAGCGTGTCTTACTGTGTCTCAGCGTGTCTCAGCGTGTCTCAGCGTGTCTCAGTGTGTCTCAGCGTGTCTCAGTGTGTCTCAGTGTGTCTTACTGTCTCAGTGTGTCTTACTGTGTCTCAGCGTGTCTCAGCATATCTCAGCGTGTCTGTGTGTCTCAGCGTGTCTCAGTGTGTCTCAGTGTGTCTTACTGTCTCAGTGTGTCTTACTGTGTCTCAGCGTGTCTCAGCGTGTCTCAGCGTGTCTCAGCTTGTCTTACTGTGTCTCAGCGTGTCTCAGCGTGTCTCAGCGTGTCTCAGCGTGTCTCAGCGTGTCTCAGCGTGTCTTACTGTGTCTCAGCGTGTCTCAGCGTGTCTCAGCGTGTCTTACTGTGTCTCAGCGTGTCTCAGCATATCTCAGCGTGTCTCAGTGTGTCTCAGCTGTGTCTCAGCGTGTCTCAGCGTGTCTCAGCGTGTCTCAGCGTGTCTTACTGTGTCTCAGCGTGTCTCAGCGTGTCTCAGCGTATCTCAGCGTGTCTCAGCGTGTCTCAGCTTGTCTCAGCTTGTCTCAGCATGTCTCAGCTTGTCTCAGCGTGTCTCAGCGTGTCTCAGCATATCTCAGCGTGTCTCAGTGTGTCTCAGCGTGTCTCAGTGTGTCTTACTGTGTCTCAGCGTGTCTCAGCGTGTCTCAGCGTATCTCAGCGTGTCTCAGCGTGTCTCAGCTTGTCTCAGCGTGTCTCAGCATATCTCAGCTTGTCTCAGCGTGTCTCAGCGTGTCTCAGCATATCTCAGCGTGTCTCAGTGTGTCTCAGCGTGTCTCAGCGTGTCTTACTGTGTCTCAGCGTGTCTCAGCGTGTCTCAGCGTGTCTTACTGTGTCTCAGCGTGTCTCAGTGTGTCTCAGCGTGTCTCAGCGTGTCTTACTGTGTCTCAGCGTGTCTCAGTGTGTCTCAGCGTCTTACTGTGTCTCAGCGTGTCTCAGTGTGTCTCAGCGTGTCTCAGCGTGTCTTACTGTGTCTCAGCGTGTCTCAGTGTGTCTCAGCGTGTCTCAGCGTCTTACTGTGTCTCAGCGTGTCTCAGTGTGTCTCAGCGTGTCTCAGCGTCTTACTGTGTCTCAGCGTGTCTCAGCGTGTCTCAGCGTGTCTCAGTGTGTCTTAGCGTGTCTCAGCGTCTTACTGTGTCTCAGCGTGTCTCAGCATATCTCAGCGTGTCTCAGCGTCTTACTGTGTCTCAGCGTGTCTCAGCATATCTCAGCGTCTTACTGTGTCTCAGCGTGTCTCAGCATATCTCAGCGTGTCTCAGCATATCTCAGCATGTCTCAGTGTGTCTCAGCGTGTCTTAGCGTGTCTCAGCTTGTCTCAGTGTGTCTCAGCGTGTCTCAGTGTGTCTTACTGTGTCTCAGCGTGTCTCAGTGTGTCTTACTGTGTCTCAGCGTGTCTCAGCTTGTCTCAGTGTGTCTCAGCTTGTCTCAGTGTGTCTCTGAGTGTCTCAGTGTGTCTGAGTGTCTCAGTGTGTCTCTGAGTGTCTCTGAGTGTGGAAGACACTTCAGTAGTAACTGGCTGTAGAAACTCTTGGCCTGTTTCCTGCTCTTCGCGGCGCTGAGCAGGATGTTAAGAAGGAAATGGAGATGGCAGCGAGGCCACGTCCTGTCAACCAGCTGGACACACACACACACACACACACACAGAGAGCACACACACACACACACACACACACACACACACACACAGAAGAGACATACACACACACACACACACACAGAAGAGACATACACACACACAGACACACACACACACACACACACACACACAGAGACACACACACACACACACACACACACACACACACACACAGAGAGACACACACACACACACACACACACACACACACAGAGAGAGACACACACACACAGACACACACACACAGAAGAGACATACACACACACAGACACACACACACACACAGACACACACACACACACACACACACACACACACACACACACAGAGACACACACACACACACAAGAGACACATACACACAGACACAAGAGACACACACATACACACACACACACACACACACACACCAGAGACACACACACACACACACACACACACACACACACACACACCAGAGACACACACACAGAGACACACACACACACACAAGAGACACATACACACAGACACAAGAGACACACACATACAAACACACACACACACACACCAGACACACACACACACACACATACACACACACACACACACACACACACACACACACCAGAGACACACACACAGAGACAGACACACACACACACAAGAGACACATACACACACACACACACACACCAGAGAGACACACACACACAGACAGACAGACAGACAGACAGACAGACAGACATAATAAGAATAATATTTACCCCTGTGTTGTCTTCCCCTAGTCAAAATTAAAATAAAAAAAATATGTGCTTTTTGTCACTTTTTCCAACATTTTTCACAGACAGACACAACAGAGAGACACACACAGAGACACACACACACACACACACACACACACACACAAAAGATCAGAAAGATATACAGTATATAGAATGGGCCATGCAGGCAGTGTGCAGGACGCCTAATCTCCACCCACGCCTTGAGAGCTACTTTCCATGACGGGATCTTATTGTTCAAACACGCCAAGAGCCAGATTAAGGCCTCCTGCAGCCTGCTGGCGTTCCTCTCCTCCTTAGATCACTAGTCTCTCCGCCAGGACCTTTCAGTTCATAAGATCTTTCTTTTTATCTTTCTTTATTAGGATCCCCATCAGCTGATGCAACAAATGCATCCGCTACTCTTCCTGGGGTCCACACACAACACATAACATGAATAAACAAACAAACCTACACTGAGACAGCTAATTCTCATAAAATACAAATATACATATATACACACTCGCATATGGACATATACATGCACACACACATATACCTCTACATACACATACAATATACTCTATCTACCAATACAAGTTAACATAAAAAATTCTTTTATTTGTTTTTTTAAAACCCATAATATTTTGAATTTTAGCAATATGACCTGGCAGAGAGTTCCATTCAACCATAGCTCTATACAACACTGTACGTTGTTTTGAGTTTGTTCTAGATTTTGGAATAATATATTTACCGATTACGGCATGCCTCGTGTGATATGTATGTACATTAGAACGCAGAGTAAGTTGCCTATACAGACAATCTGGAGTTTTCCATGA
>CM046794.1:38705013-38720013 GCA_025617405.1 Perca schrenkii | reverse complement strand
AAGACGAGACAGGAGGAGAGGAGAGGAGACGAGAGGAGACAGGAGAGGAAACGAGACAGGAGGAGAGGAAACGAGACAGGAGGAGAGGAAACGAGACAGGAGGAGAGGAAAAGAGTCAGTAGGAGAGGAAACAAGAGAGGAAACGAGTCAGTAGGAGAGGAAAGGAGACAGGAGGAGAGGAAAGGAGACAGGAGGAGAGGAAAGGAGACAGGAGGAGAGGAAAGGAGACAGGAGGAGAGGAAACGAGACAGTAGGAGAGGAAACGAGACGAGACAGGAGGAGAGGAAACGAGAGGAAACAAGACAGTAGGAGAGGAGAGGAAACGAGACGGCAGGAGAGGAAACAAGATTGTAGGAGGAGAGGAAACGAGACAGGAGGAGAGGAAACGAGAGGAAACAAGACAGTAGGAGAGGAGAGGAAATGAGACAGGAGGAGAGGAAACGAGACAGTAGGAGAGGAAACGAGACAGCAGGAGACAAAACGAGATGGCAGGAGAGGAAACAAGACTGCAGGAGAGGAAACGAGATGGCAGGAGAGGAAACGAGATGGCAGGAGAGGAAACGAGACTGCAGGAGAGGAAACGAGATAGCAGGAGACGAAACGAGACAGAAGAGAAAACGAGACAGTAGGAGAGGAAACAAGACAGCAGGAGACGAAACGAGACAGGAGGAGAGGAAACGAGACGGCAGGAGAGGAAACGAGACGGCAGGAGAGGAAACAAGACTGTAGGAGGAGAGGAAACGAGACAGTAGGAGACGAAACGAGACAGTAGGAGGAGAGGAAACAAGACAGTAGGAGACGAAACGAGACAGTAGGAGAGGAAAGGAGAGGAAACGAGACAGTAGGAGACGAAATGAGACAGGAGGAGAGGAGAGGAAACGAGACTGTAGGAGGAGAAGAAACGAGACAGTAGGAGGAGAGGAAACGAGACAGGAGGAGAGGAAAGGAAACAAGACTGTAGGAGGAGAAGAAACGAGACAGTAGGAGGAGAGAAAACGAGACTGTAGGAGGAGAGGAAACGAGACAGTAGGAGGAAAGGAAACGAGACAGTAGGAGGAGAGGAAACAAGACTGTAGGAGGAGAGGAAACGAGACCGTAGGAGGAAAGGAAACGAGACAGTAGGAGGAGAGGAAACGAGACACGAGGAGAGGAAACGAGACAGGAAACGAGACAGTAGGAGAGGAGAGGAAACGAGACATTAGGAGAGGAAACGAGACAGGAAACGAGACAGTAGGAGAGGAGAGGAAACGAGACAGTAGGAGAGGAGAGGAAACGAGACAGTAGGAGAGGAGAGGAAACGAGACAGTAGGACAGAGGAAGTCCCACAGCTCTGAACCAGTATCCCTGATCCAGGATCAGTCTCTGAGTCCCTGATATATACGGGGTTATAGGCTCTGAACCTGACTGCAGCATCTCTTCAACTCCTGTAAATATGTTTTAGGATTGTTAAAGATTAATAAAGATTAATTCATAATCGGCTGTTTATTTATTTACTTCACAGAGGAAACTAAGTATATTTAATTCATAATTAACCTGAACAGTGAGCGCAGTAACTGCAGGAATATTTGGATGATCCTGTGAATGCTGTGTGTGTCTCTTAAAGGTCCCATGGCATGAAAATGTCCCTTTATGAGGTTGTTTTTTAACATTAATATGAGTTCCCCCCCCAGCCTGCCTATGGTCCCCCCAGTGGCTAGAAATGGTGATAGGTGTAAACCGAGCCCTGGGTATCCTGCTCTGCCTTTGAGAAAATGAAAGCTCAGATGGACCAATCAGGAATCTTCTCCTTATGAGGTCATAAGGGGAAAGGTTACCTCCCCTTTCTCTGCTTTGCACGCCCGGAGAATTTGGCCCACCTGTCGGTACACGATCCGTGCTGCACATGCGCGAGATAATCCTGTTTTACCGAGGATACAACACTGTACGATCTGTTCCACGCTAGCCTCCAACGGGAAGCTAACATTAGTTTAGCTAACAGCTAATTCGGCTAACTGCTAGCTGACCTCTAGATTCAGTCTAATATAACGTTAAGTCAACATTAAGACTTTACAGTAATAACAATAAAGACAAGTGTTGAGTGATTGTATTTTAAATGAGCACAAGTAAAGTAGAGCTGACCTAACAGCTGTTATATATGTTATATATGTCAACTGAGCTTGAAGACGTAGATGTGACGTGAGCGACCTGTCTGAAAGTGTGAAGTCTTCTGGTAGCTGTGCCGAGAGAAATCTCAATCATTCCCAATCTTACAGAGACGGAGAGTGTAGGTATATGTAAGGAGATAACATAGACACAGGCTAATTACTGATCACTAACATGCTAGTTAACATTAGTAATTACTGATCACTAACATGCTAGTTAACATTAGTAATTACTGATCACTAACATGCTAGTTAACATTAGTAATTACTGATCACTAACATGCTAGTTAACATTAGTAATTACTGATCACTAACATGATAGTTAACATTAGTAATTAAACCTAAACAGCTAATGTAATTCCAAACTGCCTGCGAGCTTCTCCTGTACTATACGGTAATTCCTCTACTGTGTGACAGTAAGTCTCGTGGTTATGACCCAATCGTTAGCCTATTTTTATAAAAGCGTCTGCTACGGAGCCATAACGTGAGGTACAAGGTAATGGAGCCTTTTATACATTGTCGTGTTTCTTTTAGAAATAAACAACGGACAAATAGAGTCTTTAAACGCTTCAGATGTAAAGTTATTCTCTGTCAAAGTGACGTCAGAATGAATGGGAGTCAATGGGATGCTAACGGCAGGTGATGGCTTGTTACATCAAAATGGCGCCATAGGAGGTTCGAGTTCTGAAGCGAAGCTTACCTCCCTTAAGGCTAACGGCAGACCGCTACAATCAGTTAGCGGTTAGCCGAATTAGCCGTTAGCTAAACTAACGTTAGCTAAACTAATGTTAGCTTGGCTGTCGACCGGAAGCGTGGAACAGATCGTGCAGTGTCGTAAATCCTCGTACATACTGCCTATGCGCGAACATTTTGGTGATGTTTTTGTTAAATTTTTCTAAAACTTTCGTCATTTTTTCCCGATGTTTTTGTCACTTTATTTTTTTGACTTTTTGGTCACTTTTTATATCAAAGATTTTTGTCACAAATTTTCGATGTTTTTGTCGATTTTTCTGCACTTTTTTTGACATTTTTGCTGCTGTTTTTTTCCCCCCAAATGCTTTAAATTGACTAAAACACCCAAATTCAATGAATGAAAGGAGTGAACTAATCATTTATTTAACTTGTGAAGAGTAATGGTTGTACGGAACCATCCACGTCATGTTTTTTGAACATTTTGTTATGGAGACGTATTAGGTCTCGTCTTCTCCGGTGTGTTCTGAGGAACTTTTTGGACCAACTCGGAGACACCGATCAGTCCGACTGGCTTTACTGTCGTCTGATTGGCCGTCTGGTCGGTGTGTCTGCAGCTTAAGACTGCAAAGAAAAGAATCAGAAACCTTGATTGATTTTGATCATTTCAATGTTTATTTTATTTTTTACAAATGCTCTGAATTCTGGCGCTTTGTAGATCTAGAAAAACTGACTTTTATTAATAAATGTTTGTAAAAAACAAAAGTTACAATACAAGCAGAGATGTGTGCAGAGCTGCAGATTCCTAAGTTTTACCAACAAACATTTAAAAAGTTTTGTTTTTTTAAAATAAATAAATAAAATGTTTCTAATGCAACAACACAGGAGTCTCCTGGATACGCTAACGATCACCGAATATTAATCTGTTGTTGTGTTCGAATACAGTCAGACCCAGAAATCAAAAGGTAAACGGGGGACATTTTTACGGAAGCGTATTACATTCACCATAGAACACCTTATCTCGTAATATTGAGAAAATAACTCATAATTTTCTCGGCCAATTCCGATTTCAGATTTTCTAACCACTTTACAGCACACACAAATATGTATTTTCTATGTTTTCTTTAACAGAACATGTGTTGAACAGATAATGAATCGCTGTAAAATAGAACTATATAAATGGACCTCGTAATATTGAAAAAAGATCTCGTAATTATGAAAAGAGATCTCGTAATTATGAAAAGAGATCTCGTAACTTTGAGATTCTATCTCGTAATTTTGAGAAAAGATCTCGGAATTATGAAAAAAGATCTCGTAATTATGAAAAGAGATCTCGTAATTTTGGAAAAGATCTCTTAATTTTGGAAAAGATCTCTTAATTTTGAGAAAAGATCTCTAATTATGAAAAGAGATCTCGTAATTTTGAGATCCTATCTCGTAATTTTGAGATCCTATCTCGTAATTTTGAGAAAAGATCTCGTAATTATGAAAAAAGATCTCGTAATTTTGAAAAGAGATCTCGTAATTTTGAGATCCTATCTCGTAATTTTGAGAAAAGATCTCGTAATTTTGGAAAAGAGATCTCGTGATTTTGAGATCTATCTTGTAATTTTGAGAAAAGATCTCGTAATTATGAAAAGAGATCTCGTAATTTTGAGATCCTATCCCGTAATTTTGAGAAAAGATCTCGTAATTTTGGAAAAGAGATCTCGTGATTTTGAGATCTATCTCGTAATTTTGAGATCTATCTCGTAATTTTGAGAAAAGATCTCGTAATTATGAAAAGAGATCTCGTAATTTTGAGATCCTATCCCGTAATTTTGAGATCCTATCTCGTAATTTTGGAAAAGATCTCGTAATATTGAAAAAAGATCTCGTAATATTGAAAAAAGATCTCGTAATTATGAAAAGTGATCTCGTAATTATGAAAAGAGATCTCCTAATTTTGAGATCCTATCTAGTAATTTTGAGATCCTATCTCGTAATTTTGAGATCCTATCTCGTAATTATGAAAAGTGATCTCGTAATTATGAAAAGTGATCTCGTAATTATGAAAAGAGATCTCCTAATTTTGAGATCCTATCTAGTAATTTTGAGATCCTATCTAGTAATTTTGAGATCCTATCTCGTAATTATGAAAAAAGATCTCGTAATTATGAAAAGTGATCTCGTAATTATGAAAAGAGATCTCCTAATTTTGAGATCCTATCTAGTAATTTTGAGATCCTATCTCGTAATTATGAAAAAAGATCTCGTAATATTGAAAAAAGATCTCGTAATACTGAGAAAAAATCTCGTAATATTGAGAAAAGATGTAATTATGAGATCCTAAAGTGGTTTGAAAAAATGAAATCGGCCGGCCTAACTCAAAGAAAATCGAAAATCGGAATCGACTTAAAGGGTTGTAATCCACGCATCTCTAATTACGAGATCTTTTCTCAAAAGTACTCGTAATTTTGCGAAAAGATCTCGTAATTATGAGACGGATGCATTTTCACAACAACAGAAAACAGCTGTTTGTGTGAAGCTCTCAGGCTAGCTGATGCCATACATATAATAATAATAATAATAATAATAATAATAATAACAAATTTAATTTATATAGCGTTTTTCACGAACTCAAAGTCGCTTACATTAATCTGTTTTTATTTTGGTTTGGGTCTGAGACATTGGGAGATGCTAATGTCTTTTAGTACCATAGATGGGATTGTTATCAGTTTGTCGACTTTGCAGTTGATTTTGATGTCCATTGTAACTAATGCTATATGCTATACTCGTAATTACGAGATCTTTTCTCAAAATGATGAGTTATTTTCTCAACGTTACGAGATAACGTGTCTACATTTGTTTTTTCTACGGTGAATGTAATACGCTTCCGTACATTTTTAGCTTCGGCTGAAGAACGTGAAGCTCTGTGGTTGGTGTGTTTCTTGCTGAAATGCATCTTGGGAGTCGTAGTGGACAGTTTTGAATGTCCAGAGGGTCTCGTTTTTGATGTCTTCTCACACAGCTGTTCTTCTTTACTGAGGAGAGTTTTGTGTCTCTGCAGGAAGTCGAGCCGGTCAGCAGTTCAAACTCAAACAGAAATGTTTTATCACTGAGTTAAAACCAGTTGCAGCCCACAAACTAGTTCTTATGTTGAGATAAGCTGTTATTAAATATTTATAGCCACTAACTGCAGCTGTAACTGTTATGTAACTCTTTGAAATGTGTCCAGTAGTGAGAGAGAGCAGCCGTGAACCAAGCTGTAATGTAACCCTACAGGACTAATGTTCAGCGTCAGTTAAAGTTCTGTTTTTGCCGCTAACAGACTCAGATTATTATTCTAAGTGTGTTATAACACCATGGAAAGGATCCCTACAGAGATAGACCTTTTAGTTAAAGAGTAAGATCCTTTTTTTAAACCTAAGAACATTGCAAAATTGCTATCGCCAAACCCACCAGACTCCATGTAAATAATCACTACTTTCAGCGTGTATAGGGCCAGCATATCTCCACCAGACTCCATGTAAATAATCACTACTTTCAGCGTGTATAGAGCCAGCATATCTCCACCAGACTCCATGTAAATAATCACTACTTTCAGCGTGTATAGAACCAGCATATCTCCACCAGACTCCATGTAAATAATCAGGACTTTTAGCGTGTATAGAGCCAGCATATCTCCACCAGACTCCATGTAAATAATCAGGACTTTTAGCGTGTATAGAGCCAGCATATCTCCACCAGACTCCATGTAAATAATCAGGACTTTTAGCGTGTATAGAGCCAGCATATCTCCACCAGACTCCATGTAAATAATCAGGACTTTTAGCGTGTATAGAGCCAGCATATCTTCACATGTAAATGGGTGAATTAAGGGTTTATTTCAACCAAACCAGATTGGTGATTTTTGTAAAGATGACCCAAGACGGCTTTTGGTAGTTTTATTTAGTTTCTGTCCACTTTGAATGAAGTGTGTTTTAACAATGATAAAAGTCCTGATTATTTACATGGAGTCTGGTGGGAACACAGAATAAGCAAAAACACTTCAGGAACCAACAACTTCTCCGAACTCAGACAGCTGACACACACACACACACACACACACACACACACACACACACACACCTTCACATTAATAATCTGCTATGTTACAGCATGTCGCCATCCCTCCCGGCCTCTACGTGACTGTCCTCAGAGGTCAAAGGTCAGTGTCTGTTGACTATTGTGACGTCTCTATGGTAACCAGGTTGCGGCGGGCTCAGAGTTCAGCTGCTAGTCAGTCTCATCGTCCTGAGAGCCGGCTCACCGTCGCCCCCCCCCTACCTCCCCCGAGGGGTAGTCTATGTAAGTGCAAGTTTTAGTTCCTCTTCTCCCTGATTGGCTTTCGGTGTCAGGTTCCTGTCCTCTGATTGGCTAGCCAGCAGGGCACCTCTCCACACCTGGAGAGAAAAGAAAAGAATCAGCATGTTTAGGACCAGTTTTGATTTATTTTTAAGAACCTGAGGCTACTATTAACATGCTGTCGCTGCGCCGATGTGAGTCGAGCGCAGATTTGAGTCGCGCACGCGTCACTTAGCGACAAGTAGCCTCCAAGATGCTAACGGCTTTTTGAGCTAACGCACAGTCTATGAACTAACGTTAGCAATCTAACAATCATAGATGGCTACAACGCTTTTTGAAATGACTGCTGGCTACAAGTTAGCAATCAAACCCAACAAAGGCTGTCACTTGAATGGCGTTTTGAGCTAACGTTAGCAATTAAACAATCATAGATAGCGGATACGTTTTTGAAATGACTGCTAGCTACAAGTTAGCAATCAAACCCAACAAAGGCTGTCACTTGAATGGCGTTTTGAGCTAACGTTAGCAATCTAACAATCATAGATAGCTAAAACGCTTTTTTTAAATGACTGATAGCTACAACTTAGCAATCAAACACAACAAAGGCTGTCACTTGAATGGCTTTTTGAGCTAACGTTAGCAATTAAACAATCATAGATAGCGGATACGTTTTTGAAATGACTGCTAGCTACAAGTTAGCAATCAAACCCAACAAAGGCTGTCACTTGAATGGCGTTTTGAGCTAACGTTAGCAATCTAACAATCATAGATAGCTAAAACGCTTTTTTTAAATGACTGATAGCTACAACTTAGCAATCAAACACAACAAAGGCTGTCACTTGAATGGCTTTTTGAGCTAACGTTAGCAATCAGACAATCTAGATAGCTAAAACGTTTTTTTTAAATGACTGCCAGCTACAAGTTAGCAATCAGACACAAGGCTGTCACTTGAATGGCGTTTGAAGCTAACGTTAGCAGTCTAACAATCATAGATAGCTAAAACGCTTTTTTTAAATGACTGATAGCTACAACTTAGCAATCAAACACAACAAAGGCTGTCACTTGAATGGCTTTTTGAGCTAACGTTGGCAATCAGACAATCTAGATAGCTAAAACGTTTTTTTTAAATGACTGCCAGCTACAAGTTAGCAATCAGACACAAGGCTGTCACTTGAATGGCGTTTGAAGCTAACGTTAGCAGTCTAACAATCATAGATAGCTAAAACGCTTTTTTTAAATGACTGCTAGCTACAAGTTAGCAATCAGACACAACAAAGGCTTTCACTTGAATGGCGTTTTGAGCTAACTTTAGCAATCAGACGATCATATATAGCTAAAACGTTTTTGAAATGACTGCCAGCTACAAGTTAGCAATCAGACACAACAAAGGCTGTCACTTGAATGGTGTTTTGAGCTAACGTTAGCGATGTAACAATCATAGATAGCTACACCGTTTTGGAAATGATTTCCATCTTCTGTTATTGTATGTAAAGAGAAAAGTTTATTATTTTATGGATTTCACAAATGTCAGTAAGACACGTTATGCCGTAAACCGTTTAAATCTGAGCATGCTCGACTCACATCTGCACTCGACTCACATCGGGCAGTGACAACAAGCTACGTTTTGGTTTTTAAGTGGATTTTTGAGCCCAAAGCCATCTCTCTGTGCACATCTCCAGTAGAAGAAGAACTAATCTCAGCACTCTGTGTTTTGAGCGCCTCATACAGGAAGTTAGCGTGTACCTTTCTCTGAGCGTCGGCTGGCTGCTCAGGAAGCTCAGCTGTTGCTCCAGACGACAAACTCTGAACGCCAGATAGCACGACGACAGCACCAGCAGGAAGACACTGAGAGACACAATCACACATCACATCAGTCAACACACACTCAGAACAAGTTAGTTACATTACTTTTACTATGACTTTTTATGACTTTTCGACATACTATACTATGACTTTTCAACTTTTTCGGCATTTTTCGACACACCATGACATTAATTTTTTCGACATAATATACTATGACTTAAATTTTTTCGACATATATGACTTTTTTTGAACTTTTCGAAATATTTTCGAGTATGACATTTTATGACTTTTTCGACATACTATATTATGACTTTTTAATTTTTTCGACATACTATACTATGACTTTTTATGACTTTTTTGACATACTATACCATGACTTTTTATGACTTTTTTGACATACTATACTATGACTTTTCAACATACTATACTATGACTTTTTAATTTTTTCGACATACTATACTATGATTTTTTTTCGACTTTTCGACATACTATACTATGACTTTTTAATTTTTTCGACATACTATACTATGATTTTTTTTCGATTTTTCGACATACTATACTATGACTTTTTTTGAACTTTTCGAAATATTTTCGAGTTTGACTTTTTATGAATTTTTATAAACACTATACTATGACTTTTTATGACTTTTTTCAACATACTATACTATGACTTTTTATGACTTTTTTTCGACATACTATACTATGACTTTTTATGACTTTTTTTTCGACATACTATACTATGATTTCTGTCTACAGGACCATCTGGTGACCCTGGAGAACAACTAAAGAAGATCCCAGTCCCGCCCGCCCCCCATCCTCTCCCAGAGGATGTACTTCCTGCGGCGGCTGAAGAAGTTCAACTGGCCAAACGCAATGATGCTGGACTCCTACACTGCCATCATCGCGTCCATCCTCACCTGCTCCATAGCCATCTGGTACGCTGCTGCCACTGCCGAGGACAAGTGCAGCGTAGATGGGTCCTGGAGAGCCAATCACCGATGAGGTGATTGGCACAAACTCTGTCCTGAATCACTCCCCTCGGGCCAAAACCTCACGCCACACAAACTTCTCCTCTGCAGCTGGCTTCACCAACAACACCCAGGACCCCCCTTTGTGTCGCTGTGAACCCCTCTCCGCGCCCTCCTGTGATTGGTCAACTGGTCCTGTGTGACTGTGATTGGTCAACTGATCCTGTGTGACTGTGATTGGTCAACTGGTCCTGTGTGACTGTGATTGGTCAACTGGTCCTGTGTGACTGTGATTGGTCAACTGGTCGATTGGTCAACTGGTCCTGTGTGACTGTGATTGGTCAACTGGTCCTGTGTAACTGTGATTGGTCAACTGGTCCTGTGTGACTGTGATTGGTCAACTGATCCTGTGTAACTGTGATTGGTCAACTGGTCCTGTGTGACTGTGATTGGTCAACTGATCCTGTGTGACTGTGATTGGTCAACTGGTCCTGTGTGACTGTGATTGGTCAACTGGTCCTGTGTAACTGTGATTGGTCAACTGGTCCTGTGTGACTGTGATTGGTCAACTGGTCCTGTGTGACTGTGATTGGTCAACTGGTCCTGTGTGACTGTGATTGGTCAACTGGTCCTGTGTAACTGTGATTGGTCAACTGATCCTGTGTGACTGTGATTGGTCAACTGGTCCTGTGTGACTGTGATTGGTCAACTGGTCCTGTGTAACTGTGATTGGTCAACTGGTCCTGTGTGACTGTGATTGGTCAACTGGTCCTGTGTAACTGTGATTGGTTAACTGGTCCTGTGTGACTGTGATTGGTCAACTGGTCCTGTGTGACTGTGATTGGTCAACTGATCCTGTGTAACTGTGATTGGTCAACTGGTCCTGTGTAACTGTGATTGGTCAACTGGTCCTGTGTAACTGTGATTGGTCAACTGATCCTGTGTAACTGTGATTGGTCAACTGATCCTGTGTAACTGTGATTGGTCAACTGGTCCTGTGTAACTGTGATTGGTCAACTGATCCTGTGTGACTGTGATTGGTCAACTGGTCCTGTGTGACTGTGATTGGTCAACTGATCCTGTGTAACTGTGATTGGTCAACTGGTCCTGTGTAACTGTGATTGGTCAACTGATCCTGTGTAACTGTGATTGGTCAACTGGTCCTGTGTGACTGTGATTGGTCAACTGGTCCTGTGTAACTGTGATTGGTCAACTGATCCTGTGTAACTGTGATTGGTCAACTGATCCTGTGTAACTGTGATTGGTCAACTGATCCTGTGTAACTGTGATTGGTCAACTGGTCCTGTGTGACTGTGATTGGTCAACTGGTCCTGTGTGACTGTGATTGGTCAACTGGTCCTGTGTGACTGTGATTGGTCAACTGGTCCTGTGTAACTGTGATTGGTCAACTGATCCTGTGTGACTGTGATTGGTCAACTGGTCCTGTGTGACTGTGATTGGTCAACTGGTCCTGTGTGACTGTGATTGGTCAACTGGTCCTGTGTGACTGTGATTGGTCAACTGGTCCTGTGTAACTGTGATTGGTCAACTGGTCCTGTGTGACTGTGATTGGTCAACTGGTCCTGTGTGACTGTGATTGGTCAACTGGTCCTGTGTGACTGTGATTGGTCAACTGGTCCTGTGTAACTGTGATTGGTCAACTGGTCCTGTGTAACTGTGATTGGTCAACTGATCCTGTGTAACTGTGATTGGTCAACTGATCCTGTGTAACTGTGATTGGTCAACTGGTCCTGTGTAACTGTGATTGGTCAACTGATCCTGTGTAACTGTGATTGGTCAACTGGTCCTGTGTGACTGTGATTGGTCAACTGGTCCTGTGTAACTGTGATTGGTCAACTGATCCTGTGTAACTGTGATTGGTCAACTGATCCTGTGTAACTGTGATTGGTCAACTGGTCCTGTGTAACTGTGATTGCTCAACTGGTCCTGTGTGACTGTGATTGGTCAACTGGTCCTGTGTAACTGTGATTGGTCAACTGGTCCTGTGTAACTGTGATTGGTCAACTGATCCTGTGTAACTGTGATTGGTCAACTGGTCCTGTGTAACTGTGATTGGTCAACTGATCCTGTGTGACTGTGATTGGTCAACTGATCCTGTGTAACTGTGATTGGTCAACTGATCCTGTGTAACTGTGATTGGTCAACTGGTCCTGTGTAACTGTGATTGGTCAACTGGTCCTGTGTGACTGTGATTGGTCAATTGGTCCTGTGTGTTGATAGTGGGTGTTTCCAGCAGCCTACTGTGCGGCGTAGCAACATGCTAGTTCACTGACATCAGCTCTGCTAATAAACTCATATTTTGGTTACAGTGACGGGGTTATCGTTTGTAACGTCTCTATATGTCAGGAACGTTTTGAAATCAGCACTTCGCCAGCAAGCAGTACTTTGTGGACAGTTGTGCTAAAGTTAGCTTGCTACCATAACATAAACTGGCTGGCAGACACCTCGCAGATCCCCTCAGACGTATCGCCCCCTAGCGTTGTGGAGGTGAAATGCACCCACAATGCAAAGCAACCCCCGATGCAGAACTCTGATCCTGTTACATGAACGCACATCTTTTGAACATTCCTTTCTATACATAATTGCAAATATTTTCTAAACAACTTCAACTTGTGCACAATTCTTGGAAAAAACATGTTTTTTAAAGATTACTTTTTTGGGCATTTAAGGCCTTTATTAGACCGGACAGCTGAAGAAAGGAAAGTGGGAGAAAGAGGGGAAAAGACATGCAGCACAGGGCCGTGGGTTGGAACCGAACCTGCGGCCGGTGTGGTAAGGACTGGGCCTCTGTACATGGGACGCATGCTCAACCACAATATTTTAACATTCCTGCACAACTGCTCTTCATTTTATAAATAGACGTATTGTACATATTTGTATTGTTGATTTGTTTTGCTTTATAAAAGCCTATTGACTGTTTGCAGTACTTTTATCTTTTATTTTCTCTGCTGTAAAAACCTGACAATAAACATGATGCTGATTTCTGGTATAGTATGTCAGAAAAGTAAAAACAAAAGACATAGTATAGTATGTCGAAAAACATAATAGAGTTGTGGACGGGTACCTCAGTTGGTAAAGCAGGCGCACGTATAAAGAGGGTTTATTCCTCAACACAGAAAGTCAAGGGTTTGAGTCTGAGCTGGGACAGTTTCCTGCATGTCTTCCCTCTCTCTCTCTCTCTCTCTCTCTCTCTCTCCTTTCATATCTGCTCTGTCCTATCCATTAAAGGCAGAAATGCCCCCAAAAAATATTTTATATTAAAAAAGTCATAGTATAGTATGTCTAAAAAGTCAGAAAAAGTCATAGTATAGTATGTTAAAAAAGTCAAAAAAGTCATAGTATAGTATGTTAAAAAAGTCAAAAAAGTCATAGTATGTCTAAAAAGTCATAAAAAGTCATAGTATAGTATGTTAAAAAAGTCATAGTATAGTATGTCGAAAAAGTCATAAAAAGTCATAGTATAGTATGTCGAAAAAGTCATAAAAAGTCATAAAAAGTCATAGTATAGTATGTTAAAAAAGTCATAAAAAGTCATAGTATAGTATGTCGAAAAAGTCATAAAAAGTCATAGTATAGTATGTTAAAAAAGTCAAAAAAGTCATAGTATGTCTAAAAAGTCATAAAAAGTCATAGTATAGTATGTTGAAAAAGTCATAAAAAGTCATAGTATAGTATGTTAAAAAAGTCAAAAAAGTCATAGTATAGTATGTCGAAAAAGTCATAAAAAGTCATAGTATAGTATGTTAAAAAAGTCAAAAAAGTCATTAAAAAGTCATAGTATAGTATGTTGAAAAAATTCATGAAAGTCATAGTATGTATTTTAAAAAAGTCATAAAAAGTCATAGTACAGTATGTTGAAAAAGTCATAAAAAGGAATAGTATAGTATGTTGAAAAATTCATAAAAGTCATAGTATGTCTAAAAAGTCATAAAAAGTCATAGTATAGTATGTCGAAAAAGTCATAAAAAGTCATAGTATAGTATGTTGAAAAACCAAACAACATAGGATCCTTGGTTGGGGCTCAGCCTGGTCCTCTGCAGGATTTCCTTGTGATAAACCAGCTCTATTGTGATAATTTAATATGACCTCTGGCACCTTCTTTACGTGCAAAGCACACGTCTGAATCATTGAAATATATATCTCAAAACATTATGACCAGATTAATTATGAAGTGTTATGTAAAAGAATATGTATTCCTTACACTCCTCCTCTACTATCACTCAGTGTGAAAGAGATTCAACCAGCAGGGGGCAGCACTCACCAACAATACATACAGTATATTTCAGTTCACAGTTCTGAGACTAAACTGGAACATACACACACCTGAGATGTAATAACACTACCAATAATGATTAGTAAGGTGTAGACAACCCACTGCTGTTGTCTGTGTACTCTGGATGTTTCTATCTTTTATTATTATTAATTTTTTTTAAGATTATTTTTTGGGCTTTTTCCGCCTTTATTTATTTATTACAAGTGCGCCGGATTTACCAACTGAGCTAACCGTCCACAACTTTATTAAGTTTTTTGACATGCTATCCTATGACTTTTTAGACAGGACAGCTATGTGAGAAAGGGAGAGAGAGAGAGAGAGATAGAAAGAGAGAGAGAGGGGAAAACATGCGGGAAATTGTCACACGTGGGACTCAAATCCAGGACCTCTGCGTCGAGGCATAAGCCTCTCAGTATATGTGCGCCTGCTCTACCCACTGAGCCAACCCGGCCACGGGTGTTTCTATCTTTTACATCCTGGATGTTACTGTGGTGATTTGTGTGTTTTAGGTGTTTTTATGGAGCACCTAAACACATGAATGAAGACATAGTATAGTATGTTGAAAAAGTGATAAAAAGTCATAGTATAATATCATGAAAAAGTCACAAAAAAATCATAGTATGTTGAAAAAGTAAAAAAAGTCATAGTATAGTATGTTGAAAAAGTCATAAAAAGTCATAGTATAGAATGTTGAAAAAGTCATAAAAAGTCATAGTATAATATGTTGAAAAAGTAAAAAAAATCATAGTATAGTATGTTGAAAAAGTGATAAAAAGTC
>CM046794.1:38680013-38700013 GCA_025617405.1 Perca schrenkii | reverse complement strand
CAACAACAATATGGTGTTTTTTGATAACTAAACCATGTAAACCTGTTCTGGTACAACCTTAAAATACAATTATGAACCTGAGAATGAGCAGAATATGGGCGCTTTAAAGAGCATTACATGTGATTGATGACAAGCTTGCAGCCAGCCTGTGATTGACAGGTGGGCGGGCGGGCCTACCTGTGATTGACAGGTGGGCGGGCCTACCTGTGAGCGTGTGATTGACAGATGGGTGGGCGGGCCTTCCTGTGAGCGTGTGAGTGACAGGCAGGTGGGCGGGCCTACCTGTGATTGACAGGTGGGTGGGCGGGCCTACCTGTGAGCGTGTGATTGACAGGTGGGTGGGCGGGCCTACCTGTGAGTGTGTGATTGACAGGTGGGTGGGCGGGCCTACCTGTGATTGACAGGTGGGTGGGCGGGCCTACCTGTAAGCGTGTGATTGACAGGTGGGTGGGCGGGCCTACCTGTGATTGACAGGTGGGCGGGCCTACCTGTGATTGACAGGTTTGTGGGCGGGCCTACCTGTGATTGACAGGTGGGTGGGTGGGCCTACCTGTGATTGACAGGTGGGTGGGCCTACCTGTGAGTGTGTGATTGACAGGTGGGTGGGTGGGCCTACCTGTGAGCGTGTGATTGACAGGTGGGCGGGCCTACCTGTGATTGACAGGTGGACGGGCCTACCTGTGAGCTTGTGATTGACAGGTGGGTGGGCCTACCTGTGAGCGTGTGATTGACAGGTGGGCGGGACCTACCTGTGAGCGTGTGATTGACAGGTGGGCGGGCCTACCTGTGAGCGTGTGATTGACAGGTGGGCGGGGCTACCTGTGAGCGTGTGATTGACAGGTGGGCGGGCCTACCTGTGAGCGTGTGATTGATAGGTGGGCGGGCCTACCTGTGAGCGTGTGCGTGCTGAAGGGCGTGTCTGCGACGAGGTCGGGGGAGGAGCTTCCCAGCAGGTCCGGCAGCGAGGACGAGACGGCCGGCAGCGAGGGCTTCCTCCTCCACTTCAGCACCTCCGGGAACTCATCCTGGCACAGACAACCACAGACAGCCACAGACAACCACAGACAGCCACAGACAGCCACAGACAACCACAGACAACCACAGACAGCCACAGACAACCACAGACAACCACAGACAACCACAGACAGCCAAAGACAACCACAGACAACCACAGACAGCCACAGACAGCCACAGACAACCACAGACAACCACAGACAACCAGACAACCACAGACAGCCACAGACAACCACAGACAACCACAGACAACCACAGACAGCCACAGACAACCACAGACAAACACAGACAGCAACAGACAACCACAGACAACCACAGACAACCACAGACAGCAACAGACAACCACAGACATAGTCATTTTTTATGCTTATTCATGCTTAATTACTTATTTCCAAGAAACCTCTGAGCACATTTCTGGTAAACACAAGATTTAAAGTGGTGCTTTTGCAGGATTAATTGTGGAGAAACTCAGTTTTACAGATGGTTAATTAACTACATTTATATTGTGCTTTTCTAGTCTTAACCACCTCTCAAAGAGCACAGCTCTGTCAATTAAATCAACTAATCGATTAGTCGACAAAATCCTATAAGTGTTAGTTGACTAAGAATTTCTTTAGTCAAGGACAGGCCTAGCACTTTGGTCAGTCATCATGATGGTCAGTGTTTGGAGGTCTGACTGAGATGAAAACAGCAGAAGGCTGCTTTAAACTCAGAAACTCAAAGAGAGATCATGTGACTCCAGTGGTTGTGTCCAGAATCCCACAATAACGTTTAGGGTCCTATTTTAACGACGTAAGAGCACAGCGTGGAGCGCCTGGTGCAGGTGTGCTTAGAGCGTGTCCAAATCCACTTTTGCTAGTTTGACGGTGAGAAAAAAGGGTCTGTGTGCCGGGTGCCTGGTCCTAAAGGGTTGTACTTAGTGTCTTCATTAATCAGAGGTGTAAAAGGCCAAATTGATACACAGTTTATTGACCATATTGAGAAGAATCTATCTTTGTTTTGACTTTTTTAGTAAAGTTTTTTCATGAACAGGAGTTACTGCCTCCTGATTCTTGTGTGTCAAGCTTAAAAGCCAAGAGGACTGCTTACTAGTGGTGGTAAAGTGCATGAGAAAAGATTGCCGCTACAATAGGTGTGTTTTGAGCGTAACATGCAATCAACCAATCAGAGATCATCTCCCATTCCCTTTAAAAGCCAGGCGCGTTTGGACCTTGGAGCATTGCTGTTATGATGGAGGATTTGCACCATAATATTTATATTTGTAATCTTCTGCATGTGTGTGTGTGTGTGTGTGCTGCTGTGCGTCCCTGTGTGTGTAACAAGCATAGTGTGCGCGCGCTGTGCACGAGCCTAGGAGCATTTTACTAATGCTCTGTTAAAATAACAATGAATTGCTGCGTTATTGACTTTACACCAGGTTTTTGTTGGTCAATGGAGCGATCACTTCCCGCTGCCTCTAAATAGCCAGACTCCCAGAATGCACCTGAACACACCTCCCTGTAAGACCAGCACGCTCATGGGTCACAGATAGCACCCTGAGTAACTAAAACAGTTTGTGAGCTTTATTAGTGTGTCCGAACTCTTAGTATGAAACCAATCGTACGTGAATTGCATACTACTTCCAGTAAACACTGGACACTCTGCCGGCATAAGTATCCCACAATGCAATGCGGTAGAAACGACAGCATTCATAACAGAAACCCGAGGAGCTCTGCAACGTCAACAACGCTGTAATGTACATTTCTAAACATTTAAACGACTGTCGGTGTAGTTATTCACCTCTTAGAGTAACTTAAGCGTTACGGCGATGCCGCAAGAGCGGAGGTCGGCAGGGGTTACCATGGTTACCATGGTTACGCGTCTCCAAACTGGCAAGGAGGCTCTCAGGAAGTGACGTTTAAAATTAACAGTTCAGTGTGCGTCCGAAAAGATACACACACACACACACACACACACACACACACACACTGTGATACACAACGATAGCAAACATCCTGAGTCTGTAGAGCAGAGGAGGAGACTTTTGTCTTTTTTTTTGGGATGTTATAATGAATGGGACGTTACCATGGAGAGGGAGCTGGGCTCCTCCAGGTACTGCTTCAGACTCAGACTCTTCCCGTTCACCTGCAAACAGACAGGCAGTCAGGATGAGCACCTGGACTACGTTCTGTAACACAAACGGGAATGACTGTCTGATCCACTGACCTGCAGGTGAGTGCAGATCCTCCGGAGGACATCGTAGACGCTGTCTCTGGACAGCAGGGACACAAACACGTACTGCACAGAGACACAAACCAGCTTACACTTCATATTTCATTATTATTGTCATGCTTTCAAACTCACAGGGTCTTTAATAGAGAATCAAACATTGATCTGAAGCTCATACTGTTCTTCATTTCAAGGAACACGCTGACTTGTTGAGACTTTGTCTTATTCAGCGTGTCCCCCAGAGTTAGAGAAGTCCATACATACACCCACCGCTAGCCTAGCTTAGCACAGATCCTGGAGGTAACTGGCTCCATATAGCCTAGCTTAGCACAGATCCTGGAGGTAACTGGCTCCATCTAGCCTACTGCTCCGAATAAGTGACAAAATAACACCAACATGTTCCTATTTACATGTTGTGATTTGTATAGTCACAGCGTGCACTAAAAACAAGGTCACATGACACACAACCATCTTCTAATCGTATACATACTGGGAACTATATTTTCAGAAGGCAAAGCACTGCTCCTCTCTGCTACTTAGGCGGAGGGATATGCTCGCAGCCTGGAGCCGGTTACCTCCAGGATCTGTGCTAAGATAAGCTAGAGGTGGGTGTGTAATGGGAAAATTACATTTAAGCACAATTCCTTATATTTTTATGTTTAATTCATACTTTAATTCTCTCACAAATGCTGAAAGAGTCTATCTCATTCCCACATGTAGATTTTGATTCTAACTTTGTGAGACACCCAGTCTGGAACATTATGTGAGCACTGTTAGCCTGAACCGATAAAGGTACAAGGTCACCCCAAAACTATCTCTAGTTTTCTCATGCCAGTTTAGCTGTAACTGGGGGGATGACAGTCGTACAGGGAGGAGGTGGTGAGATGGCTCCAAGATGTCTCTTTTATTTCTCTGATTGTCTTCATGTGTATCAGATTGCCTGTCAAAATTGTAGCGACATAATAATCCAAGTGCGTATGTGCTGTCACTCTGAAGATGCATATAAGCCTGGTGTTCTTGTTCACTCATTTGAGAAGCTGACTCCACACTGGGCTGCGGCCTTTTGTGAAATCATGTTGATCCTATTTGCAAATATATCTTTTTTAATAAAATACAAAAACCCAACTTGGTTTTAGTCTCAGACTGTCTTATTTGTTTCAATTTACTAAACTCTGAAAACTCTCCCCCCTGCTGCAAAGGAAACTTCCACGACAGTTGTATGTATGGCCTTATCTAACTCTGGGGGATATGGGGAATAAGACAAAGTCCCAATAAGTCTGCGTGGTCCTTTAAAGCTGTTCATCAACGTAGCTGCGGGAAGTGGAACCCCTGTATGTGTAGTAATGTGTATCTCTGGGGACCCGTGTGGTACCTTCTGTGCTGTATCCATGGTGATAGCCAGGCCGTTTGGCACCAGGCCGGCCGTCCTGTGTTTCTTCACCAGTCGAACCGACACCACGGGAATCAGAACCTGCACGCTCACAGAGGAAACGTTTCAGAGCAAACACTTCCTGCTGCCTCTGCTGCTCTTGAGCAAGGCACCGGCTGTTCAGCATAGTGTAGTATGTCTAAAAAGTCATAGTATAGTATCTCGAAAAGTCATAAAAAGTCATAGTGTAGTATGTCGAAAAAGTCATAAAAAGTCATAGTATAGTATCTCGAAAAGTCATAATAAGTCAGTATACTATGTCGAAAAAGTCATAGTATAGTATGTCGAAAAAGTCATAAAAAGTCATAGTATAGCATGACGAAAAAGTCATAAAAAGTCATGGTATAGTATGTCGAAAAAGTCATGAAAAGTCATAGTATAGCATGTCAAAAAAGTCATAAAAAGTCCTAGTATAGTATGTCGAAAAAGTCATAGTATAGTATGTCATAAAAAGTCATAAAATGTCATAGTATAGTATGTCAAAAAAGTCATAAAAAGTCATAGTATAGTATGTCGAAAAAAGTCATAAAAAGTCATAGTATAGTATGTCGAAAAAGTCATAGTATAATATGTCGAAAAAGTCATAAAAAGTCATAAAAAGTCATAAAAAGTCATAAAAAGTCATAAAAAGTCATAGTATAGTATGTCGAAAAAGTCATAAAAAGTCATAGTATAGTATGTCGAAAAAGTCATAAAAAGTCATAAAAGTAAGTCATAAAAAGTCATAGTATAGTATGTCGAAAAAGTCATAAAAAGTCATAGTATAGTATGTCGAAAAAAGTCATAGTATAGTATGTCGAAAAAAGTCATAAAAAGTCATAGTATATGTCGAAAAAAGTCATAAAAAAGTCATAGTATAGTATGTCATAAAAAAGTCATAGTATAGTATGTCGAAAAAAAGTCATAAAAAGTCATAGTATAGTATGTCGAAAAAAGTCATAAAAAGTCATAGTATAGTATGTCGAAAAAAGTCATAAAAAGTCATAGTATAGTATGTCGAAAAAAGTCATAAAAAGTCATAGTATAGTATGTCAAAAAGTCATAAAAAGTCATAGTATAGTATGTCGAAAAAGTCATAAAAAGTCATAGTATAGTATGTCGAAAAAGTCATAAAAAAGTCATAGTATAGTATGTCGAAAAAAGTCATAAAAAGTCATAGTATAGTATGTCGAAAAAGTCATAAAAAGTCATAGTATAGTATGTCGAAAAAGTCATAAAAAGTCATAGTATAGTATGTCGAAAAAGTCATAAAAAGTCATAAAAAGTCATAGTATAGTATGTCGAAAAAGTCATAAAAAGTCATAGTATAGTATGTCGAAAAAAGTCATAAAAAGTCATAGTATAGTATGTCGAAAAAAGTCATAAAAAGTCATAGTATAGTATGTCGAAAAAAGTCATAAAAAGTCATAAAAAGTCATAGTACAGTATGTCAAAAAGTCATAAAAAGTCATAGTATAGTATGTCGAAAAAGTCATAAAAAGTCATAAAAAGTCATAGTATAATATGTCGAAAAAGTCATAAAAAGTCATAAAAAGTCAAAAAAAGTCATAAAAAGTCATAGTGTAGTACATCAAAAAAGTCATTGTATAATATGTCGAAAAAGTCATAAAAAGTCATAAAAAGTCTTAAAAAGTCATAAAAAGTCATAAAAAGTCATAGTATAGTATGTTGAAAAAGTCATAAAAAGTCATAGTATAGTATGTCAAAAAAGTCATAAAAAGTCATAGTATAGTATGTCGAAAAAGTCATAAAAAGTCATAGTATAGTATGTCGAAAAAGTCATAAAAATGTCATAAAAAGTCATAGTATAGTATGTCAAAAAGTCATAAAAAAGTCATAAAAAGTCATAGTATAGTATGTCGAAAAAAGTCATAAAAAGTCATAGTATAGTATGTCGAAAAAAGTCATAAAAAGTCATAGTATAGTATGTCGAAAAAAGTCATAAAAAGTCATAGTATAGTATGTCGAAAAAGTCATAAAAAGTCATAGTATAGTATCTCGAAAAGTCATAAAAAGTCAGTATAGTATGTCGAAAAAGTCATAGTATAGTATGTCGAAAAAAGTCATAAAAAAGTCATAGTATAGCATGTTGAAAAAAGTCATAAAAAGTCATAGTATAGTATGTCGAAAAAAGTCATAAAAAGTCATAGTATAGTATGTCGAAAAAAGTCATAAAAAGTCATAGTATAGTATGTCGAAAAAGTCATAAAAAGTCATAAAAAGTCATAGTATAGTATGTCGAAAAAGTCATAAAAAGTCATAGTATAGTATGTCGAAAAAGTCATAAAAAAGTCATAGTATAGTATGTCGAAAAAGTCATAAAAAGTCATAAAAAGTCATAGTATAGTATGTCAAAAAAGTCATAAAAAGTCATAGTATAGTATGTCGAAAAAGTCATAAAAAGTCATAAAAAGTCATAGTATAATATGTCGAAAAAGTCATAAAAAGTCATAAAAAGTCATAAAAAGTCATAGTGTAGTACGTCGAAAAAGTCATTGTATAATATGTCGAAAAAGTCATAAAAAGTCATAAAAAGTCTTAAAAAGTCATAAAAAGTCATAGTATAGTATGTTGAAAAAGTCATAAAAAGTCATAGTATAGTATGTCGAAAAAGTCATAAAAAGACATAGTATAGTATGTTGAAAAAGTCATAAAAAGTCATAGTATATGTTGAAAAAGTCATAAAAAGTCATAGTATAATATGTCGAAAAAGTCATAAAAAGTCATAGTATAGTATGTTGAAAAAGTCATAAAAAGTCATAGTATAATATGTCGAAAAAGTCATAAAAAGTCATAGTACAGTATGTCGAAAAAGTCATAAAAAGTCATAGTATAGTATGTCGAAAAAGTCATAAAATGTCATAAAAAGTCATAGTATAATATGTCGAAAAAGTCATAAAAAGTCATTATAAGTCATAGTACAGTATGTCAAAAAAGTCATAAAAAGTCATAGTATAGTATGTCGAAAAAGTCATAAAAAGTCATAAAAAGTCATAGTATAATATGTCGAAAAAGTCATAAAAAGTCATAAAAAGTCATAAAAAGTCATAGTGTAGTACGTCGAAAAAGTCATAGTATAATATGTCGAAAAAGTCATAAAAAGTCATAAAAAGTCATAAAAAGTCATAAAAAGTCATAGTATAGTATGTTGAAAAAGTCATAAAAAGTCATAAAAAGTCATAAAAAGTCATAGTATAGTATGTTGAAAAAGTCATAAAAAGTCATAGTATAGTATGTCGAAAAAGTCATAAAAAGTCATAGTATAGTATGTCGAAAAAGTCATAAAAAGTCATAGTATAATATGTCAAAAAAGTCATAAAAAGTCATAAAAAGTCATAAAAAGTCATAAAAAGTCATAGTATAGTATGTCGAAAAAGTCATAAAAAGTCATAGTATAATATGTCAAAAAAGTCATAAAAAGTCATAGTACAGTATGTCGAAAAAGTCATAAAAAGTCATAGTATAGTATGTCGAAAAAGTCATAAAATGTCATAAAAAGTCATAGTATAATATGTCGAAAAAGTCATAAAAAGTCATAAAAAGTCATAGTACAGTATGTATAAAAAGTCATAAAAAGTCATAGTGTAGTACGTCGAAAAAGTCATAGTATAATATGTCGAAAAAGTCATAAAAAGTCATAAAAAGTCATAAAAAGTCTTAAAAAGTCATAGTATAGTATGTTGAAAAAGTCATAAAAAGTCATAGTATAGTATGTCGAAAAAGTCATAAAAAGTGATAGTATAGTATGTCGAAAAAGTCATAGTATAATATGTCGAAAAAGTCATAAAAAGTCATAGTATAGTATGTCGAAAAAGTCATAAAAAGTCATAGTATAATATGTCGAAAAAGTCATAAAAAGTCATAGTACAGTATGTCGAAAAAGTCATAAAAAGTCATAGTACAGTATGTCGAAAAAGTCATAAAATGTCATAAAAAGTCATAGTATAATATGTCGAAAAAGTCATAAAAAGTCATAGTACAGTATGTCGAAAAAGTCATAAAAAGTCATAGTATAGTATGTCGAAAAAGTCATAAAAAGTCATAAAAAGTCATAGTATAATATGTCGAAAAAGTCATAAAAAGTCATAAAAAGTCATAAAAAGTCATAGTGTAGTACGTCGAAAAAGTCATAGTGTAATATGTCGAAAAAGTCATAAAAAGTCATAAAAAGTCATAAAAAGTCATAGTATAGTATGTCGAAAAAGTCATAAAAAGTCATAGTGTAGTACGTCGAAAAAGTCATAGTATTATATGTCGAAAAAGTCATAAAAAGTCATAAAAAGTCATAAAAAGTCATAGTATAGTATGTCGAAAAAGTCAAAAAGTCATAGTATAATATGTCGAAAAAGTCATAAAAAGTCATAAAAAGTCATAAAAAGTCATAAAAAGTCATAGTATAGTATGTCGAAAAAGTCATAAAAAGTCATAAAAAGTCATAAAAAGTCATAGTGTAGTACGTCAAAAAAGTCATAGTATAATATGTCGAAAAAGTCATAAAAAGTCATAAAAAGTCAAAAAAAGTCATAAAAAGTCATAGAGTAGTGCGTCGAAAAAGTCATAGTATAATATGTCAAAAAAGTCATAAAAAGTAATAAAAAGTAATAAAAAGTCATAGTATAGTATGTCGAAAAAGTCATAAAAAGTCATAGAATAGTATGTCGAAAAAGTCATAAAAAGTCATAGTATAGTATGTCGAAAAAGTCATAAAAAGTCATAGTATAGTATGTCGAAAAAGTCATAAAAAGTCATAAAAAGTCATAGTATAATATGTCGAAAAAAGTGACAAAAAGGGAGAGGTGAGGGACAGGTGAGGGACAGGGACAGGTGAGGGATAGGTGAGGGACAAGTGAGGGACAGGGACAGGTGAGGGACAGGTGAGGGACAGGTGAGGGACAGGTGAGGGACAAGTGAGGGACAGGGACAGGTGAGGGGCAGGTGAGGGACAGGTGAGGGACAGGTGAGGGACAAGTGAGGGACAGGGACAGGTGAGTTGAGAAGGACCGATAGCTTCTTCTCTCACCTTGATGTCTTTACCAAACAGGTTGGCGTAGAAACACAGCCAGTTTCTGGAGATGTAGAGTCGTCCCTGCAGCAGGATGTCTCTCAACAGCGCACACGAATACACTGCAGAAGAAGAAGAAGAGATCAGGGAGACAGGAAGTGAGAGAGACAGAAATAAAAACAGGTTTCTTTAAATGGAAACACAATAGAGTACAGATAAGTCAAATCATTTTATCCATCACATGAAATCATACGAGGTATAACTCCAGTGAAATGTAACATAGGGCTGTGGGAACATAGGGCTGTGGGAACATAGGGCTGTGGGAACATAGGGCTGTGGGAACATAGGGCTGTGGGAACATAGGGCTGTGGGACCATAGGGCTGTGGGAACATAGGGCTGTGGGAACATAGGGCTGTGGGAACATAGAGCTGTGGGAACATAGGAGACAGTCCTTACCTTTCATCAGGATCTCTTCTTTAGGAACAGTCTGGAACAGCTTGTGGTACTGAGAGTTGTACTTGCTGACTGTCTGTGAGGAGAAGGAACTCAGTTCATCTCAGACACATTCAGCTCTTTCTCTATTCAGTCATTTGGTTAAAATCTATATCGTGAATTCATTTGAATGTCATTACAGAGAGAATTGAGACTGCTGTTGCTGAAAAGATAAGATTGATTTATCTAGAACACACGTGTCAAACTCAAGGCCCTATGTACAGTACAGGCCAAAAGTTTGGACACACCTTCTCATTCAATGCGTTTCCTTTTTATTTTCATGACTATTTACATTGTAGATTCTCACTGAAGGCATCAAAACTATGAATGAACACATATGGAATTATGTACTTAACAAAAAAGTGTGAAATAACTGAAAACATGTCTTATATTTTAGATTCTTCAAAGTAGCCACCCTTTGCTTTTTTTTTGATAACTCTGCAAACCCTTGGTGTTCTCTCAATGAGCTTCATGAGGTAGTCACCTGAAATGGTTTTACCTTCACAGGTGTGCTTTGTCAGGGTTCATTAGTGGAATTATTTCCCTTATTAATAAAAAAGCAAAGGGTGGCTGCTTGAAGAATCTAAAATATAAGACATGTTTTCAGTTATTTCACACTTTTTTGTTAAGTACATAATTCCATATGTGTTCATTCATAGTTGTGATTCCTTCAGTGAGAATCTACAATGTAAATAGTCATGAAAATAAAAAGGAAACGCATTGAATGAGAAGGTGTGTCCAAACTTTTGGCCTGTACTGTACAGGCCAAACTTTTTGTCACTATTCACAGTTATTTCTTTGACATTTCTGACACTTTTTCCAAGCGTTTTTGGCATTTTCTTTGGCATTTTTGTCGACCAAACTGTAAGTGAGAAGACTATATGAATCATGCAATAACACAGTCAAATATATTTGACTTTTCCCGTGACATAAAAGCAATAAACTAATATGTCTGGCCCTCTCATTTTCTAGTGTGGCCCTTAGGGGAAGTTGACCCCTGATCTAGAGGGTTGTGCAGCAGTTGCAGCACAAAGTAGGACAAGACTTGCAAGTATCAAAATATCAATAAATATATCCTCAACCCAAAATATACAGATAGGTATGAATGAATGAGAAGAGGTATGTATAGACATGCAGTTACAATATCACATCTGAAGAACAGGTAAATGTTAAGTGATGTCCATGATATTGTACGTGATGTCCCCATTGTGTTGAATAAGAAAGTTGTAATGATTGTAATGCACGGAGAGACAGTAATCCATTACATTACATTACATTACATGTCATTCAGCGGACACTTTTACCCAAAGCGACATCCAATTAAGGCCTTTCAACCTCGAAGGTACAAACTCCGGACAGCAAGAAATAAGTGCAAGTACATTAGCTTCAAATGAGCCAAACTATAAATAGCCACATAGAGCTGCAACTGTAAGTTCAACTATAATCCCAATGTTTCCCAACACATACAGTTTAAAAGGTCCCATGGCATGAAAATGTCTATATATAATGAAAAATATAAAATATATAAAAGAGACTTCAGATACAGTATTAGGGGACCACTAAGGTCTATATAAAAGAGACTTCAGATACAGTATTAGGGGACCACTAAGGTCTATATAAAAGAGACTTCAGATACAGTATTAGAGGACCACTAAGGTCTATATAAAAGAGACTTCAGATACAGTATTAGGGGACCACTAAGGTCTATATAAAAGAGACTTCAGATACAGTATTAGGGGACAACTAAGGTCTATATTAAAGAGACTTCAGATACAGTATTTGGGGACCACTAAGGTCTATATAAAAGAGACTTCAGATACAGTATTAGGGGACCACTGAGGTCTATATAAAAGAGACTTCAGATACAGTATTTGGGGACCACTAAGGTCTATATAAAAGAGACTTCAGATACAGTATTAGGGACCACTAAGGTCTATATAAAAGAGACTTCAGATACAGTATTTGGGGACCACTAAGGTCTATATAAAAGAGACTTCAGATACAGTATTAGGGGACCACTAAGGTCTATATAAAAGAGACTTCAGATACAGTATTAGGGGACCACTAAGGTCTATATAAAAGAGACTTCAGATACAGTATTAGGGGACCACTAAGGTCTATATAAAAGAGACTTCAGATACAGTATTAGGGGACCACTAAGGTCTATATAAAAGCATCCAAAGAGCACCATGTCATGGGACTTTTAAAGTCCTCCTTCTCACCCACAAAGCCCTCCATAACACAGACCTGCTCCACCGCCACAATCCCCCCATAAAATTTGTTCCTCTGATGCAAACCTCCTCTCCCCACCACTCAGAACCAAGTACCATACCTGGGGTGACCGAGCTTTCACCATTGCAGCCCCCTCCCTCTGGAACTCCCTACCCATACACATCCGGGACTGTACTTTGTTCTCCCATTATGGCCACGCTAAGACCCACCATTCAATAGCTACTATTGGGCAGGCGTCCATGCTTACGCAAGGTAACGTAACCCGATTTGTTCAGGTCCTATCCCCTGACCAATTGGCTACCCTGACCTTAACCACTCGAGGTCAAATGCCTAACCCCAACCCCCAACCAATCGACAACTATGGCCACGACAACTGGATCTTGGCGTGGCCATAGTGAGATTCGTAATTTTGCGACCTGGACACATTCAAAACACTACCTCTTCAGATTAGCTTTCCACGTACAGTAGTCTTACATTTCTCACCTGATAGTTACCGGTTTTATTGTTTTTAATTGGTTCCAATATGCTTGATTTATGTGTTGGTTTTATTGCTTGTCTGTTTTTAAAGTGCTATATGTGCTGGTTTTACTGTAAAGTGTCTTTGTGTACCATGAAAGCGCTAAATATATATATATATATATATATATATATATATATATATATATATATATATATATATATATATATATATATATACACATACAGTACAGGCCAAAAGTTTGGACACACCTTCTCATTCAATGTGTTTCTTTATTTTCATGACTATTTACATTGTAGATTCTCACTGAAGGCATCAAAACTATGAATGAACACATATGGAATTATGTACTTAACAAAAAAAGTGTGAAATAACTGAAAACATGTCTTATATTTTAGATTCTTCAAAGTAGCCACCCTTTGCTTTTTTTTGATTACTCTGCAAACCCTTGGTGTTCTCTCAATGAGCTTCATGAGGTAGTCACCTGAAATGGTTTTACCTTCACAAGTGTGCTTTGTCAGGGTTCATTAGTGGAATTATTTCCCTTATTAATAAAAAAAGCAAAGGGTGGCTACTTTGAAGAATCTAAAATATAAGACATGTTTTCAGTTATTTCACACTTTTTTGTTAAGTACATAATTCCATATGTGTTCATTCATAGTTTTGCTGCCTTCAGTGAGAATCTACAATGTAAATAGTCATGAAAATAAAAAGGAAACGCATTGAATGAGAAGGTGTGTCCAAACTTTTGGCCTGTACTGTATGTATATATATATATATATATATATATAGGGGCTTTTCATGGTACCCAAAGACACTTTACAGTAAAACCAGCACATATAGCACTTTAAAAACAGACAAGCAATAAAACCAACACATAAATCAAGCATATTGGAAGCAATTAAAAACAATAAAACCGGTAACTATCAGGTGAGAAATGTAAGACTACTGTACGTGGAAAGCTAATCTGAAGAGGTAGTGTTTTGAATGTGTCCAGGTCGCAAAATTACGAATCTCACTATGGCCACGCCAAGATCCAGTTGTCGTGGCCATAGTTGTCGATTGGTTGGGGTTAGGCATTTGACCTCGAGTACCAAAAGTACTGCACTTGTCCCTCCCTCCATTAACCACCACTGAGGTGCCCTTGAGCAAAGCCCTTAGCCTCCAACTGCTGTTAAATAATAAAATATATATATATAAAATGTACTCCTCACTACGAACTAAACCACTACTTTCTGGAACATTCTGCCTCGGTGTTGTTTAAGTTTCTGACGTGCGGCTCCAACGTTACATCACCCTGAATCCACCTTCGGTGTGTCTTTCTTCTCTGTGAGACGGAGACTTCCTGTTCCTGTTCCTCTTCCTGTTCCTGTCTGAAACAACAAAGACCGCAACAACAGAACGCAGCAGCAGCTCGACGCCGGCTGGAGAACGAGACGCTTCCACGCCGAAGGACTTTCCTAAGACAGGTTGTTGACAAATCGTGAGCTTAGATTTATAAGCTCCTATCTCCGTTTAGGGTAGTTCTGAGATATTGAGCATCAAAGTTTTTACATCCCAGCTGGCCAAACTGTTTTGTAGTATGATCTACTATTAATAACTAACTAACAAAATATTTTTTTTACAAAAAATAAAGCCACACAGGCATTACTAAACACCGAATGGATCAGATTGGAAGAAGTGGAGATAGAACCTTATTTTTTTTTTCATTTATTTATTTATTTGACAGGGACAATGCAGACAGACATAGTGTCAAAACAAAGCTTGTCACTGAAGTGCTGCATAAAAAGTTTATAGCAGATGCTAATTTTCAACTCCAGTCCCTGGTTGGGCTTTTATACACAATACAATTTACATACAATTCAAAATAAACATAATAAATAAACAACTCCAGTCCTACTACAAATAATATGAACATGATATAAAAACATATCATGTAGCATATCATATACAATTCTTACCTACTTACAATAATTAAAAATGAGTACACTTTTGGTTTGTTTTTAACCAGTTTTTGAGCCTAAAAGTAAACACTTTAAAGTCAGTTACAGTCTTGATGTCAGATGGTAATGAGTTCCAAAGTTTAGAGCTCTTCACAGAGAAGCTCGTCTGACCAAAACTGGTCCTGCAGTATCGGATTTTATAATTCTAAACTCACGAAATGAAGCTCAGCGCAAATTCCTTCAGGAAGACTTCTACGACTGCAATCACCACCACTTCTCCCTAATTCTATTCGGCTGTTAAGGAGCGTGCACGCTTCAGTAAACCAATCAGAATTGGCCATGAAATCATGATCCAATCACAGAATGAGAATGAGTTAACAACCACTTTATTATGCCTAGAGCTTGTAACAGAGCCTAAGATCACTGAAACCTAGAGGGACAAGACACCTTACATATAACTGATATCCAACAGAGACCCATTATTCAGTTTTTTTCGACCGTGGGCACAACTGGACTCACGTGTGCAAAACTGCACAGTTCACATCACCTGCAGAACTCACTCCAAACAACCCCAACTCTAAACACAGGCCTCAGGAGAGGCTCAGTGCAGTCAAACACCATGCACACACACACAGATGTGACTCCAGTTGTGCCCATTGTCGTCATCAACATGACATAAGCGATTGATAATGTAGGAAACAGCAGATTATTGTACATAATCGTTTGCATGGATGTACCCAAGCATTTGCAACTTGTTCAAAGAAATGAGAAACTGATTTTTTTGATGTGCAACAAGTGACACAATGTGTGAAGATTGAACAGGTAGTTTTGAGAATTTCAATTCTGGTCTGAGAAATACAGTACAGTCCAAAAGTTTGGACACACCTTCTCATTCAATGCGTTTCCTTTTTATTTTCCTGACTATTTACATTGTAGATTCTCACTGAAGGCATCAAAACTATGAATGAACACATATGGAATTATGTACTTAACAAAAAAAGTGTGAAATAACTGAAAACATGTCTTATATTTTAGATTCTTCAAAGTAGCCACCCTTTGCTTTTTTTGATAACTCTGCAAACCCTTGGTGTTCTCTCAATGAGCTTCATGAGGTAGTCACCTGAAATGGTTTTACCTTCACAGGTGTGCTTTGTCAGGGTTCATTAGTGGAATTATTTCCCTTATTAATAAAAAAGCAAAGGGTGGCTACTTTGAAGAATCTAAAATATAAGACATGTTTTCAGCTATTTCACACTTTTTTAGTTAAGTACATAATTCCATATGTGTTCATTCATAGTTTTGATGCCTTCAGTGAGAATCTACAATGTAAATAGTCATGAAAATAAAAAGGAAACACATTGAATGAGAAGGTGTGTCCAAACTTTTGGCCTGTACTGTATACCAAAGCGACTGAGCGAAAGCTGTAAACGTTAGCACAGGTTACAAGTGACGAATAAGAAGCATGAAAATATTCCCTCACACAACTAAACATGCAACTCATGCATCAGTGCATGCATACACAATATATGCCCACATAGACACCAGACAAAACCACAGTAACAACAACAACAACCCATATGGAGGAGGCTGCACTAGAAATGTGAACCAGAGAGCTCTTGTGTTGTGTAGGTAGAGGGGGCTGAGCCTGTAGCTCATCACTGAATGTTTACTTCCTACGGTCCTCACAAGTGGAGAGTTTTTGCTCACAAAAACTGACCCTTTGCAAATGAGTGAATAGGGTTTGTGTCAAAAGCTGCTGTCCCTCTTTGTGATTCTTAAATATATATCTTAAGATAAACACACACAGACACACAGACACATTCACATACACACAGACACGTAGACAGACACACACAGACACATAGACAGACACACACAGACACACACACACACACACACAGACACATAGACAGACACACAGAGACACACACACACACACACACACACACAGACACACACACACAAAGACAGACACAGACACACACACACAAACACAGACACACACAGACACACACACACACACACACAGACACACACACACACATTCACACACACACACAGACACATAGACAGACAGACAGACACACATTCACATACACACACACATACACACAGACACACACACACAGACACACACATACAGACACATAGACAGACACACACACAGACACACACACACACATTGACTAACATACAAACACAGACATACACAAACAGACACACACACACACACACATATACACACACACACAGACACACACACACACACACACACACAGACACACACACACACACACAAACACACACACACAGACTGGTGTTTCTATGGAGATGAGACAGACACCGGAAACTTTTGCAGACTTAAAAAAGGATTTGAAAGGACTCCTGCTGGACTTCTGAAAGCAACTACAGAGCTGTGTCTGTGTGTGTGTGTGTGTGTGTGTGTGTGTCAGTGTGTGTGTGTCTGTCTATGTGTCAGTGTGTGTCTGTGTGTGTGTGTGTGTGTGTCTGTGTCAGTGTGTGTGTGTCTGTCTATGTGTCTGTGTGTCTGTGTGTGTGTACAGACACGTGGCTCTACATCTGTAGGTGTGGTGAGCTCTACATGTCGTCATGTTTATTTGAGTTCTCATTGTGTTTCTGAGCGAAGGGACTCACCGATCCTCTGTAACACTTCTTTACGTCTTCGTAGGACAAGTCGTCGATCAGCTGCAGCCTGCAGGACACGACAAGACACGACAGGACAAGACAGGACACAAACATCAGATCACATCACAGTCTGTCAGAAGAGACAGCAACTAGAGATCCTGCAGAGAACTGGGGCAGTGTCCCTGCAACAGCAGAGAGCAGTGGACAGCTCAACTGCTCCTATGTTTGAAATAAACTCAGATTAAAGGTCCCATGACATGCTGCTCTTTGGATGCTTTTATATAGACCTTAGTGGTCCTCTAATACTGTATCTGAAGTCTCTTTTATATAGACCTTAGTGGTCCCCTAATACTGTATCTGAAGTCTCTTTTATATAGACCTTAGTGGTCCTCTAATACTGTATCTGAAGTCTCTTTTATATAGACCTTAGTGGTCCCCTAATACTGTATCTGAAGTCTCTTTTATATAGACCTTAGTGGTCCCCCTAATACTGTATCTGAAGTCTCTTTTATATAGACCTTAGTGGTCCCCCTAATACTGTATCTGAAGTCTCTTTTATATAGACCTTAGTGGTCCCCTAATACTGTATCTGAAGTCTCTTTTATATAGACCTTAGTGGTCCCCCTAATACTGTATCTGAAGTCTCTTTTATATAGACCTTAGTGGTCCCCCTAATACTGTATCTGAAGTCTCTTTTATATAGACCTTAGTGGTCCCCTAATACTGTATCTGAAGTCTCTTTTATATAGACCTTAGTGGTCCCCTAATACTGTATCTGAAGTCTCTTTTATATAGACCTTAGTGGTCCCCTAATACTGTATCTGAAGTCTCTTTTATATAGACCTTAGTGGTCCCCTGATACTGTATCTGAAGTCTCTTTTATATAGACCTTAGTGGTCCCCTAATACTGTATCTGAAGTCTCTTTTATATAGACCTTAGTGGTCCCCTAATACTGTATCTGAAGTCTCTTTTATATAGACCTTAGTGGTCCCCTGATACTGTATCTGAAGTCTCTTTTATATAGACCTTAGTGGTCCCCTAATACTGTATCTGAAGTCTCTTTTATATAGACCTTAGTGGTCCCCTAATACTGTATCTGAAGTCTCTTTTATATAGACCTTAGTGGTCCCCTAATACTGTATCTGAAGTCTCTTTTATATAGACCTTAGTGGTCCCTCTAATACTGTATCTGAAGTCTCTTTTATATAGACCTTAGTGGTCCCCTAATACTGTATCTGAAGTCTCTTTTATATAGACCTTAGTGGTCCCCTAATACTGTATCTGAAGTCTCTTTTATATAGACCTTAGTGGTCCTCTAATACTGTATCTGAAGTCTCTTTTATGTAGACCTTAGTGGTCCCCTAATACTGTATCTGAAGTCTCTTTTATATAGACCTTAGTGGTCCCCTAATACTGTATCTGAAGTCTCTTTTATATAGACCTTAGTGGTCCTCTAATACTGTATCTGAAGTCTCTTTTATATAGACCTTAGTGGTCCCCTAATACTGTATCTGAAGTCTCTTTTATATAGACCTTAGTGGTCCCCTAATACTGTATCTGAAGTCAAACGGAGACATTTGGAAACGAGGACCCAGGTGGGTCAGTGGAAAAGTGAAGTAAAGCACAAGTTCCCAAGTTAAGGAGGACAAAATGCTGTCATTTCACTTGTTTAATTAGACTCATATCACAATAAATCAACGCTGACGCGCTCCGGCACAAGAGCCAAATGTCAAACATGGCCGAACTGAAGCTCGCACTTTAGTCTCTTAGGTGACGCGAAACAACGAAACGTGAAATCGATCTCGCGTAGCTCGAAGCAAACGAATATCTCCTGCTATAAAACACTATTCCCATATGGTCTAGCGGTTAGGATTCCTGGTTTTCACCCAGGCGGCCCGGGTTCAACTCCCGGTATGGGAATCAGTGATTGGCTGATATACATAAACTAAGTTATTTAAACTACACAGCAACTAACATGCTGTGCGTCTCTGGGTGTGAAAAAAGCATAGTGTGCACGAGCCTAGGAGCATTTTACTAATGCTCTGTTAAAATAACAATGAAATGCTGCTTTATTGACTTTAGACCAGGTTTTTGTTGGTCAATGGTGCGATCACTTCCCGCTGATAGCAATACGCCCAAAATGTACCTGAACACACCTCCCTCTAAGATCAGCATGCCCAGAATGCACCTGAACACACCTCCCTGTAAGATCAGCATGCCCAGAATGCACCTGAACACACCTCCCTCTAAGATCAGCATGCCCAGAATGCACCTGAACACACCTCCCTCTAAGATCAGCATGCCCAGAATGCACCTGAACACACCTCCCTGTAAGACCAGCACGCCCATGGGCCACCGATAGGTGCATTTGTTATTTAAACAACGTGGGCGCTGGATGGGAAACTGACAACTGGGTCAGTCTTAAACTAGCAAAGAGACAAAGCCATGAGCAGAACATGAGTCCCATATGGTCTAGTGGTCAGGATTCCTGGTTTTCACCCAGGCGGCCCGGGTTCAACTCCCGGTATGGGAATCAGTGTTTGGCTAATATTCA
>CM046794.1:38665013-38675013 GCA_025617405.1 Perca schrenkii | reverse complement strand
TGTGTTTTCTCCTTAACTTCTCCAGGACATGAACACCTGTTTCCTGGGTGAAAGTCTTGCGTTTTCTCCTTAACGTCTTCAGGACATGAACACCTGTTTCCTGGGTGAAAGTCTTGTGTTTTCTCCTTAACTTCTTCAGGACATGAACACCTGTTTCCTGGGTGAAAGTCTTGTGTTTTCTCCTTAACTTCTTCCGGGACATGAACACCTGTTTCCTGGGTGAAAGTCTTGCGTTTTCTCCTTAACGTCTTCAGGACATGAACACCTGTTTCCTGGGTGAAAGTCTTGCGTTTTCTCCTTAACTTCTTCCAGGACATGAACACCTGTTTCCTGGGTGAAAGTCTTGCGTTTTCTCCTTAACGTCTTCAGGACATGAACACCTGTTTCCTGGGTGAAAGTCTTGCGTTTTCTCCTTAACTTCTTTCAGGACATGAACACCTGTTTCCTGGGTGAAAGTCTTGTGTTTTCTCCTTAACTTCTCCAGGACATGAACACCTGTTTCCTGGGTGAAAGTCTTGTGTTTTCTCCTTAACTTCTTCCAGGACATGAACACCTGTTTCCTGGGTGAAAGTCTTGCGTTTTCTCCTTAACTTCTTCAGGACATGAACACCTGTTTCCTGGGTGAAAGTCTTGTGTTTTCTCCTTAACTTCTTCCGGGACATGAACACCTGTTTGCTGGGTGAAAGTCTTGCGTTTTCTCCTTAACGTCTTCAGGACATGAACACCTGTTTCCTGGGTGAAAGTCTTGCGTTTTCTCCTTAACTTCTTCAGGACATGAACACCTGTTTCCTGGGTGAAAGTCTTGTGTTTTCTCCTTAACTTCTTCAGGACATGAACACCTGTTTCCTGGGTGAAAGTCTTGTGTTTTCTCCTTAACTTCTTCCGGGACATGAACACCTGTTTCCTGGGTGAAAGTCTCGTGTTTTCTCCTTAACTTCTTCAGGACATGAACACCTGTTTCCTGGGTGAAAGTCTTGTGTTTTCTCCTTAACTTCTTCCGGGACATGAACACCTGTTTGCTGGGTGAAAGTCTTGTGTTTTCTCCTTAACGTCTTCAGGACATGAACACCTGTTTCCTGGGTGAAAGTCTTGCGTTTTCTCCTTAACTTCTTCAGGACATGAACACCTGTTTCCTGGGTGAAAGTCTTGTGTTTTCTCCTTAACTTCTTCAGGACATGAACACCTGTTTCCTGGGTGAAAGTCTTGTGTTTTCTCCTTAACTTCTTCAGGACATGAACACCTGTTTCCTGGGTGAAAGTCTTGTGTTTTCTCCTTAACTTCTTTCAGGACATGAACACCTGTTTCCTGGGTGAAAGTCTTGTGTTTTCTCCTTAACTTCTCCAGGACATGAACACCTGTTTCCTGGGTGAAAGTCTTGTGTTTTCTCCTTAACTTCTTCCGGGACATGAACACCTGTTTCCTGGGTGAAAGTCTTGTGTTTTCTCCTTAACTTATTCAGGACTTATTTCCATTAGCATTTGAAATTCTGGTGCGTGCCGCCGTTTTAATGTGTGTTTTTTGTTGTGGGTTTAATGTTAGCTTCCTGTCAGCAGAAGTGAATTAAGGCTTAACACCAGCTACACACACACACACACACACACACACACACACACACACACCTCCTTCCCATCAGCCTCTCTGTCTCTCTTTGTATTCTCCTGCCTGGAAACGTGAGCTGATTGCACGTGCTGCAGGCAAAACACACACACACACACACACACACACACACACACACACATACACACACACACACACACACACACACACACACACACACCCACCCCCACCCCGATCCTGCAGCTTCTCCTTGCAGCTTGTTTTGTACGTGACGGGAATAACAGAGCAGTGAGAGAGACACAGCGAGGCTTTCCCTCTCTTGTGTATTGTCTGTCCTGCACGTCTCCTCAGCTTTCATCCCCCAGCCAAACACACACACACACACACACACACACACACACACACTTGTTTGTCAGGACTAATGAGAGAGTTAACGAGGAGGAGGAGGAGGAGGAGGAGGAGGAGGAGGAGGAGGAGGAGGAGGAGGAGGAGGAGGGATCTCTGGGAGTGAGTCATCACATTAGGGCTGTCCTCGACTAAAGAACTTCTTAGTGGACTAACACTTATAGGATTTAGTCGACTAATGGATTAGTTGATTTAATTGACAGAGCTGTGCTCTTTGAGAGGTGGTTAAGACTAGAAAAGCACAATATAAATGTAGTTAATTAACCATCTGTAAAACTGAGTTTCTCCACAATTAATCCTGCAAAAGCACCACTTTAAATCTTGTGTTTACCATAAATGTGCTCAGAAATTTCCTGAAATAAGTAATTAAGCATGAATAAGCATAAAAAATTACTGATCGACTAAGACCAAAACTACCGATTAGTCGACTAATCGTCTAAGAGGTGGCAGCCCTACATCACATGAACGTCTGTTCCCGTTGACTGAGTCTTCTCTCCTGCAGCCTTCGTGCACGTAACCTCAACATGGAACATCTGGATTCGCCTGCTCTCCAGCTGCGAGCCCTGTCCACGTCCAGCAGCAGCTGTGTGCCGTTATTGCCAAGTTATCAAGACGCGTATTCGCTTTTTAGCGTGTTTATCAACGGCATTTGGCTTCCATTGACTTACATTACCTTGCGATTGCAAGGCAAGGCAGCTTTATTTGTATAGCACATTTCAGCAACAAGGCAATTCAAAGTGCTTTACATGAAACATTAAAAAACAGTTAGAAAACAATTAAAAACAATTTCAAAGCATTAAAAGACAAAACATTAAATGTAAAGAGCAATTAGAAAACAATTAAAAACAATTTAAAATCATTAAAAGACAAGAATAAAATGCACAGTGCAGTATAAGTCTTTAGCCTGGATTTAAAAGAACTGAGAGTTGCAGCGGACCTGCAGTTTTCTGAGAGTTTGTTCCAGATATGTGGAGCATAAATTGCGTGTGAATTGACGCCGTAGCGAGTAGTATGAAAGGGCGAAAGTCTGCGCAGGGAGGTTGGTCTGGGATGGGTCAAACACAGGACTTTCACTCAGGAGAGTAGACACGTTTTAATGCATTCGTTACATGGTTTAATTATCAAAAAACACCATATTTCTGTTGTACTGCACATTGCTGCAGCTCCTCTTTTCACCCTGTGTTCAGGTCTCTGTTTTAGCTACAGAGTGAGACCTCTTTTCCTCTTCTTCTGTACTATCTTTGATTGCACTCGCACATGCTCAGTAGCTCAGATGTAGCTCATGTCAGCTAGCTCCATAGACAGTAAAAGAAAGGCTGTTTCTCCACCTTCAGGATTAGCTGGGAGACTTCTTCTAAACCAGGGAGCACATGGAAGTAGTTCTTTCTGGAGATTAGGGTGAACTAGTGTGTGTTGTAGCAGTGCTGTGCTATTGAGAACGAGGTAGCATGCTAGCGCTAGCATACTAACGGTTGCGGTTAGCCAGCTCGTTTTGGCTAGTGCCGTAGAAAGCCGTGCAGATGTTGACCAGCTCACCAGGAGACTGAAGGCAGGAAACATTCAGAAACCAGATCTCACTCAGAACACCATGGAGGGATTTATTTCAAAGTGTGTATGTGTGTGGAAGCACCAGAGACACAAAATAACACCCCAAATCACCAGAAAAAGGGATTTTAGTTTCATAATATGGGCCCTTTAAGAGAGGAAACGAACGTGGAGCTTCTGCTTTTCCTGCTCTAGCTCTGTTTCCCTGGCAACAGATATGATGTAGTCGTAGAGGTACCGTATAAACAGATCATATTTAGGTCAATCATTGGTCAACAATCAAAAATAAATAAATAGGGATAGGGAAAAGAATGTATGTTAAATATCGTCCCAAAAACGATATGAAATGGATTTTTTCCCCCAACTTCCCTGAATGAATCCAATAATAAAACATAGTTTGTATTATAGCCTAACTTCCAAGGTATGTAAATCAGCTGTTGATGGTCCAGGTGAAAGGTGAGGAGAGAGAGAGAGAGAGAGAGAGAGAGAGAGACAGAGAGAGAGAGAGACAGGTGCATGCAGGTTGCAAGTTATTGGAGCATGGCAGTCAGCAGACACACTCATCATGGAGAAGATTAAGCGACTCAATTTGCATCCAAAATGGAAATCCCTATCTGAGTCATCACTCCGTCACAACTGGACTCACAGACATGATATTCACGTTTTTAAATAATAAAGTGTGACTTACACTCTCCGAGGATATCAATTATGAATAAACATTAGGGTTAGGTATCGTTTGGGTTTTTTTCCGATTCCCGGGGCTACAACGATACTTTTAAAACGGTGCCAATGCCTAAAATGATGTATACATGCGAGGCTAGTTTCAAGTGAACTGTGTTGTTTGTTTGTTACGTCCCTGTGTTTGAATCCTCTCTGGTGAAATACAGTCACACTGTGACTTTAGCTGTCAGCATTTTAACCGTTTAATCCATAGACAGTATATATCAGAATGGACCAATAGATCCCGTTGCTCTGGACAGAGACCAGTGAAGGCTATCAGAAGCACTTTTCCGGTGATCTCTTGCTTTACTGAGCAGCCTCCAACTGAGAGAGACAACGTAGATGTGACGTGAGCAACCTGTCTGAAAGTGTGAAGTCTTCTGGTAGCTGTGCCGAGAGAAATCTCAATCATTCCCAATCTTACAGAGACGGAGAGCGTAGGTATATGTAAGGCAGAGGTGTCAAACTCAGTTTCACTACGGGCCACACTGGAAAATTAGGATTTTAGGTTTATTGCTTTTATGTCAAATATCGTTGACTGTATTATTGCATGACTCCTATAGTCTTCTCACTTACAGTTTGGTTGGCAAAAATGTCGAAGAAAATGCCAAAAACCTTCAAAAATGTCGAAGAAAATGCCAAAAAAGCGTCAAAAATGTCGAAGAAAATACCAAAAAAGTGTCAAAAATGTCGAAGAAAATGCCAAAAACCTTCAAAATTGTCGAAGAAAATGTCAAAAAAGCATGAAAAATGTCGAAGAAAATGTCAAAAAAGCATGAAAAATGTCGAAGAAAATGCCAAAAAAGCGTCAAAAATGTCGAAAAAAATGCCAAAAACCTTCATAAATGTTGAAGAAAATGCCAAAAACCTTAAAAAATTTCAAAGAAAATGCCAAAAACCTTCAACAATGTCGAAGAAAATGCCAAAAACCTTAAAAAATATCGACGAAAATGCCAAAAAAAAACGTCAAATGTTGAATAAAGCGACAGAAATGCCGGAAAAAGCAGCAAAAACTTTGTAAAAAGTGACAAAAACTAGGCGGGCCAAAATATATTGTGAACCAAAATATATATGGGGCCAGATAAAAGTTAGCGGGTGGGCCGGATTTGGCCCTCGGGCCATGAGTTTGACACGTGTGATGTAAGGAGATAACAAAGACACAGGCTATTTACTGATCACTAACATGCTAGTTAACATTAGTAATTAAACCTAAACAGCTAATGGAAGTCCAAACTGCCTGTGAGCTTCTCCTGTACTATACGGTAATTCCTCTACTGTGTGACAGTAGCACCGAAATCCGCGTAGCTATTCAGGCCGGTAGATACCGGTCATTAAGGCACCAGGTTCTCCGGCTGATTTGTGAGGACTATGGTTAACTGCTCCTCAGATCTCTGCAGGGTAAATCCAGACAGCTAGCTAGACTATCTGTCCAATCTGAGTTTTCTGTTGCACGACGAAAACTACTTTTGAACGTCTGTTCCACCAAAACCAGTTCCTTCCTGAGACTATTTAGCAGAGGCACCGTGGCTCCGTCCGGAGCTTAGCCCCGCCCCCAAGACGATTGTGATTGGTTTAACCCTCGTGTTGTCGTCCTGTCGACCTGCAACTTTGTGTTTTTCTGGGTCAAAATTTCAACATTTTGTTGTTCTTTTTCTACACTTTTCTCTACGTTTTTGTCGATTTTAATCAATATTTTTTGTCACATTTTTTGTTTTTTAATTATGTTTTTTTTCTCAATTTTTTAACAAGTTTTTGTCACCTTTGGCAATGTTTTTGATGTTTTTTTTGCCACTTTAAAAAAAAAAAGATGCATTTTTGTAGCCTTTTTTCAATATTTGTCACTTTTTTCAACATACTTTTATTCTGATATATAGAAAGTTTTTTGTGATTGTTGCGGGCAAAAATACTTGATTATGCGGCACGTTTTCTTAAAAAATGCGATGGAATATGCAAGATATTTATGCAATTTTATGCGATGAAATTGCGTAAACTTGCAAAAACTTCAGTTTGATGAAAAAGAGAAAAAAAAAAGTGATCCCCCCCCCCTTCATAACATTCCCATGGCAACAGGGGAAAATGGCTGCTCTTGTATGAAGTAAACGCAACATTTTTCAACTTTCTGCTAAGATACTGTATATTACGGGACATTTTTGCAACGAAAATGCGGGGATTATGAAATCATGCAAGCCCTGCATATTTATTTTTATTATATGGGCAATTTATGCAGCGAAAGTGTGCCGTTTTTGAATGAATGCACCCCTCCCCCCCTGATTAAATATGATGACTTTGGCTGATTATGCGTTGAATTATGCAATCGCATTATCACATTTCTCAAATTTCACCCGAAGACAACAGGAGGTTTAAAGAAATGCAGATAAACCAGAGCACATTGTTCTCCCATCCAGGAACGCATGTGTGGACTAGCCAGACCTTCCTCCGCGGTGCCGTGGAGGAGGGTCTGAACATGCAAGACTAGTCCGACCGTAGCTAAAGTGTAGTTTCTCACCTGAAGGGCAGGGGGCAGTGACCACTAAGGCCTATATAAAAGAGACTTCAGATACAGTATTAGGGGACCACTAAGGTCTATATAAAAGAGACTTCAGATACAGTATTAGGGGACCACTAAGGTCTATATAAAAGAGACTTCAGATACAGTATTAGAGGACCACTAAGGTCTATATAAAAGAGACTTCAGATACAGTATTAGGGGACCACTAAGGTCTATATAAAAGAGACTTCAGATACAGTATTAGGGGACCACTAAGGTCTATATAAAAGAGACTTCAGATACAGTATTTGGGAACCACTAAGGTCTATATAAAAGAGACTTCAGATACAGTATTAGGGGACCAATAAGGTCTATATAAAAGAGACTTCAGATACAGTATTAGGGGACCACTAAGGTCTATATAAAAGAGACTTCAGATACAGTATTAGGGGACCACTAAGGTCTATATAAAAGAGACTTCAGATACAGTATTAGGGGACCACTAAGGTCTATATAACATGCAAGACTAGTCCGACCGTAGCTAAAGTGCAGTTTCTCACCTGAAGGGAAGGGGGCAGTGTCCGTCGTCCTCCCTCGGGGGCTCCAACTCGTGGGGGTGCAGGAGGCTGACATCATCGCTCGGCTCCAAATTCTCCGACATCATAATTATCGGCCTGGAGGGTCAGAAGGGCAGAACGGCGTCAAACACTCGTTATATTTTAAGTTCCTGATCACACGTATCCTGACGTATAAAGGTGAAGATGTCTGGGTCACACCTCTGGGTCTGCAGGTAGCTCCGTCGCCACATGGTGCTGTCAATAAAGCTATTATTTTTGTTTTTGGTTTTTAAATGTACCACACTGTTACATCAACACTTTTCTGGAAAGACTGTGAAACGATGATCAGGCGGAGAGTGAGGGAGTGAGAGAGAGAGAGGGATGCAGCTTCGGATACCAAGCTCTAAATATAGAAGAGTGAACAACAGCCAGTGAGCTGGAGAAGAAGTAAACATGTGAGGGATGACAGCATCACGCTCGGGGAGAATATATGTATATGGAGCGGCAGCGTAATTAGGAAACATGAGAACTGCAACTATTGCGCTCAACTTTCAGAAAAAAAGTTCGGACCTGCCCCCCACACCTGCTAAAAAACAGGGGGATTACAGTTTTAAAATAGGCATACATTTTACAATAAAGAACAACATACCACCATGACATGCACACACATTTCAACACATGACTAGTCTCAAACAACACCACTGACTACGTTTACTAGCTGTCAATTCTTGGGTTATGGTCGGGTTATGGTCGGGTTAAGGTCACTATTCGGGTTTCTGAAACATTCGGAATAACCCATTTACATGTTGAGAGAGTTACTCCTGTATACATGGAATATAATAACCCATTTACATGTTGAGAGAGTTACTCCTGTATACATGGAATATAATAACCCGTTTACATGCTGAGAGAGTTACTCCTGTATACATGGAATATAATAACCTGTATACATGTGTGAGTAGAGAGAGTTACTCCTGTATACATGGAATATAATAACCTGTATACATGTGTGAGTAGAGAGAGTTACTCCTGTATACATGGAATATAATAACCCGTTTACATGCTGAGAGAGTTACTCCTGTATACATGGAATATAATAACCTGTTTACATGTGTGAGCAGAGAGAGTTACTCCTGTATACATGGAATATAATAACCCGTTTACATGCGTGAGCAGAGAGAGTTACTCCTGTATACATGGAATATAATAACCCTGTTTACATGTGTGAGCAGAGAGTTACTCCTGTATACATGGAATATAATAACCTGTATACATGTGTGAGTAGAGAGAGTTACTCCTGTATACATGGAATATAATAACCCGTTTACATGCTGAGAGAGTTACTCCTGTATACATGGAATATAATAACCTGTATACATGTGTGAGTAGAGAGAGTTACTCCTGTATACATGGAATATAATAACCTGTATACATGTGTGAGTAGAGAGAGTTACTCCTGTATACATGGAATATAATAACCTGTTTACATGTGTGAGCAGAGAGAGTTACTCCTGTATACATGGAATATAATAACCTGTATACATGTGTGAGCAGAGAGAGTTACTCCTGTATACATGGAATATAATAACCTGTATACATGTGTGAGCAGAGAGAGTTACTCCTGTATACATGGAATATAATAACCTGTATACATGTGTGAGCAGAGAGAGTTACTCCTGTATACATGGAATATAATAACCTGTTTACATTGGAAATCGATTTATTTGAAACAGGGACAGTGCACAAATAAACATTAAACTTGTTAAACAAGAGAATATGTCTTGGGCCAGGTTATAGCAACAATTGCTAATTTCCACCTGTAGTCCATACATGTAGTATTTTGCCTGGAAACGCTTCCAACACGCTGGCGCCGGTCCTATTTCTAGCACAAACGCATTTTCGGCGCAGCTCGAGCCGTGCCGGAGCCGTGCGTGTCTCTCAGGCAGTGTGCACACTCTAATGGTGCGTTCTTTTTGTCCACCGAAGTCGATCTACGAGTCGTTTTGTGGAGTAACGAACAGGAAGTTGCAAAAAGAGCGCCCCCCCGAGGTCGTATATATACGACTCGTCAAGTCGTCTGAACTCAGAGGACCCCGAGTTCACTTTCAAAGATGGCTACGTCGTGCATCACACGTAGTAAACATTGTGGTTTTCTACAATTTTAAGCACTTTTGTCGTTGTTGTAACCAAATGAAGAAGTGGTACACATAGCGCTGTATACTGCTACCTATAGACATGTCTCTACAGTCTTATTAGGAGTTAAACATAGTGCTGTATACTACTACCTATAGACATGTCTCTACAGTCTTATTAGGAGTTAAACATAGTGCTGTATACTGCTACCTATAGACATGTCTCTACAGTCTTATTAGGAGTTAAACATAGTGCTGTATACTGCTACCTATAGACATGTCTCTACAGTCTTATTAGGAGTTAAACATAGTGCTGTATACTGCTACCTATAGACATGTCTCTACAGTCTTATTAGGAGTTAAACATAGTGCTGTATACTGCTACCTATAGGCATGTCTCTACAGTCTTATTAGGAGTTAAACATAGTGCTGTATACTGCTACCTATAGGCATGTCTCTACAGTCTTATTAGGAGTTAAACATAGTGCTGTATACTGCTACCTATAGACATGTCTCTACAGTCTTATTAGGAGTTAAACATAGTGCTGTATACTGCTACCTATAGACATGTCTCTACAGTCTTATTAGGAGTTAAA
>CM046794.1:38655013-38660013 GCA_025617405.1 Perca schrenkii | reverse complement strand
CTTCATTGAGCTTACGTGTGTCATGTTAATAAATCTAAGCGATGTGATGCCAGTAGCTCATGGCCACTCTCTAAAGTACTTAGAACGAAAAGAATATAATGTCCGCAACACTGCTTTAAACTCCCATATTTAGAAATAAAATGCAACGTTTCGACCCTGCTGGGTCTTCTTCAGTCAAATGGTGAACACATTTGATGAAGGGATATATGTAGGGCTCACGTTCAGCTGACACACCATCTGGCTTCAATTAGTCTCATTAGGTGTGAGCGGCCCAGAAAAGCCCCACCCATGAGATTTTAGGGCTGGGCGATATATCGATATTATATCGATATCGTGATATGAGACTAGATATCGTCTTAGATTTTGGATATCGTAATATCGTGATATGACATAAGTGTCTTTTCCTGGTTTTAAAGGCTGCATTACAGTGAAGTGATGAACTTTTCTGAACTTACCAGACTGTTCTAGCTGTTCTATTATTAATGATTATTTATCTAAAATCTAAGTGTGAAGATATTTTGCGAGAGCACCAACTGTCAACTCTAGAATATATCGTCGCAATATTGATATCGAGGTATTTGGTCAAGAATATCGTGATATCTGATTTTCTCTATATCGCCCAGCCCTATATCAGAAAATATGGGACGTAGAAATAAGCTGAAAATGTGTAGAAGAAAAATTTAACTTAACTTAAACTAAAACAAACTGAAAAAAGGCGTCAAAAATGTCGAAAAGGTTGACGGGAAGACAACCCAAGGGTTAATCAGTATTTATGTTTTACATTTTATTGTTATTTGAACAGCTGAGCATTGAACCAGGTGAAGAAACCTGTTTATTATTTATTATTCATTTGATTTTGCAACTGTTCACTGAAATAGCCGGTTTCTAAGAAACTACATGTGACATGTCATATTTGACTTTGACTGAACATTTGCTCTCACTTTGCTGAAAAAAATATCGGGATATATATCGTATATATCGATATTCAGCCAAAATATATCGGGATATGACTTTCGGTCCATATCGCCCAGCCGTATGACATTTTCATAGACGGTTTCACCATATACATCTCAAAAGAGGTGGGGGGCTTTTTGTTAAAATACAATATATCCAAAGAGACACATGATGTTACCATGCACAAAACTGGAGAAAAAGGGAAAAATAAAAAAAAGAAGTTAAATAAACATTCAAGAGGAAAACAATTCCATATAAAGTTACCACAAACAGTTAAAAAATTAATGAACATTACCCCCACTCTCTAAAGTACCCCTGGTCTAAATAATAACAGCTGATGTGCAGACTTTTCTATGAAACACACCGAGGTACACACACACACACACACACACACACACACACACACACACACACACACACACACACACACACACACACACACACAGCAGGTACTTCTCCTCCTCTCTCCTGGTTTCCATGGAGACCTCCTCTCGGAGGGAGTCCCGGGCCCGCTGATTAAATCAGGAGGCACCTCAGGGAGACGCCGGCTGTCGGCTGTAACGGGAAACACTTCAGCTCTTTAACTCGAGGTTCCACTTTCCTGCCATATGTATATATATATATATATATATATATATATATATATATAGGCCAAAAGTTTGGACACACCTTCTCATTCAATGCGTTTCCTTTTTATTTTTCATGACTATTTACATTGTAGATTCTCACTGAAGGCATCAAAACTATGAATGAACACATATGGAATTATGTACTTAACAAAAAAAGTGTGAAATAACTGAAAACATGTCTTATATTTTAGATTCTTCAAAGTAGCCACCCTTTGCTTTTTTTTGATAACTCTGCAAACCCTTGGTGTTCTCTCAATGAGCTTCATGAGGTAGTCACCTGAAATAGTTTTACCTTCACAGGTGTGCTTTGTCAGGGTTCATTAGTGGAATTATTTCCCTTATTAATAAAAAAAGCAAAGGGTGGCTACTTTGAAGAATCTAAAATATAAGACATGTTTTCAGTTATTTCACACTTTTTTGTTAAGTACATAATTCCATATGTGTTCATTCATAGTTTTGATGCCTTCAGTGAGAATCTACAATGTAAATAGTCATGAAAATAAAAAGGAAACGCATTGAATGAGAAGGTGTGTCCAAACTTTTGGCCTGTACTGTATATATATATATATATATATATATATATATATATATATATATATATATATATTGACCTGATGTTGCCTTCCTTCCTTCTACTGTCTTTTTTTTTAGAAGTTTGTCTCTTTTTTGAATAAAGAAAATTCCCCTTTTCTCAGAGTTTTTGTCGCTTGTTGTTGTGGTGAAGTTAACATCAGCCTCCGTCCCGGCTGCTGCGGGTCAAACCAGTCCACTATCTCCTTCCTCATGGTCCGACTGTGTGTCCACCACAGCATGGTCCGCCACATCCTCTTCAATAAAATGCATGCAAACAATAAGGAAATCATATCCCACTGACACCACAACCACGGCTCCTTCCTCCCAGACAGGCGTCACACAGGTGAACCGAGGGTAACTCCCACAAACTGACAAACAAATACTGGATTCAAAGGTAGAGATACAGAACAGGCCAAAAGTTTGGACAGACCTTCTCATTCAATGTGTTTCCTTTTTATTTTCATGACTATTTACATTGTAGATTCTCCCCGAAGGCATCAAAACTATGAATGAACACATATGGAATTATGTACTTAACAAAAAAGTGTGAAATAACTGAAAACATGTCTTATATTTTAGATTCTTCAAAGTCGCCACCCTTTGCTTTTTTATTAATAAGGGAAATAATTCCACTAATGAACCCTGACAAAGCACACCTGTGAAGGTAAAACCATTTCAGGTGACTACCTCATGAAGCTCATTGAGAGAACACCAAGGGTTTGCAGAGTTATCAAAAAAAAGCAAAGGGTGGCTACTTTGAAGAATCTAAAATATAAGACATGTTTTCAGTTATTTCACACTTTTTTGTTAAGTACATAATTCCATATGTGTTCATTCATAGTTTTGATGCCTTCAGTGAGAATCTACAATGTAAATAGTCATGAAAATAAAAAGGAAAGACATCGAATGAGAATGTGTGTCCAAACTTTTGGCCTGTACTGTACATGGTTCTCACAGGACAGAGACGCTGCAAACATATGATGATCTTATAGACCAGGGGTCGCCAACAAGTAGCTGGAGAGCTACCGGTAGCTCGAGGTAACACTCAAAGTACACAGTCATCAAAGTAAAACCACGAGAGATGTGCATACAGTAGCAAAACATACACACATGTCTTACTTTACATACTTCCCTCCCCCCTGGCTTTGCTCCATCTCCATTTTTATCCATCTGTTTTCACACGTTGTCTAACCGGTAGCTGGAGAGCAGGTTTCCGGTAGCTCGCCAATATGTTGACAAACTGAGACCCGAAATGACCACGATATCAAAAGTGAGGTAGCTAAGTTTGTGGGCCATAGAAGTGTTAAGTGTAGTGCTGTCAAACGCTTAAAATATTTAATCGCGATTAATCGCATTAATGTTATAGTTAACTCGCAATTAATCGCACATTTTTATCTATTCTAAATGTCCCTTGATTTCTTTTGGTCTCATTATTATTTTTTCTCATTTTAATGCTCTTATCAACATGGAAAAAGAGTGGATCGGCTCACTTTGTGCTTTTGTCGCCTGGCTTTGACGAGGGGCGGAGAATTGGCATCAGCTGTGTGCTCGGCCATCAGCTGTGTGTTTAGCCATCAGCTGTGTGCTCGGCCATCAGCTGTGTGTTTAGCCATCAGCTGTGTGCTCGGCCATCAGCTGTGTGTTTAGCCATCAGCTGTGTGCTCGGCCATCAGCTGTGTGTTTAGCCATCAGCTGTGTGTTTAGCCATCAGCTGTGTGCTCGGCCATCAGCTGTGTGTTTAGCCATCAGCTGTGTGCTCGGCCATCAGCTGTGTGTTTAGTCATCAGCTGTGTGCTCGGCCATCAGCTGTGTGTTTAGCCATCAGCTGTGTGCTCGGCCATCAGCTGTGTGTTTAGCCATCAGCTGTGTGCTCGGCCATCAGCTGTGTGTTTAGCCATCAGCTGTGTGCTCGGCCATCAGCTGTGTGTTTAGCCATCAGCTGTGTGCTCGGCCATCAGCTGTGTGTTTAGCCATCAGCTGTGTGCTCGGCCATCAGCTGTGTGTTTAGCCATCAGCTGTGTGCTCGGCCATCAGCTGTGTGTTTAGCCATCAGCTGTGTGCTCGGCCATCAGCTGTGTGTTTAGCCATCAGCTGTGTGCTCGGCCATCAGCTGTGTGTTTAGCCATCAGCTGTGTGCTTGGCCATCAGCTGTGTGTTTAGCCATCAGCTGTGTGCTCGGCCATCAGCTGTGTGTTTAGCCATCAGCTGTGTGCTCGGCCATCAGCTGTGTGTTTAGCCATCAGCTGTGTGCTCGGCCATCAGCTGTGTGTTTAGCCATCAGCTGTGTGCTCGGCCATCAGCTGTGTGTTTAGCCATCAGCTGTGTGTTTAGCCATCAGCTGTGTGCTCGGCCATCAGCTGTGTGTTTAGTCATCAGCTGTGTGCTCGGCCATCAGCTGTGTGTTTAGCCATCAGCTGTGTGCTCGGCCATCAGCTGTGTGTTTAGTCATCAGCTGTGTGCTCGGCCATCAGCTGTGTGTTTAGCCATCAGCTGTGTGCTCGGCCATCAGCTGTGTGTTTAGCCATCAGCTGTGTGCTCGGCCATCAGCTGTGTGTTTAGCCATCAGCTGTGTGCTCGGCCATCAGCTGTGTGTTTAGCCATCAGCTGTGTGCTCGGCCATCAGCTGTGTGTTTAGCCATCAGCTGTGTGCTTGGCCATCAGCTGTGTGTTTAGCCATCAGCTGTGTGTTTAGCCATCAGCTGTGTGCTCGGCCATCAGCTGTGTGTTTAGCCATCAGCTGTGTGCTCGGCCATCAGCTGTGTGTTTAGCCATCAGCTGTGTGCTCGGCCATCAGCTGTGTGTTTAGCCATCAGCTGTGTGCTCGGCCATCAGCTGTGTGTTTAG